>CM050911.1:41460575-42060575 GCA_027742785.1 Vigna reflexopilosa | reverse complement strand
CAACATTCAGGGAAAGACAAAAGATGGAATGAATGCTCGTTTGGATTTGGTTGACATGAATATCCGAGAATAGTTGGTACCAAAGGAGATTGGTAAATGTACTTATTTGCCTCCTGCATGTTACACAATGTGTAGACAAGAGAAGATAAGTTTTTGCCTTTGTTTAAAGAGTATCAAAGTACCACAAGGATACTCTTCAAATATGAAGAGTTTAGTGTCGATGCAGGACTTAAAACTTGTTGGCATGAAGTCTTACGATTGTCATGTCTTAATGCAACAATTGTTACTGGTGGCTAATCGTGGAATTTTGCCCAAAAATGTTAGGCAGACCATAAATAGGTTGTGTTCATTTTTCTTGTCAATTTGTAGTAAAGCCATCGATCCTACAAAGTTAGATGAACTTTAAGGCGAGATTGTTATCATCTTGTGTCAACTAGAGATGTTTTTCCCTCCATTGTTTTTTGACATCATGGTACATTTACTTGTTCATTTGGTTAGAGAAATCAAGTTGTGCGGACCGGTTTGCTTAAGATGAATGTATTCTATTGAGCGTTATATGAAGATTTTGAAAGGGTACGTTAAAAATCCATATCGTCCCGAAGGTTCAATGATTGAAAGGTATATTGCTGAAGAAAGTATCGAGTTTTGTTCAGATTACATGACATCAATGAATCCAATAGGAGTTCCTCACACATCATGGTTGAATAAATGTTCTACAAGTAAAAACATCCGAGTTGTGAATGTGGTGACAAAAGATCGCGAAGAATTGTTGCAAGCGCATCTTTATATATTGAACAACACAGATGAGGTGATCCCTTTTTTGCAAGCACACAAAGCCATTGTTAAGAATAAAAATCCAAGACAATCAGAGAAATGGCAGTTGATAGAGCATAACAAAACATTTATATCTTGGTTCAAATCTGAAATTGACAAAGAGTCACTTTATTCTCAAACTTTGTTGTGGCTTGCAAATGGTTTAAAGTTTGATGTCGTATGTTGTACAGGTTATGAAGTCAATAATTGCACATTCTATACGAAGACTTTGGATGATAAAAGCACAGTACAAAATAGTGGAGTCAATTTTCCACATCAAAAGATCAATCTCCTGTACTTGGATCAATGAGATATTATGGTATAATAGAAGAGATATGGGAGGTTGATTACACCAAGTTTTTTGTTCCATTGTTCAAATGTAAGTGGTTTGATAATAAGAGTGGTGTGAAAATAGATGAATCGGGTATGACACTAGTTGATTTTTGAAAGGTGAGTTATCGAGACGAACCGTTTATCATGGTACAACAAGCATCTCAGGTTTTTTATGTCAAAGATCCTGCGTCTAACCATTGGTATGTCGCTCTTCAAGGAAAAAAACAAATTGAAGTTAACAAAGACAATCTAATTAATATTCATATTACTGACAACCATTCATTTCAAACTACAACAAATTTGGATGACCAACCTCTAGTTGACGATGTACATGTTTTCGGTCAGATCATGATGAGGGAATATACATATGATGAATCCATATCTTTATGTATGAATTTCAAATTTCTGTATAAGTTTTTTATTAATATTACATAAGTTTTCTATTATTAATATTTCCTATGATTACTATTACATGTTTTGTTAAATTATATGATATTACATAAGTCTTTTATTAATATTACATGTTGTTATTTATTTTGACAGATATATGGCTGACCATCCACATTCTTCAGGGGATGAGGCTCCCCTTCCAGATCCACTAGAGGACCCACCAGAATGAAACAACTTTTGACCAGAAAAAATAGTGGTGAAAGAACACCAGTGAATGTTAACGTGATCACGGGTGTGGCATCTGGCCCCAATGCAGATGACTTTCGATCATACCTTGGAGTAGTGGCATGTGACAGGATTAGTATTCTTACTCCATCTTTTGATCATGTGTCCGAGGTTGATCGAAACATTATATGGAACGATATATTGGTAAGTTAGTTAATATCATTTGAATTATAGTTTGTTTATATTGATAATTTTGTGCTGATACAACTTTATTATGTTTATTTCAGATGACATTTGACATTCCAAATGTCGCAACACTTAGAAATATGTGTTTATCAACTGTTGCTGAAAACTTCCAAAATTTTAAAAGTAAGTTGACCTCGAGATATATTTATGGAAGCAAAAAAATAAGTCTCCATGTAATACATATAAGGCCATTGATGAGGAGACTTGGCGGCTCTTTGTACAGAGTCGGACATCAGAGGAATGGCAGGTTAGTATTGTTGATATTATTCAATTCCTCATTAACAAATATATATCATATGAACTAATTAATTAAACATATGTGACAGGCAAAAAGAAGAAAAGCACAAGAAATAAGTGCTCAAAATAAAAAAACCCCACCTATTATCTCATGGTGGGTATAGGAAGCTTGAGGAGAAAATCCTCAAACAAAAGGCAGAAGCTAGACCACCATCTGAGGGTGGTAGCCCCCAACCTCCTTCTCCACCTTCTCGGCATGAGAAATGGAAGTTGGCTCGTTTAAAAGCATCGGGCTCTTACTCTTCTGACACTACACGGGAAATATCTGAAAGAATTGTAAGTTATTATTGTTCCTAAAATAATAATAATTTCATTATACATACTACATTGAAATTTTTAAAGATTAATGATGTTTTGTAATGTTACAGGACTCCTTGGTTGAGCAGAGCTCCCAAGGTCAATTCACTCCAGAGGGTCGCCAGGATATTCTTACCACTGCAATTGGACGACCTGAGCACCCTGAACGTGTACGTGCTGCTGGAATTGGAGTAGGCATTCGAGATTATTTCGGGAGCTCTTCTCGTCAGACTTCATATGCATACAGCGAAGCACAAGAACAAAGGCTGACACAAGAGATCACAAAAAAGCTTTGAGCGGACCTTAGGGAGGAGCTTAGGACAAAGCTTAGGGATGAATTGTATAATGAGGTATGCACCATGTTCCAGCAGCAGTTTGAGAGCTATGGCATGTGCCGATGCCATCTCCTGTACAAGAACAGGAACATGTTGTGCCTCCCACAGGTAAAATTAATAAACATTTATATGCAATTATTTCTATCTTTTGTATAATCTAACATTTACTCTGACAGAGAGAAGCGAGAAAGGAAGTTTTTCAGCACCAGCCGTCCCAGGGGATGACATGGACGATGCTAGTCCATGTCTGCTATACATTTTAGACGGTACCGAGACAATGTTGGTAGCTCGTGGAACAATGTTTAAGGCAGCGACTATTGTTCATGGTATGGAGCTATCAGAGGATGAGGTGAAGGTCTCACTAGACAACATTATCATACCAGATGCCTCAGTTCCTCTGCCCACAGATGATATTTTCACTGTGGCACATGCATTGCAATCTTTTATCGCTTGGCCTAAACAATTGGTTGGTTCAGTTTCTGACCCCCCCCCCCGGTATGGAATTCTACTTTACACTTCTCAATTTTAAAGTTTACATGTTATTGATGTCAAAACTTATCTTATTTTTCCATGTAACAACAGATGTAGGCACAGAAGAAGATTTCTCTATCTGAGCACGATCCTCTTGGTTCATTGCAGCTACTTGCTGACATCATTGAAAATAAGCCTTTAGAGGTTGAATATGATGCTAATGTATTTGGGAGAGGCTTTGAGGTCCCATTATACCTGCATAGCCAAGATGTCAGAGAGCTTGTGTCGGGAACAGAAGAGTTGAATATTACATTAGTTCAGTTATGGATGATGTAAGTCTATTATTTATATAAAATTGATTTATATATCAAGTATACTTATATCAAAGTTAATTTTTGATTTCAGGTATATGTTTGGGATCAGTAACAACTTGGGGTACAATGATGACTATGGGTTCATTGATCCCCAAGTCATTCACGAAACAAATGATTTTGATCAGATCACAACACATCTCACAAGAAGATATGCAAGCGGCAAGAAAATATATTTTATGCCTTATATATCTGGGTAAGTGAACTTTGTTAACATAATAAAGTTCCATATGTGATTTTAATATATAATAATTAAGTTATTATGAATTTCAGACGCCATTGGCAGCTTCTTGTTATTTCTATACAGGAGAACTATGCTTTGTGGTTCTGCTCATTGCACAAGTCTCCTCCCACACATCTCAGACAAGCAGTTGATTTGTAAGAACCTCAATGTTTGGACTTTCTTTGTTATATAAATGAATTCTAAAACCCTTTTTTTTATATAGTTATATTCCAGCAAGTATGATGATGGTTGGGAGATCAATTGTTAACAATAGAAAGCTTGCATGGATTTCTCTCAATGTTTGACATATGCTAAAGCCATACTTTCTTATACTTGTTTTTTTTAATGATTTTCACTAACTATTTACAACTGTGATGATATATTGTAGTGTAACAGACATAATGAGTTATATGAGCGCGGATACTATGTAATGTATTGGATGGCTCTCATTATTCGTTCCCATATCACAAGAGGATGGGAAACGGTAATATTTAAATTTAAAAAATTTTGATTTTCTCCAACATTTGGAATTCATATACACTAATTAATATCAATTGTCTTGTACAGAGATTCAAGACTACTACACCAATTCCTGAGAAGCCACTTTCATTCATGAGGAAAGCTATTGCAAAATATTTAGTTAGATTATATAATAGTTCATGGTTATTAGATTTAAAATACATTTGAACATGTTGATTTATAGCTATTAGACTTTGTACATTATGTGATGTAAGCATTGATTATTGTGTTGAATCTGTGTACATTATGTGATTGTTTGATATGCAGGTCTGTTTTTGTGATAGTGGATATCACAAAAACAGACCTGCTATTAAAAAAAATTTCAGGAGAATAGGCCGCGGTTGTGACCATAACTACGGTAGAAAGTTAGACAATTTTTTTTTTCTTTTTTTTTTTAAAAAAAAGGTTTTGGCCACGGTTGTAGCACGAACTGCGGTCATATCCCAACTTTTTACCGCAGTTCGAATCGCGGCCTATTGTTAAATGAATTTTATTTTAAAAAAAGGGGTGGTTTTGGCCGCGGTTCTAGGGGGAACCGCGGTCATATCTCTGACTTTTTACCGCGGTTGTAACCGCGGCCTAAAGTCCCAGACCTTTTACTGCGCCCGTATATGTCGCGGTTCGAAAACCGCGATGTATACTAAAAACCAACCGTGGTCATTTCCCTGCGCTGCACTAGTGTGTCCACTAATTGACCTACAATAAATTGAAAGTGTCTAGGTGAGACAAACACATTCTAAAAACCAGGGTTTAGGTCACCAATATCAGTAATAGAACGAGTATTACCATCAAAAATTGTATTTTTTGAGTACCATTATAAGAATGTACATTATGTAAATTTCTAGAGGAACTTGTCATGTGATTGAATGCACCACAATCAAGATACCATGAGTGAGAAACACTAAGAGGACTTACCCTTAATACCCAAGGTTGAGAGAGCAAAAAGTACCATTTGTTGAATCATTTTAGGTTGGATCCTTGGGTAAGTAAATGTTGTTTTTCCATAAGAAGTTCACCAACACATGTATTGGAAGATAGAACATGACCCATATTCAGCAAAACACTTTTGACAACCTCAAATTTGGAATGAAGTTTCATGAGAAATTGATTGCACTTACTAGTATCATAGACTTCTTAAACAACCGATAATGAAGTTTAAGGAACAACAACATATAAAATGGTAGTGCATTCTGTCCATAAATTTAGAAAGCCAGAATAATACTCTTGAATAGACAAGTACCTTGAGTGTATTTGTTATCTTTCATTCCAACTAAAAACACTTGGTACGTTTAAAATAATCTGACATTTGTTGAGCAATTGTAAAATAGCGCAAATTATTGTTCATTTGAGGATTAATAATGCTAAGGATCCAAAAAATAATTTGAGCATCATTTACCTCTCACGTAGTGAAAGTAGCTTTGTCCTAATGTGGTAGCGTTATCTTATCCAGGTGAACCCATAATTCTTTCCCTTTGATATACATCTTGAATTGAAATTCCCAAACAAATCAATTCTAGCCATTGAAGTGAACACAAGGTACAAACGAATAACTCTCAACGAGAGGATATATGTTCAAATACAATATAATATGTAACACTTGAAAGTGTTTCTTTCTTTACAAGGCTTTTTCTCTCAAAAGATATTGTGTGTTAGACGATATAAGAACACTTTGAGCTTTTCTCTCTTTCCACGTTGTTATTCTTCTTATGTTATCTTTCTTGCACTTTTCATCAACAACATCTTCTCTTCAAGCTTTCTTTTATATATAGCTTCTCTTGAAAGATGATCGTTGAACAGAGAAGTTGACTTCTGAAGAGTTGGTAGGCTTTGGATATGAAGTTTGACTTTAGTCTACTTTATAGGATTCAGAGCTTTTTCTCATAACCTTAAGCAAAACTTGAGCTTGTATGATGTGACAAAGCAAATGGCTTCAAAGAAACATTCCCACAATGTTCTTCTTCTCAACATCTTTTTTTTTGGCGTCATGATTTTGATCATATCTTTTTTATTTATATTAATTTGCACGAATATAAAAAAGCAAAGTGTACAAACATAGAAGTACTTTTTCGTACATGCATTAAATGATTTGAACGTTGATAAGTGTTAAGCAGTGTAACATGTTCAAAACATTATATCATTTATCATTTCATTAATAAATGCATTGTTTGGTAAGACAAATCAAACATATATTTATCAGATATATAAACATAAGATGCTTTCTCAAGACTAATGTGTTTAGTGGTCACTTATTAGACGATGTTTTCTATAGAAAGCTTTGCTGGGTATAACACAATATTGAATAAAAATTTCTTTTAAACTTAGTGTATAGACTTTTATTGTCATAAGAAGCTAGCTTATTTTGCTCATATAGTCTATTGAGAGATATAAGAGACACTTTCTTCTTGACGATGTTTATGATTTTCTAATTTATTTAAACAATTTAGACTAGAAAGTCTTATTTCAACTCTTGGCTTTAGACGTTATAAGATGCTTGTTCATTAGATTCTATTGTTT
The DNA here is from genome assembly GCA_027742785.1 of Vigna reflexopilosa. NCBI lineage: Eukaryota > Viridiplantae > Streptophyta > Magnoliopsida > Fabales > Fabaceae > Vigna > Vigna reflexopilosa. Next base: position 42,053,541 of record CM050911.1, on the reverse strand, counting down.
TAAACAATTTTTCCTACACAATAATATTTTGTTTAATGCTCTTTGTTAAAATTCAAAACTTGGGTTGCTTTAATCGATCTATTCCTTAGACGATTTTTTCTAAAGATAAGGATTATTGATTTTATAACAAATAATAAGTAATATCAAGAAGAATTAAAATTCCTAAACTAAAAGAGAGACTTAGGTACCTACATATGTTGCCATTGTATTCAACTTAAAAAGACAATCATATCCTACCCAATACTAACTCATATGTATAACTTTTTACATCAAAAACTACTCCAGACTTGACCAAAACACTAAGAAGAATTCAACAAAAAATCCTTTAGAAATAAAAGAAAAAGAATTTAATCATCATAGCGCCATACACACGTTCAACCACCATCATGCCATAGAATTTTAAAAACACAAGACAATGTTAGCTTTCCTTACCTTTAGTTCAACAAAGATTACAACCACTAAAGTTCCAAAACACAGGTTGTCTCCAAACACATGTTCCTCTCACTCTTATTCCCTAATTGCAACTGAGATATTTTCTTAAAAATCCCTCATTGAAAGAAAATTGTCCTTATAAGTTTTAAAAATTGATTTTCTCCCCAAGTAGCATTCTATTACCACCACACATCAATAATAACATAAATAAACAAATAAACATTTTAACCATTTATCAAGATTTGAACATACGACCATTAGTCCAATAAAATACTTTCACCAACTAAGCTACAAAATACTTGTGAAGAATATACTTTCTTATAAAAAAAAACACTTAGCAAAATCATATAATCTTTTATTAGTTTGAGCTTTTCATAGATACATTTATTATTTATTTATATTTTCCTAAAATAATAATAATAATAATAATAATAATAATAATAATAATAATAAATAATAATACTAATAATAATTATTATAAATAATAATAATAACAATAATAATAATAATGATAAAAATAATAATAATAATGATAATAATAATAGTAATAGTAAATAATAATAATAGTAATAGTAATAGTAATGGAGATTAAATAATAAAAGATAAATGATTATTATATAACAAAGTGTTTGTAATATGCTTCAATTAATTTAGAAAAGTAAAGTAAGAGGGAATAGAAAATATGATTGTAAAAACATTAACAATTATAGTAATTGATTTTAAAAAAATATACAAAATTTGTCAACTAAATCATTATAGGTTTCAATAGTTTTTTATTGTCCTAATTATTGTCGGTCCTTTAATTTTTTACTCCTAGTTCTCATTTTGGTTAAAAAAGTCATTATAATTATCTTTATTAAATTGATCTTAATATCGTGTAAAGACTAATTTAAAAAAAATATCATATTAATTATTTTTAACGAAAAAAAAATTATATAAAAAAAATTTAAAAACTAGATTAAATAATTTCGACAAAACTAAAAAAAAACCAATAACCCAAAAATATATATATATATATATGTATACATATATATGCATACATATATATACATATGTATGTATACATACATATGTATGTATACATACATATGTATGTATACATACATATGTATGTATACATACATATGTATATATACATACATATATATATATATATATGGGTAATGATACTTTGACATCCAAAATTTGACAAATATTTGACACCGTCACGTGTTAAATTTTGGATGGTTCACGTGTTTAATGAAAAAAAAAAGAGAGAGAGAATGACGTGCATTATGAAATGGGAGGGGTGTGAAGCTTGTTTTCATTTTCAGATTTGAAATTGGCATTGAAAGATTAGTTACGAAAAACCTAGAGAGAGAAGCTCCCACTCTAGCGACAATAGCTCCCTTGCCGTTTTCACCGTCACGCGTCGTTCAATCGTTACCGGACTGTCATCTGTCGTTGTGCCACCGATTGGAAAGTGCTCAGCCCCCAAAAATGTCGATTGGAAAGTGCTCGCGTCTCTTCCCACCGTTTAATGGAAGCGCACTATCTTTTGCCGATCAACGGACCACATTCCGGCGCAAGTCCACCATTTTCTTGGGGATGGACTTGGATATAAATGTGTTATTAAATGATAATTAATGAATTTTATTCAATATAATTGGTTAACAATAAAGTGTGGAGTTGGAAACAAGTGGCAGATTCAATGATGCCTTCTTCGTGCAAAAAGTTAGCATAAACTACCCACCTATATTGCCTTTTCTACCACTTTCGTTTCTGCACCTTCATTTTAAACAAAAACGTTTCCTTGGGGAGGAACTTGGATATAAATGTGTTATTAAATGATAATTAATGAATTTTATTCAATATAATTGGTTAACAATAAAGTGTGGAGTTCAAAATAAGTTGTAGATTGAAAGAAGCTCTCGTCGTGCAAAAAGTTAGCATAAACTACCCACTTATATTGCCTTTGCTACCACTTTCGTTTTTGCACCATCACTTTAAACAAAAATGTTTCCTTGGGGATGGACTTGGATATAAATGTGTTATTAAATGATAATTAATGAATTTTATTCAATATAATTGGTTAACAATAAAGTGTGGAGTTAAAAATAAGTAGCAGATTCAATGATACCCACTTATTTGCACTTTGTTCCTAGGTCTGTTACTACACATTGAGTGTTAACAATAATTCTTCCTTGGCCATGTACATCCATATACTTGTGATCATCAATGGTTGAACATCACTTTTGTATCCAATAAGTCCAATAAGTGTTAAAAAAAGTTGGTTCAATTAAAAAACAAGGTCATTTTCAAAGTTGACCCCCCTATGTAGAAAGTTTGCTTGAACTACCCACTTGCACTTTGCTCCCAGCTCTATTACTACACATTGAGTGTTAACAATAATTCTTCCTTGGCTATGTACATCCATATACTTGTCATCATCAATGGTTGAACATCACTTCTATATCCAGTATGTCCAATAAGTGTTAAAAATAGTTGGTTCAATTAAAAAACAAGGCCTTTTTCAAAGTTGACCCCCCTGTACAGAAAGTTTGCCTGAATTACCCACTTATTTGCACTTTGTTCCCAGGTCTGTTACTACACATTGAGCGTTAAAAGTAATTCTTCCTTGGCCATGTACATCCATATACTTGTGATCATCAATGTGTTAAGAAAACGGTGAACCACACAAATAATTTTACTCTTCAATCCATTGTCGGTGTTTTTCATTAACCATTGACAACCTTTAAATAGGTGCAAATAGGGTATTGGGTCAAGTACAAATAATAAAAACTGACAATAAAATATCAACTCACTTAAAAATAAAATATGCCTATTCTATCATAAAATAATATTCTACCTAGATAAACAGAAAATCATAACTACCCATCCATATTTTATTTCTATCAAATCAAACTAAATATTACTAGACCCAAAACTAATAAAATAAGATTTAAAAAAAATTATTAATAAAATCCTAAAATTTAAGTTTATCCCAACACAATGGTGAACATCACTTCTGTATCCAATAAGTCCAATAAGTGTTAAAAAAAGTTGGTTCAATTAAAAAACAAGGTCATTTTCAAAGTTGACCCCCTTGTGCAAAACGTTTGCCTGAACTACCCACTTATTTCTCCTTTGCTCTCAGGTCTTTTACTACACATTCAGTTTTACAAAACAGGCTTGAAATACAAATAGAGGACAAAGTCTTAAATAACCACGCATAATGTGCATAAAAACTTCATTTGAACAACCAATCTCTTTCATCAACAATAATAGATAAATTTCACAAAATAAAACACAAATTTGAAGATAATAGCCAAATTTGAAGACGGTGCGCTTCCGTTAAATGGTGGGAAGAGACGCGAGCACTTTCCAATCAGCGTTTTCGGGGGCTGAGCACTTTCCAATTGGCGGCACAGTGGCGGATGACAGTCCAGTAACGTTGAACGGCGTGTGACGAGGGCTGAGCACTTTCCAATCGGCGACACATTGGTGGATGACAGTCCGGTAACCATTGAACGACGCGTGACAGTGGAAACAGCGAGTGAGTTGTTGTAACTGGAGTGTAAGCTTCTCTCTCTAGGTTTTTCGTACCCAATCTCTCAATGTCAATTTCAAATCTAAAAATGAAAACCTAACTTCAAACCTCTCCCACTTCATAAACCACATCATTTTTTCCTTTTTTTTATTTCATTAAACACGTGAACCACCAATTTGATACGTGATGGTGTCAAAAAATTTGTGAGGGTGTCCAAAGTATCATTACCATATATATATATATATATATATATATATATATATATATATATATATATATATATGGCTTAATACCTATTTTGGTCCCTCGAAAGAGGGGTTTTGTTCAAAAGCATCCTACCTTTTTAAAAATGTAACAAGTAGTCCCATTTTTTGAAAAAAATGTGCAAGTTAGTCCTTTTGGCTAATTCCGTTAAAAACTTAACGTCAGAGCTACCACCCTGGTCCAAAGCTCATTACGTGTCACTTATAATTGAATCGGTGGCACTGTGGTGTCTGTTTCTTTTTTTTTACGTGTGAAATTAAAATCAAAACGTTATGCAATTTTTGGGGTTAGGTTAAAATGAATTTGGGGTTTCTTTTTACAGAAGTTAAAAAGAGGGGTTAGGTGTGGATTCATCGAGTCTGCAAAATTTCGTTGTCCCAATAATTCCCATTGTCTGAACCCACGGCTCTTAACAGAACGTGTTGCAAGTCTGACTTCACACTCACCGAAAGTAAGATCTTCAGAGTTTTGTTGCTCCATAGAAGAGTCAGGCTGCTTGCAACAACAATCCTGTGAATTTTCACAACACTCTACTTCACTCCCTAATCCATTAACCTTTTGGTCAGCATAGTGAAAATTATTTTTGAGGCAATGATCTTCATCAAGACTTACAATGTGGATGGTGGCAGAGGGAGCAGTAAGAGTGGAAAGGAAGCAGGGCTCAACTCCTGTAAAAAGAAACCCCAAATTGATTTTAACCTAACCCCAAAAAATGGATAACATTTTGATTTTAATTTCACAGGTAAAAAAAAATTTAGATTTTAACGCCAAATTCAAATTTATTTTAATTTAACAGTGCCACCAATTCAATTATAAGTGACACGTAATGAGCCTTGGATCAGGGTGGCAGCTCTGACGTTAAGTTTTTAACGGAGTTAGCCAAAAAGATTAACTTGCACATTTTTTTCAAAAAATGGGATTACTTGTTACATTTTAAAAAAGATAAGATGCTTTTGAACAAAACTCCTCTTTCGAGGGACCAAATTAGATATTAAGCCTATATATATATATTTATAGATTATATCTAGAAAAACTAAAAGTCTACATCTAAAAGTCTACATCTTGTACTAGAAAGGTGGAAAAAAAGTGTAATTCGGTGCATCGTTGGCCGTGCGCAATAGATTGTGTCCAAAACAAATGGTCTTTTCAAAGACTACTTTGGCTGTTTGCCAACTTTCCCGCATTTTCTTTCTTACTTTTCTCACTCTTTTCCAAACCCCTTCTCTCTCATCTTCTTCTTCCCTCTTCACTTTTTCCCTTCAATTTCTTCACTTTCTCACTTCCAAGTTGAAGCTGTAGAAAACAAAACAACTCTCATTGCAAAATATGGGTGCTTCGGACAACAACAACCACTTTCTTCAAGTTGTCTTCAATAACTTCGACGTTCTTGCTCTGTAAATCTCCTCTCTTCTTTTCCAAATCATATACTTTTTTTTTTTCACTCTTGCTCAATTTATGGCAATCATTTTGGTGTGCCTGTTACTAAATGCATTCTATCATTGACGTTTTCTCCAGACCCTTGGTTACGCTTGCTTACCCTTTGTAAGTATGCTGCTCCTTTTGTTGTATTTATCTCATTTGGGAAATGAATGTGTGTCTGAATTTTCAACTTTTATGCCTACCCTTTTGCCTCTATGGTCAGATATGCTTCAATTAAGGCGATTGAGACCAAGTCTGCTGCTGATGATCAGCAATGGCTCACGTATTGGATTCTGTATTCCATTCTAACACTCTTTGAGCTCACATTTGCAAAAGTTCTTGAAGTGTGAGTCCCTCTTCTAATGGTCATGTTTGAGATATTATAACTTCATTTTCTATGCCATTTAACTTATAAATGATCCATTATTGAATGTTCTCTCTCTATTCCTTTAGAAGGACAAGGGGAAAACATTGCCCTATCATACTCGGATCACAATTTAACCACAGTTGTAATTTTTGGAGCATATCAAGAGTTTCACGTCTCACATTCTCTTGGTTTTGCTTACCTTCTTGTTTTTATTTGTCAAAAGAATTTGAAGAATTTCAAATAAGGATAAGTGTAGGTTCACACGCATGAAATTGGGCCAAGTGACCTGATATAGTGAAAATTGTCCCATTTGTCTGTTGCTTGGCCAAGTGGATTTTGTTGTTGTAAAATGCAGCACTTGTGTGAAACCTAAAATGCCTTGAACTTTGTCTCTCTTTGTGCTTATTTTTGGGTAAAGATTGTGAGTGAGGATACATTATAGTCTTTGCAATGTTTTCTGTTTTTTGTTTTCTTTGCTTTACATCTGTTTAAGTGTTATTTCTCCAATATAATATTTTGGTACTAATTTCAGGCTTCCCATTTGGCCCTTTGCCAAGTTGATATTCAGTTGTTGGTTGGTTCTGCCTCACTTCAATGGGGCTGCAGTTGTGTACAGGAATTACATCAGACCATTCTATATGAACCCGCAAATCCCAATTCCACAAGGCTCACAAATCTGGTATTTTCCCCAAAAGAAGTCCTTATTCAGTGAGTCAGATGATGTTTTAAGTGCTGCTGAGAGATACATGGAAGAGCATGGTACAGAAGCCTTTGAAAGACTTATAAACAAGGTACGCATATCACTAATGCTTTTAACCCAGAATAACTGGTCCTGCTTCAAAGTTAAGATATTTCTAAATTTGCGAAAATGTGGTTTTCGGGACTATTCAGCTTTGCTTATAATTATTAGGCAATTACATGTTACACAGAATTGGCATTTTACCCCGTGTCTAATTCTAAATATTCAACATTTATTTATGAACTAAAATCAGAGTTTTGGGCAATAACAGACTAGCATGGGAGATAACTGTCTTGCATAACTCCTGTTTATAAGTAAATCGAAGGTAACTTAACATTAGCAGAAACATGATTGTTAAAGTTACCAAACTTAATTTTGGAGTAGTTTTCAATTTTCTAATTGAGTTCTCAAAAGAAAGTTTGGTTTTGTTTTTATAGAAACTTGGTTTCAGGTTAATTGTAAGTCTGCCAATGTACCTATGAAAGTGATCAAACATGTCATGATACTGAGTTTAATCTCCAGAATTTCGAACACTCCAAACTTATTTGCACTTTAGTGGGGGGAGATTTGGCTGCTTGATATTTATTGTTGAAATTTGCTACATAATTCTATCTTAGCTTTTAACATTGAATGAATCATTTGAGCTAGACAAGCTGGAATTATAAGCTGAAATTCCATTTACAAGTTGAGGTACACTTGTTTTAGACTTCTTGTGATTCCCTTGTAGTAAATTTAAACTTATGATTTTTACGGACTGTGTTTCCCTTCATTTGGGTTTGGAACAATATTTGAAACTATGAAGAACATAATTGGTTTTGATGTGCAGAATGACAGACAGGCTAGGGCAAGGAGGAATGGAAATTACATGATCTTTGATGACGACTATAGATATTGATCTTTGTTTTTATTTTTTTAAAACAAGATATTGAACTTTGTTAAGGCATCATTGCTAATATTTCATTTTATATCTTATTTTGTGATGTTTGATGATGGCCATATATATAGAACTATGTTAATGGCTCACTTGTTCTCCAACAACCTTCCCTACTTTTAAAGTTTTTAATTATTTAGTTATATTTTTGACAAATTAATAGGTAAAATATTTTTAAGGTTTTTTTTTTTTTATCCCAATGCATTTCTTTTCTTACAACATGTAAGACCAGAAATGAAGACATGTAATGAGGTCACGAAAATACATTTAAAGAAAGGGGCATTAAAGGAACCAATCTTTTCCCAAGAAATGCCACCAAAAATTGAACTCTTCAAGTTTGACTAAGTCCACTTTACATATGTCCTAGGACAATTGTGCAACTCACACAAATGATATTAACATTAATTTCATCCCTCCTATTCAAGTCAATGTCCTAAAACATTGCACATATGTGTATAAGGGTGATCATGCCTTTGCATCCGTCTAATCAAACCCAACCATTATCATTCACTATCATATAAATATCTTCATCGAGATATCAACATGCACTAAATTGCTCTCCCAATTTAAACAAATAAAGCTTTCTTCCACTCTTAATTATTACACTGTTATGTATGTATCTTAATTAGTACGTACAACACTAATTAATAAAAGTAAAAAGAGACAAAAATAAATGTTACCATGAACATATCATAGCAATATGATGACAATATGTCTATTCACACCATTATTTAATTTATCTACGAGTTATCCTTTTAATATGGTGGATAAATATTACCTTTTTTATGATATTAAAATTGTAAACCAACCTAGATTAGGTTAAATTTAAATTACTATTTATTAAATTTAAATTAAATCGCAACCATTGAAAATAATATTATTAAAGTATATTAATATTTCTAATTTTGCTTCTCTAATTAAAGAACAAATTTAGGTAAGATGTTAGGATTTAAAACTACATAAACATCCTTACTTACTTATTTCTATTCATAGCTTTTGTCTTGGAAGCAATACTCTCTTGGCCATAGTTTGATAAAACAACTTAAACTAACTCTAATAAACCTTTTGCCTATATATGCAATCATTTCCTTACACCACATCATTACATAAAATATTACAAATCTACTGTTCTCTTTTTCTTCTATTAATTTTCTCTTCATTTTCCTTTTATTAAGAGCATATATTCTTCACTATGGTCTTTCTTAACCCCCAACACTTATTTTTCACTTTTGTGGTTTTCTTTTTCATTTCACATCTTAGTTTTGCAAAGCAATCAAAGATAAATGGTTTGAAAATGAATGTTATTGATCGATGTTGGAGACCAAATCCCGAATGGAGGAGACATCGATCTCAGTTAGCCACATGTTCGGTGGGCTATGCTGGTAAGATGATAAATAACACTGGTAATGACCTTATTCGTTATAAAGTTACTGACTCTAGTGATGATCCTATAAACCCAAAACCCAACACCTTGAGATATGGAACTTCTATTATTCAAGGTAAAGTATGGATCACATTCCAGAAAGACATGCTCATTACATTAGAGAAACCGCTTCTCATTAGCAGTTTTACTACTATCGATGGTCGAGGTGTTAACGTCTACATTGCTAATAATGCATGTTTAATGATCTTTAAGGTAATACTTACTTATTAATAATTATACTTGTTTGAATGATAATCAAACATTACAAAATTATTTTCTTGAGCTACTAAGTTGTATGAAAGTTTACTTATTTTATTATAGGCAACCAACATAATTATCCATAACATTCGAGTTCATCATTGTAAACCCCAAGCCCCTGGGATCGTAATGGGGCCTGAAGGAAAAGTGATTCCTTTAGGTCATGTAGACGGAGATGCAATAAGATTGGTTACTGCTTCAAAGATTTGGATTGACCATAATACATTGTATGATTGTCAAGACGGTTTGCTAGATGTAACACGAGGTTCCACTTATGTGACTATCTCCAATAATTGGTTCAAAAACCAAGATAAAGTCATGCTTCTTGGACATGATGATGGATATGTGAGAGACAAAAATATGAAGGTTACAGTAGTGTACAACCATTTTGGACCTAATTGTAATCAACGTATGCCAAGGTAAATAAATTCTAGACAAAGTACGTAAAAATACACACAAGTAAATATAATATTTGCTCTTATTAACAAATGAATTAACCTCTCAGGATTCGTCATGGATATGCGCATGTAGCCAATAATCTTTATCAAGGATGGCTTCAATATGCCATTGGTGGAAGCATGGAACCAAGCCTCAAAAGTGAAGCTAATCTCTTTGTAGCACCAACCATAGGAAATAAGGAGGTAATAAATTTTAGAATTTTCAATCCAACAATTTCATACCCAACCAATAACCAATCTCTTAATTACACACACACACATACATACACACACATACATACATACATACATATATATATATATTACATAAAGATATTTTTAGTGTTATGTTAATTGTTTATTATATGTAGGTGACATGGAGAAAAAAGGATGATAAAAGTGGAGATAGATTGGATTTTCATTCAGTAAAGGATATGTTCGAAAATGGAGCTTCATTCACTGTAGCAAAAGGAAGACGTGTGCAAAAACCAAATTATAGCAAGGAACAAAATTTCGAAGTTGTTGATGCCAAATTTGTAAGATCATTGACACGTTCATCGGGTGTGTTACGACTTAATAAAAATCCAAATATACTAATTAACTAATGTAAAAGAGGTGCAATGTTCTTAATTGTTTAACGGTCCTAAAATTTAGACTATGTAAATGATTAGGATATAATTTGTCTTTACACTTATTGAATTGTACTTTCACTTTGAATCTAAACGTTGTATATTTTCAATTTTCAAATAAGTTCATGCCTAACATCACCATGAACTTTGACATCTTAGCTATGTTGAAACTACAAAGCTCATCAATCATTTGTTGTCACATTAAAATTTATTAAAATAAAAATGAAAGAAGATAAATGAATACAAAGCATGTGAACCATACCAAACCCATGATAAAAATTACACTTCACAAAACATAGACAAAGTATACCTATTATGAAAAAAATATATAAATAAATACATAAAGGTAAAACATCAAACCACTTATAATATTTTTTATGAATAAAATTCAAACTAGCTAATTTATCATCATAATGATTTACCTCTTGAAAATATAAGAAACTTTGAACATATATACTTACAAAAGTGCAAACACTAAAATCATTTCTCTCTAAGACTCCAAGAAATCACTTGTTGTTCTAAGAAACCGTGATAGAATGAAGTAGAATCACTATTCAACCAATGTTTATGAAAGTTCCCCTCTAAGCATGCTCCTAAGCATAAACTCAACATAAATAGAATTCTCCTATCCTAAAACATTGAAATTTATTGCGTATTCACCCAGACTTCATCTAAAAATACAAACACATATAGTTAAATTAAGACAACCTCTAATCGTATCATCAATATTTAATTTTTTTTAATGAAATCATTCAAATTTGAATTATTTAACTTAATAATCTCATTTCCAGTTTTTGTCAAAATTATTTTTGTTACGTTAGAAAAAGTTCTTTTAAATTCTTTTATTTTACTTTTTGATCAAAATTCTATCGATTTAAATTGAAAAAGAATGGAAATTTATTAATTATATATGTTCATATATTAGGAACATTGTATTTTTACTTCTAAATATTTTTATTCGTATTATTTATTAATATATTTTAGAAAACACTATATCAATTTTATCATAGGACAAATTTCATGTAAGAATTGCATGAAATTATGATGTTGATTATATCGATATTACTTCAAGTGTTACAGCTTATATGGACTATGCTCCATTCAATTGATATATTTTAGAAATTGACCCAATTTTGTGCTAATGTTATAAGCTAAATTGGTGCACACTCTAGAAAATCTATTTATGATGGGTGAGTCTCTAGTTTATTTTTCTAGAATCTAAACTTATTTCCCAGTTCCATTTTTTAAAGAGATGTTATCATCTAAGCAATTTTTCCATGTTCCATCCCCACTTGGCTTTCTAATATCCCTCCACCACCATGAATGAATCACACTTTGCATTCATATTATTATTTAATCTTTTCTATGTTCTATGTTTAGACTTTGCATTCATATTATTATTTAATCTTTTCTATGTTCTATGTTTAGACTCTGATATATCTTTCCACAAGTAATTTTTTTTTGTTCTTATCCTTCCCTATTTTCAAGTAGATTAGTAGTTAAAATTAAACTTCAAATTATTCAACATCCTAACCACATTCGTATGAAATATATATTATATCAACTAACCTATATTATGTATATGAATCATGTTCCTATTCAAAACTTGTGTTTTTGCCTGGACTTATACTAAGTTTGTTTTTTATATTATTAGTACACATAATAATATTATTAACATTTTTTTTATATATTAAAATTGATTTGTTAATTAAGTTAATCTAAACATTAGTGTTGTTAAAATGAGCCAGAATTCACCGTCAATCTTGTCTATCACGGGTTCGGACCGGGTTGGGTTTGAAAAAAAAGAATTATTTTTATATGAACCAATTTTTAATCCAACTCACTTAGAACCCGGCTCACCCGAATTCAATTCGTGGTGAGTCGGATTGACTCACCAACTTACCTACTTTAATTTAATTATTTATTATTTTGTATTTTAATATTATTAGTTAATATTTTTTTTATTGTATTGTAAATGAAAATAAAGAAAAAGATATTTCTAGAAAGCATTGCATGTTTGTGGTGGTTGCTCTGTTCGCGTATGCTGTGTTGATATTCCATTATCCTTCTTATCTATTAAACTTCTCCATAAGAATTTCATCATGGCTAATGAGCTTCAAAACGAGACCACACCATCTTCTTGCACATCTCTTAGTCTCCGAGCCTTTGAGGCTTATTCCCCATTTCTCAGAAACCAATTCACAAAGGTCATGTCTCACCATCCCGCCTAGAAATACCAGTAACCCGAGGCCTTTCTTCTTACCAGAAAACATCGCAAAACTGTTTCATTTTCACCACCCTATCAGAACCGTTCCACGCTCACTATCACAGCCCCAATCACCAACAAAATTGAATCACACAGACTCACAGAGAACACCACAGAATCGAATGAAACCAAACACCAAAACAAAGTATAAAACAACCCTGTTCTTCATCTAATTTCTAGTTCAATAACCACCACGACTGACCCGCACCATCCTCTTCAACCTACATTGCTCGAAGCAAAAAAAATAAAAACAATCACCAAGGACAAGGACCGATTTCCAGCACCCCCACACAAGCTCATATTCTACGAAAAACTGCTATTGTACCGTCCACCATCGCCTTCAACCACTCAACACCATTCTCCCTTTTCGTTCTTTCTTATCCATTCCACAAAGAAGCAAAGCAGGGGAGGTAATAAGGTCCTCTTCACCGGCAATTTAGTGTTTGTAATTCACGATTGGGAGTCACCGTGGTGGTGCCACCATTGATGGCTTGATACTTCGGAAAGGGCGAAGAAGACGCGTGAGAGTACGTTCGTGTTGGCGGTCTCTATGGTGCGACGACCCTGACGCTGGGGAGATGGTGGCCGGCGATGAGGTGGCGGGATGGGATCGGTGGCAGGCGGTGTCCGGTTGAAGGCAAACCCCCAACCCTAGGCCGACACGAGCAGAAGGTGAGAGGGTGAGATCGTCGCGGCCTGCATTGGCTGGCCGGATGGTGGTGAGGACGGATGGGAGCGGCGGTCGGTCGATTCGTGTGGTGGCGAAGGAACCCAGTCCTGGGCTGTGTGGGAGAATGAGACTTTGTCTTAGATGTGCGTGACTGGGGAAGAGTCGAAGTGGGAAAGGAAAATTAGAACCCCTATGGGGTTTCTGAGCTAGGGTGGGATCCTGGGCCGGATCCTGGGTTAACAAAAAAATAAATATAAATGTTTTTTTTTCTGCACCCCCGTTTTCTCCTAAGGCACACCTTTTCCAATTGGACTTAGACCCAATCATTAGAAATGAATTAAGTTTGTACACTCCTATTTTTCATTTTTACCACCCCTTTTTTACTTGGGCTTAGGCCTAATCTGTCATTAGAAATAAATTAGGTTTAGGTATCCTATAGTTTTTTTTATTCTAATTATTTATTTATTGTTTTTATTTTTTTATTTGTTATTTTATTTTTAATATCTACTTATTTCAAAATACATTAATAATATATAGAAAAATAAAAATATATATTTAAAAATAAACAAAAATTTTATTTTAAAGGTTTAAGCACACGTGCGACCATTCGCATAGGCCTTGTGCTGAAAACCTTTCTCTTCTTCTTTCAAAAATTAGCAAAATTTTTATTTTAAAAGGTTAAAGCATACGTGCGACCATTCGCGTAGGCTTTGTGCTGAAAACCTTTCTCTTCTTCTTTCAAAAATTAGCAAAAATTTTATTTTAAAAGGTTAAAGCACACGTGCGACCATTCGCGTAGGCCTTTTGCTGAAAATCTTTCTCTTCTTTCAAAAATTAACAAAATTTTTTTTAAAGGTTTAAGCACACGTGCGACTGTTCGCATAGGCCTTGTGCTAAAAGACCTTTTCTCCCTTTTATAAAAATACCTAAAAAATGTTTTAAAGGTTTAAGCACACGTGCGACCATTCGCGTAGACCTTGCGCTGAAAACCTTTTCTTCTTTCTTAAAAAAAATAACAAAAAAAATATATTTTAAAGGTTAAAGCACATGTGTGCCCGTTCGCGGCGTCCTTGTGCTAAAAAATCTTTTGCCTTCCTTATACAAAAAAATATTCAAAAACCAAAAACCATCATATTTTCAAACAAACAATGAATCTTTCTGCCAGAACTACGTAATCCTTGATTCTCCATCAAAAATAGAGATACGTAGGAGCAAGGTCAGTCCTTGTCAGGTTCACTTTCCAAAAATCCAAAAAAAAATCCAAATCTTTTGCAAACAAATTTTCTCAACATTTCTCAAACAAAATTTTCAAACAGTTTCCAAAGAACTACGTAACCCTGATTTCTCATTCTGAATGAAAATACGTAGGAGCAAGGTCAATCCTTGTCGGGCATTAAAACTAAAAAATATATTTTGTTTCCTTATGGTGTCTTTTGGGGATAGTTAAACATTTTGAAAACCACATCACATTCGCGTTTTTAATTAAAGGTACTGCCTTCGGGCAGGCGTTGTAGGGTGCTAATACCCTCCCTACACGTAACCGACTCCCGAACCTAAAATCTGGTTCTCGTAGACCTTGCCTTATCTTTTTATGGTTTGTTCCGTAGTTTTTCAGAATAAACTATGGTGGCGATTCCAAACTCTTTTTCTAAAAACGTTTTCTTTTTTGGATCGTTGTCTCGTTGCAATTCCGATTGCGACAGTGTCGATGGATACATACAGTGGTTTAGGAGGGTTTCACATCCCTATATTATTGCTGCTCTAGCTGACGCGAGACCGGCTCTTGCGCTTACACAGTGCCCTGATGTTCCACAAGAGGCACGACCTCATTGTAGATCCTCTCCACCTTCACCATCTGGCGCCTTGGTATGTTATTTATCATTGCTTGTTATTAAATTTTAATTAACCACGTCTATTTAATTTTTTGATATAATTATAATCCAGGCTAGATTTAGGCGAATGGCGAGAAAGTTACAACGTTGATATCGTGTCGTCATGTCACCGAGGGTACTGTTGCACATCAGGTGGCGGTGGAACTGCTTCAAGATGCTAGTGATGGCATCGACGAATATTCCCCGACTAGGAGAGGACAGAGGCATGTACGTGGTAGACGTTCGATGTCTAATTGATAGGACTTTGTATTAATGTGTTTACTTTGGTTTGTTTTGATTGATTGTTTCTAATTGATGTACACGTAAGCAAACAAGGGGAATCATCTTTTTCAGATTTATTTATGCTATTAGTCTTGAAAATATTAGGTGCAGAATTTTCTGCAGTAGTTTGGAAATTGCATATGAGTCACAGTAGAATCTTTTGGTGCCTTGGTTTTAATATGTTGTTATTTTTGTTTCTGTGATTTGAATAATGGTTAATGAACTATGCAACATGATATTTATAATTATTTCAGTTTGTCTAGACTAGTTAATAATTGTTGATGCTAAAATAATGTTAATAAATAATTTTTTTCCATTAATTTAAAATTTAGCAGAGAGAGTTTAACGTAAATAATAGTTTCACCATGTGAAAAAAATATTTAATAATACATAAGAAAAAAATATTTACTCATATATATTTATATACGAACTACGTTGACAATTGTATTTAAGTTTATTGTATTTATATATTTATTTATTTCACCATGTGTTTTGTAAATAATAGTAATTTAAAATATTTTAAAAATATGTTATTTAATTTGAAATAATTAATAATGGAAACTAGTACATAAATCTCATATATTTAGTCATATATTTCGTGGGTGTGCAGTGTAACTAAGTAAACAAAGCTCACCACAGCCATGTAGTAGGAGCTTCTGCTTAAGGCACTATCTATCCTATAAAGTAGATAAAGCTCACCCACTCACCACTTACACTGTGGACCCACTTGCTCATTGCAAACTCTTTTTCCCAGATAATCTTCAATCACAAAATTTCCGCAATTGTATTAATTTACTTAATAATAACTGAATAAATGCTAATTTATTTATTTTGTAATGTACAGTTATATGTATCTTTAAAAATATCACAAATCACCTAAGTCAACATAAGATTTCGTTACGTTTATCAATTGTGAAAATGTTTGCATCCTACTAGTATAAATAGATGACCACGCTCGTGCCTGAAGATAACAGTGGGTTGAGGAGATGTTATTCACCATGGGAAAATGACAACCTTCTTGTAGCTTAACCTACATTATACAAATTATAATAGTTAATGGAGTCATATGTAATTTTCAAATGAAATCACAAACTAATAAAATTACCTGCACGAAATGACATCCATGTACATGTCCAATACAAATTATGTGATGTTGAGTTATATCAGAAGGTGGTGGGGAACGTAGTGGGAAAATAGTATAATTTTGAGAGGATGACATACACACTAAAATTACATTATATCGGTTAGCAATTGCATAACCAATGTCTGGTAATGTCATCCACTTGTTCCTGTTAGCCTGTTATGAATAAAACAAGTTGTTAGATAAAATAAATATAAAATAAATATAATAAATAAAAGAAATAAAACGGGATACACACTTACCGTCGACTGTGGCTGCACCAACAAAGACTGTTTCAGTTTGTCTACTACATCAATGCCTCCTACTAGTCTTCCGTATTCATCACGCCATGGACTGAGTTCTTTGTACAAATCATTTCTGATAACGGGCCATGAATCTTCTCCGAGTCCTAACAACGCAGCAATGCATCTATATCCACAATGACCATCAGCCACAACATCAACAACGTCCACAATGAAGGGGTGAGTAATAGAATCAAACTGGTCTATCATTGGAACTTTTTTTTTCTTCACTACATTTAGCTTTGATTGTAATTTACTTTTCACAGATGAAGATTCCATGGTTGAATGAAAGGCGTCGACATACTCAAAATATGATGGATCCTGCGTAGTAGACCTTTCTGTTCGTTGAACTTTTCTTTTTTTTGCACCCTTTGTCTTGATTTTATGTAATGGAGGGACCATTGATGTCAGTGTAGGACAAATAATGTCAAGTAACTTCTGCTTTATGGTGACTTTACCTCCAATGTCAGCCTCATTATATCGTTCTTCTACTTGTTTCAACACATCTTTAATGGATAAATGGGGCTCGATTTCATTTAATTCAACATTTGAGAAATGCAATCGTTGCACATGATATGAAATTCACTCACAGGGATCATCCCAGGATCATACCGTGCTAATTCCCATGCACAGGGGACACCGAATGTAATTCTCAATACGCATCCACACTTTGATGAGTCCCATCCTATCTGCTGCACTCTTTCCAATTCCTTGGCGATGAGATCTAATGCATATCGAGATACACGCCCAATAAGTTGTCTATACCTGTATCCTTTAAAAGGGTCACTCATGAGAAACAAATATTTTTCAAATGACGTCTTAATCTTGTTGAGTTGTAGGATAACGAAGTTATTAATACTATCCCAACAAGAACACAAATCACCCATACTATTGCTTTGAATTTTCATCAGACTCGCATGAGAAGACTCAACCCTGAAATAAAAAAATAACATCAACAAGTGGAAATAAATATTTATCTACAAAACGAATAAATAAAATATCATTACAATATACCTGTTTGTGGTTGTGTTTTCTAAATGCATTACTTTGTTCGTCCAGACCTTTACAAAATATGTACTGTACGGAATAATCCAAGTCTGATTCACATATTCAAAGAACAAAGGCCATGAACTGCTCACGTATTGAAGACCATTCACATACTCAGCAAACAACCTCTCTTCAGCACAATCCATCAGATTTTCCCATGCACTCATCAACACATCCCAAGCCTCTTTAGAACTAACTAACATTTTGCATTTAGCTAAAACATTTTTATGGATGTGGAACCGACATAACATCTGATATGACTCATGTAATACATTTGCAATGGCATTCATCAAAGCCAAGTCTCGATTAGTGACAATGACTTTAGGACCACCCTAAGATGTTATAAATAAACCTTTCAGCTTTTCCAAAGCCCATGTGAAATTACAATGCCTTTCAATAGACAAGAAAGCAAATGTTGATGAGAAGGTTAAACCTGTACACGTCATGGCCACAATCTCAAGCAACGGAAGTCTATATCTGTTTGTTTTATATGTGGAATCCATCATAAATACAACATTAAATGAGTTTAACAATTTCACCACATCAGGATGTGTCCAAAACAGGTCAGTAATAATTTTTGAATCGTCGGCACACCTACTCCAATGATTGTACTTATCCCGGTCCATCAACATCATAAGTTGTTGTAGTTCAGTTCTAGACCCTCTAATTGATCGCTTATACGCTTGCCTTGCATTGTAGATTTGTTTAATGGTTGTGACATTTCGATCATTATTTTGTTTGAGGGTTAATAAAATATTTTCAGGTGTAACTTTACTCTTTGTCATATCAACCAGTAATGATTTCTCACTCATATTTAACCTCCCAACATAAGGGTGCCCAACTAAAGTTTCAGCCAACTCATGGTTGTGATGTCCACACATAACATTCAACACCCATCCATCCTCATCTAAACATGGTCTACCCTTTAATCTAAACGGACACTCACATTTACGAGTACCGTATACACTGGGCACCGCATTGACTCTGTATTTCCGATATTTCACTCCTCTTTCACATCCAAGTTTGACGAACGTTTTTCTTCCACGTATACCAGTCGCTTTATCAGATCTTACTATTACCACAACAAATCCTAAACCGAAAGCCATCCCTCTTACCCAATCAATTAAGTGCTCTCGGGAACGAAATATTTCATTTGTGGTAAATTTATTTCTCAAATCCACCTCTACAGCTTCGCTAATGAATGAAGAGAGATTGGACATCAAACTAGAACCAACTTGAGAATCCATATGAATATCTTCATCCATTTTAAACAATAATTACCTATGAAATTATAACAAGTCTTATTAACATAATTAATAATTAATCAAACAAATATAAAAATATTAATATAATAAAATTATATATCATATAATAATAAGTAATTTTTATATAATTATAAAATTGTTAAACAATTAAAGATAGAAATAATATATATATTTATTTTTCACCATATTTAATTAGTTTTTAAATTTAATATTTTTTATAATATATATATATATATATATATATATATATATATATATATATATTCAAATGTACATTATTAAAATACATTAAAAATATATTAAAAAATAATACATCAAAACATATAAATTCCTTTATTAAAATATCTCAAAATTAATATAAAAGAGTAAACTAATAAAAACAAATCTTAAAAATAAAACTAATAAAAACAAAATCTAATAAAAAAAATCTTATAAAATAAAACTAATAAACCAAATCTTAAAAAATAAAACTAATAAAAACATAATCTCAAATAACGTGAAACCGCTTAAACGGATGTTGACATCCGTTGATGGATGCTCATATCTGTTTAAGGAAGTTTTACAAAGGGGTTACGTACCTTGCCTCGCCGCTTTTTAACACTTTTTAACACCACTTCCCTGGTTAAAGCTCAGATAGAGCACCACCACCAACGTACAGAGAGATATAATAATTGAACTTTGACGACAATTCTTTTAGGTAATGTCTCAATCACCACACTTTCACACCACAACAATAAAGAAAAATACGAGAAAGAATTTCTAGGAAGAAAGAGTAAAGATGAAAGCATTCAGATAAAAAGAGAATAAATAGGTTATGTGGGTGTGAGTGAATGAAATCATAAAATTTTAACCCTAAATATAAACTTTTACTAAAGGATAAAATAGGAATAGAAAAAATAGAGCAAAGGGTAAAAATGGAAGGGGGAGGTGTAGGGAGCAAGTGGGGAGGTGCAGAGAGCAACACCCTTCACTAATAAATGAGTCAGGTTGGGCTGATTCATCAAGTGGTCAACCCATGGTGGGCCAAACAGGATTGGATCGGGTGACCCGTTTTGACAACACTACTAAACATATACTTAACTGGATAAGTTAAGTTCAAGATAGAAATAATTTTATGCTATCTATTATTACTTCATTTCTATGTTGTATTTGAAGGGTTAACATCATTACACTAATAAGAGAATTATAAAATAACACAATTATAATATTGGCTAATAAAATTTAAGAGGTGACAAACCTCATCGTCATCAATATTTAGATTATAAACAATTATCAAACTTAATGTTTTCTTTTATGTTGTTGTACTATGTATTTATGTTGTAATTTTGATTTTACCTCAGTCATCTAAATCCATATGTACTTTGTCTATGCAAACATGGACGATATTAAATCGGAAAAGACAATATCTAAGCAACCATTAGTAAGAGTCAAACGTAATTAGTTAAAGAAAATACTTAAAGAGTCATTAGCAAACTACTCAAAGTTAATTAAAGTAATTAATTATCTAGGCTAAGGCCCATCTAGATGAGGATCCATAATCATAATATAAAAAGCATATTACTCGAGGTAAATTAAGAACATTCATTATATTACAACATTATTGCCATCTGATGGACTTGGTTGACTTGTGCGTCAAAGTGTCTTCTACAAGCACAAATCCTATTTCAGACTGGAGAGGATGATATCTAAGTAGTTATTGGCTTATGGAGTTTGAAGGCAGGATCGTGAGAAGGTAGTGACTTGTGAAGATCTTTACGTAGTATTGTTGTTTCTTCAAATAGGAACATTTTGGAACCCATAGTAAGACTGACATATATTTTGTGAAGAAGAAGATTATATGGTATCGACAAGAAGCAAGATGACTGGAGCAAAAGAAACTGGCCAAATGTCCTAGGAAATGGCCATGGTACTAGAGATGCAAAGGGAATTTGTTGAGTACAAAAAGAGAACCTCTAAAGAGATTGTGATGTTCATACAAGAAAACACTAAGTTGAGAAGGACTGAAGGGGCAACCAACAAGGGGAAGGAGAAGGATGTTCTCGAGAACACAACTTTAGTGCAAAAGATTGTGTCACATTGATAAGTGCCCAAGATTATTTGATTTTAATGTTAATTTCACACTTATCTTGTTATGGTTTTCTATAATATTCATGTTAATCATCCCTAATTTTATATGTTTTGCAGGTTTAGAAGACTTTCGAGGAAACCAACAGTTGGAGCCATGGATGCCACAACTACAACCGTGCTGTCAAAGTCTATAAAAATTGAATTTCTACTCTATATTTGAGAGATTTTTGGAAGCCTTTTTTGGAACTTTTCAAAGATACTTTAGAGAGACTTTAAAGAGTCTCCTCACTCACTTGCTTTGTATTAAATAACACATCTTTAGAGGACTATGAGATGGAGTTTCTTCTATGTTGTAATTTCTTCCCATCCTTTATGTAAAGCTAAATCTCCTAGTTGTTAGAGTAAGATGTAACTGCTTTGAACTTTCTTGTATTTGGTACTATATTTATTTATGTATGTTTGCTTTTGATTCAAAGTTTGTTAATTGATTTATGCTTAATATTAGATGAACTTATCACTCGTCTTACTTCACTGGCTAGAGATTCAGTGGGAACTAGTCCAATTTTCCTATATGCCTTTAGATGCTAGGAATAAATCTAAGGTTGTAACTGGAGATAAAGTATTGATCTTAATGTAGGTGATCCATTCAAGCAGTCACTAAGGAATCATATTAAAGGGTGGTGATTCTTGAAAACACAGGTAAAACACTAGAGGCGGTGAATATTGCTTTTCAAATTCTTTCGCAAAGTAGCATCTAATGATTTGTAAAATATATATATATATATATATATATATATATATATTTATGTGTGTGTGTAATTATAACACTTGTTCTCCCTTAAGAACTCTTATGGGGTTCCACTAATCTTTCAAAAGATTACACAAATTTTACCTCTCCAGGTTTACAACAAGTATTCTCATTGTTCCTGGTTTCCTAGTCAACACGACTAGTTTGAGTTTAAGCACTCTTGATTTACAAGTATTCTTACCACTTTTGGTCTCAAGTATTCTAACTACTTCTGGTCTCAATCCTGGACAACACGTCTAGACAAGTGTTTTAATTCTCTTTGGAATCTACAACGCAAAACGTGTTAGAAGTAAAGTTAAAGATGATAAGTTTCAAGGAGAAGATATAAACAATATAGGGAATTTTGTGAGTTGTTAAGAATTTTTCTGTCAAAAAATATTTCACTTCAGACGATATATGGACGTAGAAAACTTGAGTTCACTATTATATTCTTCTTATGTTATATTTCTTGCGTTATCATCATCTTATTCTCTTCAAACTTTCTTCTATATATAGCTTCTCTTAAAAAATGACCGTTAGATAAGGAAGTTGACTTTAGGAGAGTAGGTAGCCTTTAGCTAGGAAATTAGACTTTAGTTTTCTTTGTAGGGTTAGAGTTTTATCATAGCCTTAAGAGAAACTGAGCTTATATGATGTGATAGAGTAGAAGGCTTCAAGGGAAACATTCCTAAAATGTTCTTCTTCTCTCACAACGTCTTTTTCTCGGGTGTAGTGATTCTGATCATATCTTTCTGCTTTAGTGATCTGCACAAATATCAAGAAACACATTATACAAGCATCGAGGTACTTTATTGTACATGCATTAAATGTTTTGAACATTGATAAGCGTTAGACTATATTGCATGTCCAAGATATTTTATCATTTGTCATGTCATTCATAAATGCAACGTTTAGCAAAACATACAACATGTATAATCATCAAATGGTATGAACATAAGAAGCTTTTTCAAAGGGTATGGCGTTTGGCAGTCATTCATTAGATGTTGTTTTCTCTTAAAAAGCTTTTCTTGGGATAACACTATATTTAAGGAAAAATTCTTTTAGCCTTAGTGTTATACAAGAGATAGACTTTCATTTTCATGAGACATTAGTTTGTTTTGCTCATATAGTCTATTAGATGACTTCAAAGGAGAGAGAAACACACACTTTATTTTCTTAGACACTGTTAATGATTTTATAATTCATTGGACAACTTGGTCTAGAAAATGTTATAAAGTATTTCTTCTTTAGACATTATTTCTTTAAACAAGTTTTCATACACAACAATATTTCTTTTAATGCTTTTTGTTAAACTTCAAAATCTGAGTTGCTTAGACGGTCTATTCTCTAGACGATCCTGCCTTAACAATTATAGGCTCTAGGGGCTAGGAATGGTCCTAGAATTACACCTAAGAGAACTCCCAAGACTTGATCATTAGCAACACCATATTTAATGATATACTCGGTACAAGAGAGGGAAAAGCGGTGAAGTTGAACTCTAACACAGTTTTAACATTCGAAAGTGACTCACTTAGCATTTAAACTATTTCCAATGCATTTCACACTTATTTCATGAATCAAATCTGTTTTCTACACACCAAATTCATTGTTATTGTTTTATAAAGATAAAAATAGTTAAAACATAGTATTTTCTATCAAACCTTTGTGGATACAAAACTTGTTAAACTACTAACTACCTAGTATACTTATTGGTATACTTGAGTTGCATTGTAAACCCAACAAACTTCTTCACACTATCAATGAAGCTAAGGGAGAGAGTGGTTACAATACCACCCCTAAAACTTGAGGAGCAACGGACATCTCCTTAGGGGCAAGAGGAAGTCGCCGACACCCTTTTGTTGATGGTATCATGGATACTGCACTCCTTAAGCAATGGAAGGCCTTTACTATAAACCAATAAGCTGGCAACATCAATCCAAATGAGCATGTCGACATATATATCATCCAAGTCAACTTGTACATGACTAATGATGTTGTTATGTGCATGGTTTTCCCTACCACCCTGATAGGTCCACTCTAGAATGGTTCACTTGTCTACCCTTTCATTCTATAAATTGTTTTGACACTTTCACAACTTCCTTTGTGACTCAGTTTGTCACTAGTTAGACTAGTCATCTCACTTCCTTGACATTTCTCAATATGAGGCAAGAAAATGGAGAATATTTGTGCATCCTTATCAACAGATTTGGTAAACTAGCCTTGAAGATCTAGAACTTGATTCCTACGGTGGCTCTACTTTACATGATTAGGGCATTAAGGTCGAGCCACAAATATAAATGAATTGAGGTACCAGGCTGCAAAGTTCATGAGGGTGAAAGAAATGAGAGAATATAAAAAAAAAGATCAGGGTGGACACCATGTCAACTTAAAAGAAAGGAACAGAGCAAGATTATATAGAGAATGCTAGGTTCTGCTTGAGAGTGCCAAAGAACAAGTACCTGAACAACATTAGAAGGGGTGGGGGTTGAATAGTGTTAATGGAAAACGTTTTCACAATTCTTCTGATATAACACGTTATAGAGCTCTTGAAATATTCTTATGAAAGCTTAAACTCTTGACTTGATATATATATATATATATAAGCGTTGATAAGTTTGCGTGCTATTCAGAATAAATCTACTACAGTGTTTTGTAAGAACTTCCTTGAAGAGAAATAATCATTTAGCTTGGAAGTTCTTGTATTTAAAATATAAAGCTCAACTATAGGTTTTTCAAAAGGATCGCTTAGTTGAGAGCGAGAAAATAACACAACAGATTTTATACTGGTTTGCTCCAACTGAGCTACGTTCAGTCTCCTCCGTATCCACTATAATCTTCACACGATTACAAATCGAAACCTATAAATAGAGGTCAAAAGTAAGAAGGCAGGTGATGGAATTTATTGTGAACTAAAGATTTTATTGTGACTCCCGATCAGATTAATCTTCAACTTGAGCGTCAGAGTGCCTTTGAAAGGTACACCCGTACAGTTTGGAACGTGAACTAAGAAGAACTTTGGTTAAGAACGTTCAGAGCTACCTAAGCTGACTTGCATGAAAGTGTAAAGGAGTGTTTTGTGGAGATCCTCGACCCTGCACTCGAAACATTTTGGTGTCCACCGTAGGGTTGAGTCATCCAGAAGAAGACTCAATGGTGACCACGAGAAACATAAGCTTAAAGGATCCCACCAAGATTATTAGAACACTACAACAACAAATGTTAGAGATGCAGCAACGATATGAGAGAGAGTTGGTCACCTTGAGGGTTGAGAATGCAGCTAAGTTCTTCAAGGAGAAAGCTATCACCGAAGAAGATAGAACCGTTCATGCAGAACAGATGGCACAACACTCTAGAACAATAGGGACGAATCACATTACCGGTTGTAAGGGAAGAGACAATGCAACAAAAACCGTCCAAAGAGAGAGCAAGGCGATTAGCAAGGAGAGGCACATAATAAAATCAGAGCACACCATCAGGATGCTTCTGTTCGTCCCAATGATCATGAAGGCTCAAATCTCGGAGCAATTTGTTCTACCTAATTTCAAGATGTATGACAGATCAACTGACCTAGACGAGAACCTCAAGATGTTTATCAATCATATGGCATTCCACACGGCCAACAGCGCCATCTCGTACTGACCTTTCTCCTTATCCTTAGAGGAAGAAGCCCTTGAGTGGTTCAACTCCCTACTACCTAACTCGATGGAGAATTTCTCCAGCATTAGGTGCATATTCGGGCAGTAGTTTGCGGGTATCCGGACATAGGATCTCACCACCTTGGCTTTGATGAGCCTCAAGCAAGAGAAGGAAGAGTCCCTAAAGACCTTCATGAATCATTACCAGAAGACCGTATGGCAAATTAAGAGCTTAAACCTTGAGTTCGCCCTTCAACACGTAGTAACTGCTCTCAAAACTAGTTCGGATATTATAGGAAACACTATGTAGGTGGTTTCTTTTAGTTATAATAGAATTTATTTTAAATAGAACAAAATGTTTATTGAAGGAGAAATGAGAAGAGAGTGAGCTTAAAAGGGGAGACACATAAAGAATTGCGAGAAAGGGAAACAGAACATTGTAAGACATAAATTTTCTTTAAAGAGGATAAAGGTTTTCTTTTAGAAGAAATAGTAGAAGCTTGAAAGCTTATTGTTGATTGATCTTTATCGTTAAAGTTCTATAATTGAGTAACGTATGAGAAGCTAAACTTATTAAAATTATTGATCTCTAGTTTTTTAATTTAATTTTGAAGGTCTTGAAAGTTGATTGAATGTTTGTGTTTTATTCAGGGGATTCATGGTGTTTTTCGGAGTATCTGTAACATTTAAAGTTGACATTTAATCATAATTATGAACAGATTAAGGTTAAACTTCATTTTAATTATAATTAAAAAAAATATTATGAATTGATTGAAATTAGAGTTTCCTTCTAATCACTCTTAAATGTCAATTGTTAATTACTTTTAATTTCTGCTAAATTTCAATTGGTGTATTAAAAACAAAATAATAATTGAAGACACCTAACCCTAAATTAGTTTCCTCAATTCAGATTTTTCCCTGAGCCCAACGTAAGTTATCTTTTGTTGATCCTAGACCTCAAAAGGGGGCTTCTACCACAAAACTCAAACTCTAATCAGTACCGTCTGTTCTTTTCTCCAATTTTCTTTCTTTTCTTTATTTATCGTGGACAACCTGACCTTGAGGGTTCTGCATCTCGAGCCGAGGCTGTGACCTCTTGTTGGTGAGAACGTCAACGCTGTGGGAGGCGCAACTCATGCGGTGTTTTGCCTTCGGTGGCAGCAAGCAGTGGAATCACAAGATCCTTCATCGCGCAAGGAGACCTTTTTCTTATTTCCTTCTTCTCGTTCTAGTTACAGGGAGGGAGATGCAAGACGATGGCTCAGGCACGACACTTTTTCTTTCTTTACGCAAGGGTTTTCTCTAACGATTGTAACATCCCAAAAATATAGATTAAAACTATATAAAGGAGTTAGCATATAATAACATGATAGGACACTTAAAGAATTTACAATATAAGTTCTGGATATCCTAAAATACTTAAATATTTAAAACTTGAAATTACAAAGTCTATTACAAAATATGAGAACAAGCCGAACGGTTCCAAAATATGTTTAAACCGAACGGTGATACAAAAGATAATAATAATACTATTGACCGAACGGTCCTACAACTAAACTTCAGGGTTCTCTACTTCCAAAGCTTCTTCCAACAAACACTCGTCCCCTTCTCCTCACATCCACAGGATGATCATTGCAACAGGAAGGATGACCGAACGGACAAACATAAGACAGGAAAGGAAAGTAGGGTAAGCTTATGTAATTTAATTAATCATAACCACATAAACATTTCAAAATCAATTATAACATACAATCCAAATAAACATATAATACAGTCTCACATATATAGAAATAATACAAATATGATATAACCGACCATTTTACACTGACTATCCGGACAAGTATGAATTATGTAGCTGTGACGTTTTTGCACCCGGGTGGTGTAGTAGTTGGGATGCCCTCAACAGCTACCACCCAAGGTTAGTCCGTTATGCCTCGCCCAAGTTACCCTTATGGACTAGGACCTCCTACCATTCTCACACATTAGTTACTCCTCTCTACGTGAGAATGAGTAATCATAGAATATCAGGATAAACGCTAGTTAAGCATAACCACATTCATACTTTACAATTCCATAACCAACCGTGAGACATTCCACCCTGGAATTCTCTTTTATATCCATACTATTTAATTCATATCATACTTTAATATCATCATGCTTACTCATCAATCAAGTCAAACCGAACAGTAAAATAAACATCACACTCTTGAACAAAACCGACAGGAAGGAATCAACATGCTTATGAACCAGACCGAACGGAAGAATACTAAATAGAGTCTAACATGAACGAACATTATTACCAGATTGAATACTTTAGTTGAACTGGACACTTTAGGGCTTATGCCAAACATTATTGTCTTAGGTCGAACGCTTAAAGCTTAGGCCGAATCACTTAAGGATTAGGCCGAACCCTATTGAGTTGGGCCGAATACTAGTAGTAGCGAATACAAGCATATGACTGAGTAATACCACGAGGCTGAGTGCTTAGTACAAGACTGAGCACTACTGAGACCGAGTACTTAGTACAAGACCGAGTACTACTGAGACCGAGTGCTAGTACAAGACCGAGCACTACTAAGTCCAAATTCTAGTACAAGATCGAGCATTATTGAGACCGAGTGCTAGTACAAGACCGAGCACTACTGAGACGGAGTACTAAGTACAAGATCGAGTACTCTAAACTTATAAAAATATATATACGTAAGTCCGACCATGAGAATAACTTAACATTTATTTACATACTGAAAACGAATATAGTATTGAATACTTAACTTGTGTTGAATACCTTAACTAGGCTGACTACTAAGAAGAAATATACCAATATACTTATATCGAACACTATTTTTCAAATATACCAATAGAAGACCAATCGGTCATTAATTGAAATTCCCTACAGAAGGAGAATCCAGTCAAGACTGAACACACCAAGAGAAAAACCGAACGGTCATAAATGACTCTCGGCGACAATTAACAATTTCTGTAGAATACTACAAAATTAAGATCAAACCCTATTCCTTCTAAGTTCATGTCATTTATCAATCATAAACACATACAAACAAACATGCAGTAACATCAATATTTCATATCAACCAAATCACAATAGAAAATCATAATTAAATTACAAGTTTCCCTTACCTCGAAACCCAGAAACTACTATGCTTCCACCGCAAGTAACTTCTATGACTTCCTTCAAACTTATGATTGGTGAAAAGGAACCAATCATGGAACCAGGGACAAAAAACATACTCAAGAAAGGACCAGATGAATACATGCAAGCCAAACAGTTCTTGCATGCATCAGAAACACATGAACCTCAAAGAACGAAAGGAATTTTAACTTACCAGCTCTAAACAACAACTTGATCGGTGCAAAGTGAAGCCCTTGGCACTAGGAGGACTCAAACGTTGCCTGAATGATGATCGGAGGAAGAAAATGATGAGGATTTGTAGAGAGAAGGAAGAAGAATTTTAGAGAGAAGGAGGAGAAAATGGAAGTTCGTAACTTTGGAGAAGAAGAGTGCATGCAGGAAAAGTGGCTCGAGGTTTTAAAAATCCAATTATATACTACTGTCAAAACTCTCTCGGTCCAGTTTTCCTTGCACACCTGGATTCCACTAACTGCTGAATTTAATGACTCTAACACGTATCCACGGCACAAGGGCCCTTGTTCGACGACGTTTTCGTGGGGAAGCAGACCAGGGCTTGCGGTTCATGACATGGTGGTCTTGTCCTCTGACGACTTTGCGGTGCAAGGGTTTCGATTTGAGGAAATTTTTGGGTTTTTGTTGTTTCTCTACATGTTGATGGCTGCGATATGGGATTCGCCTCTTGAATTATGGGTTTATGCTTTGCTATTTGATTTTTTGTGAATTGGAATATAGGGTTTTCGTTTTAAATTGATTTAGGAAATCCTTGGTTCTTCTTTATTTTTGCGAGTGGGTAGGGATTTTGTTCGTCTTTACGGGTTAGGGTTTTCGAATTCGGGGTTGTTCTGATTTGCTTTTTGATTTGACATTTGAAGGTTTGTTCTCGAGGATCTGGGTTCTCGCGGTGGTTGCGATGGCAATGGAAACCGTTTTGCAAGGTGGTTAGCAGTGGAGTTGCTCTGTTCTGATCGTGGATTCCTTCGTGGGCTTGCTTTTGGTTTGATATTTAATAATATTTGGTTATTTGTTCAAAAATATATTGTTTTAGTGGAACCCATGAGAGATCCATTGAGAACACTACATTTTTTAACGAGACTTTAGATAATAATGAATTAATAATGTTAGGAAGGGAAAATATCAGGATAGATGTTTGATTGATGTTGGAACACGAGTGAGTGTTGTGGTGCACTTGAGTATGTGGTTGATGAGCATAAGAGTGGGAGATAGGTTTACTTGTTGTACCTAGTAAATCTTGAGACTATCAATCGTCTGATACAAGATAGCGACTCCTTTTGGCCTTGTGTGCGAAACGGGGTGTTTGGTATTGAGCCTTCTTTGTGTGGGGTGATGGTGTTTGCCTTGTCCTTGTGTGGCAGGAAACATGTTCCTTAACCAGGATGGCGGGACTACTAACAAACCTATAGGGAAGGCTACAGGTTTGTAAGGATGGATACAGGAGTATGACTAATTCTTGTCACTATGGAGTTATGATATTGTGAAGGCTCATGGTGTTATTCATGATGAAAAATTCATGATGATGTTGGGAATTCGTAGTAACGATGTGTTTGGGGACGATGTTGATAAGGATAACGTTAATGGTATAGTCTTGATATAGTTAATGAGGATGTTGATGATGATCATAGTATAGAAATGATTTTGTTAATAGGATAGCGTTGTAGATGACTAATTTGTTACTAAGTTATGTTTGCTTATACAAATTTTATTGTTATTGGTTGTAGTATGGTAGCTTATTCATATTTGTTTGTGTTTTTGTGATTGTGTAGGTGTCTTGTGATGATCGTATAACTTTTGGTTATACGAGAGAGTAGGGAATGTTACAGATGCATAATAGAGACGTGAGAATGAAAAAAAGACTTGTGTTATTTAAAGTTTTTGTGCTATAAATTTTAAAAACAATGTAATTAGATTTACTTTATTTCATTTTTATTTTATTAATTTTGGTATTATAAAATTGGATTTCTAAAATATATTATAATTTTAAAAAATTTAAATCATTCATAATCAGGATATCAAAAATCGAGATGTTATCCACTCAAAATTGGTGAAAATTGTATATATGTTCGCAAACTTTTTAATCTTACATGGGTTATCCAATTACAAGACGTTTGTCCTGCATAGTACTTAATTAT
This sequence comes from Vigna reflexopilosa, assembly GCA_027742785.1. NCBI lineage: Eukaryota > Viridiplantae > Streptophyta > Magnoliopsida > Fabales > Fabaceae > Vigna > Vigna reflexopilosa. Next base: position 42,022,506 of record CM050911.1, on the reverse strand, counting down.
TAGCTATTCTCCAATATCTGAAATCGAAAAACAATCAATAGTTTCTCGTACTTTTGCAGAGGTTGAATATTATTCTATGACGACAAACACATGACAAAAATTAATGATTTGCTGACTAAAAACACAATAAATTTTCTTACAATAAAAGTTATCATATCTAAAGGATTTAATATCAATTAAGAACAAGTTTCTAATCAATTTATATAAATGTGTTCATTAAATATATATTGTTTACTAATGTATTTATTAAAGGTTAAGTTTTCTTTTATCAATCCTAAGGAATATATTAATTATAAAGTATTTGGAGTGTTTCCAATCATTTTAAACATGTAAAAAAAATACACATAAAAACCAAATATGTGTATCCATAACGTAAAAGGAAAAAAAAATTAGATGAATCAGAGCCATACACACGTCTAAAACCGAAACAAAATGACATTGTGCATAAGTTCTTCATTGCATGTTATGAGAAAAAACTTATGTTGAAAAGAGGTTAACGTTAGAACGTGGTTTGAAAATGTCTAATCCATTTGCATGGTCTTTTTTTTCTTTCACACTTTCAAGTAACATGTTTTTGTCATATGCAACATTACCACGAAGTTTCTTTTTATAATAGCTTTTCAGGTTCCTCAATTAGAAGCCGTCAAATTAACATATTATTGTTTTGTAAGTAAGTTCTGATTCAAGCTCTATTAAGTAAAATATAATTGGAATTTTAGAAGTGATTAGATAAGAAAAAAAAATACAAGTGATTAATTTTAGATTTTAAAAAGATTTAATAAATAATTCATATCATCATATGATGGTGCAAAAGTTAAGAACAAAAGCAAGTTAATTTTTCTGTTAACTTTTTCTAGCAAAACTTCCTCCCTTTAGTATAATTTTTAACTTGTCTTTTTATTTATTTTTTACTATTAGTTTTTCTTACTATGTTTAAAATTAAGGATTAAAATAGTTTCTCGTCCTTAACTTTAAGTGAAAATTAGAAATAGTTTAGTTTTGAAACTTTGTCGTAATTTAGTCTTTTAACTTTAGAAATGTGTTAATTTAGTTCTTTTAACCAAATTTTGTAAAGTTTTATAGATGTTTCAAGCAAATTTCATGATACCATTTGAATTGTTTATCCTTTTTGACATATTTATACTTCAATGTTAGTTGAGAAACGCATTTTCAACTTCAACTAAAATTAATAAAATTTGATTAAAATGACTAAATACATGCAGTTATAAACCATTGTCAATTGGTTTCACCCTATCACACACAATGTTAGTCCGCTAACATTTTTGGCCAAGGTAAAGCCCATAGACTAGAACCTCATGCTCCTCTCACCATATACCTTACCATTCTCTACTTAAGATTGAATGGTTATTAAAGCGACAAGATAATTCTCAATACGGAATTCATATATCAATACACATACTATTATAGCCACCACTTATCCTCCTTGGATTAGTACCTAACAATATCAGATTTACAGTATGAACCAACCTTTAATTTGGCATTCACAAAATCACATACCTTTAATATACATATAAAAGTTAAGTTAAACTCTAATATTTTCGCTCAATGAGAATATCTACTCACTCGACAAGCAATGTTCAGTAGTGCCAGAGAGCAATCTAGCCTAGCAACCAGATAGCTCGCCCAACGAGGATATCACTAGAACTTATAGACTTAAATTATCACAAAAGTCACCTAACTAGATTTGTCTTGCACATTACTGTCAAGTTAGTAAGCTCTTTGACTTTGGTCTCGCCTAACGAGTGTAATATCGTCCAACGACTACCAAGTCAGTAACTCTTCAACTTTGACTTTGCCCAACGAGTATGCATAATTCTGCATAACAGAATTTTGCATATATATGTCATTCAAGCCCTACAAATCAGTATAACAACAAGCATAAATGCCAAAGCATACCAAACATCAAACTATACACAACTCAATAACTATATTCACCTCAATTACGATATTAATCATACAACATATCAAATTTCAACATATAATCAATAAAGACAAATCAAGCATCTATCTCAATTCCACATGTCATATTTTATCATATAACGCAATTACACAAACCAACTATCATACAAGTATTTAATAAGTTGTTACAAGTTATCCATAAGTCAAAAAACAATGAAATTAGTTTCCCTTAACTAAAAAACGGACCAAATGCACCTCTAGACGCACAAGAAACCATATATTTCCCTATGAACAACACAAACACAATCATATTACACAATTAGGACCATTGATCGACAAAGACTCTTATACAAAACTCAAACACTACATACAAACCAAGATAGTCCACATGCGCAAAAAGAACAAAAATTCCAAAAATAGAATAAAAAAAACCAACTTATTCTATTTGAGAAACTAGTCGAATATAAGTGGAAAGCTCGCCTCAAGGATCAACTTAGCAGTTTCCGACCTTCAAACAAATACACAGGTGTGATAAAATCGAGAGAGAAAGAAGAAAAATTTAAAGGAAACATGGTTGATATACTTTTAAAATAATAAAACTCATTTATAAAAATTCTATTTTTATTTTAAAATTTTATTATTAAAATAATGGAATCTCACCATTCTAAACACAACCAATTCTAAAACATAATTTCCTAAATTCAGTAGTTAATGCTAAATATCTATTTAAAGTCTAATTTACAAATTAATTATAACTTTTTATTTATAATAGTAATTATTTTACATACCATTACTTTTTAGTTTATAAATTAGGTGCTCATAGTGATGAATTATTTTTATGGACCCTGAATTAGTTTTAAGAACTTAAATAAAACCTTAAAGTTTAAAGATACTTGAATTTTTTTTAGTGTTACAAATTAATATGATTTTGATATACAGTTTTAGGAACTAAATCAACCGTTTATTAAAAAAAACAATAGAAGCTAATAAAATAAGCATATATTTAAGTAGATGAAACTAATCTTTTTAGTAAAATGGAAAGAACTTTTGGAACATAAAAATAAATAATTAATATAACAAAAGCGGAAAAATTAATATGAATTTCAAGTATTGAGAAATACTAACTGATGTACTGAAGATTAATGAAAATCGTATTATGCATAAACATTATATTCTAGAATTTTGAATAGGATAAATCCTTGAAAACATCTGATAATGAGTAACTTTTATAGAAAATTCTAACAACTTTTGACATTGAAATTCTTTCTAGCTTTGAACAGCATCAAATTCAGGTTCTAAGAGTATTATATTCTCAAAACTAAAAAAAATAAATTGTTCACCTCTCTCGTTTCTCTCAACTTTTTCTCTTTCATCTCTCTCACTCCAACATTTTCTCTGTCATCCTACATTAGTCCCAACTGAAAAAACACTCGCATTTAAATCATTTGCTTTTGTAAAGAGTTAGAGTTATTGGCATATTCGCCTTTAGTAGAAGGTTCATTCAAGATCTCTTCAATTTCATTATCTTCACTAACTTCTCTAATTTCATCATGTTGAATCATCATCTCTAAAAAAACATTCAGACCAATTACAAATTCCTTCAAATATCATTATACTTGTGAAAATTAGATAAAATTAGATAAGAAAAAATTATAAAATGAAAACTCATTATAAAATCATTTTTTGTAAGAAATTGTTTAAGAGCGAGTGTTTTTTATTTTTTTCCAGGCCAATTATCAATTCCTTCATATGTCATTATGCTTGTGAAAATTAGATAAATTTAGATAAGAGAAAAATTATGAAATGAAAACTCATTATAAAATCATTTTTTTTGTAAGAAATTGTTTAATAGTATTTCTGATTTTTTCAATTGGGGCTACAATAGCGATAACAGAGAAGATGTTAGAGTGAGAAAGATGAAAGAGAAAGGGTTGAGAGAGAAACAAGGGAGGTAAGCAAGAGTTTGGGGTTTCTTTTTTTTAGTTTTGAAAATGAAAATTATTAAAATACCCTTAACCTTAAAACTTAGACTCCATGATATATTAGGGCATTTTTGTCTACTAAAACCCGGTACATGTAACATCCCAATAAATATAGATTGAAAACTATACTTATTTTAAGGAGTTAACAAAATCAATAATAAAGAACAGTGGTGAAATAAGAAAAATGAGGAGAAAAGGAATATGAACATCATATAGAACTTGAAACTGTACAGGAAATAAAAGTCTGACTACAATTTACACGCTGAGACCGAACGGTCAGGGTTCAACTTCAGACCGAACGGTACTACAAAAGAGGCTGATACCGAACGGTTACAAAACAACATATACAAAAAGATACTGAACGGTTTTCTAAGGATTAAAAATAACTACAGTCTACTGACCAGACGACCCTACACTATCTTCGGGCTGCTCGGTCTGCAAGGCTTCTTCCAAGGAATCTTTAAAGTCGCCCTCAGCTCACATCCATTAGATGATCATTGTAGTGAAGAGAACAATGACCGAATGGCAACATAGACATGACAGGAAAATAAGGGTAAGCTTATGTAAATTTAATTAATCAATTTCAAAATACATTTAAAACATAGCAATAGAATCATATATCCATCACACAAGTTCAACAATTCGAAGACCGAACAGAAAATCATAATAACCGACCACTTTAGACACTGTCCGGACTGTATGAACCATGTAGTTACGACGCTTGTGCACCCGGGTGGACCTGGCTGGGATACACTCAACACATCGCCACCCGAGGTTAGTCCAGTGGAGCTACCTCGGTATAGAAATACCCTGAGGCTAAAGGAACTTCTGCCATTCCCATGCATGAGTTACCCTCCTCTACATGAGGAGGCGTAATCACGGAATATCAGGATAAGCGACAACTTAACTTAACCATGTTCATACTTTACAATTCAATTTCAATTCATGAGACATTCCTCCTTGCAATTCTCTTAAAGCAATCACAATATTCTTCATCTTTCTCATTTCATATCATCCAAATCTCATAGTCTTATTCAGAAATATTTCTTAATATATAATTAGAAGATACTGTAAGGGAAATGACCGAACGGTCAGATACTGAGAGAAAAAAAACAAAAGATAAAAGATACATTAGGAAGTGACCGAACGGTCAAACACTGAAAGGAACCGAATACCATTTAAAACCGAGCAAATCGCATATAGATAATTCATAAAAATGACCGAACGTTCAACAACTGATTAACTTTAAGAAAATTGGATACTTTACAGCTTGGGCCTAATGCCTTAAAATAGAAGGAGTTCTCTTCAATAAACTGAGTGTCAGTACAAGACCGAACACTCTTTGGGAAATCAAGTGTCAGTATAAGACCGAGAACTTTTCAAAGGAAGTCGTATTAGTATAAGACCGAATACTTCAAAATTCAGGAGTGCTAGTCTAAGACCGAGCACTCTTCCAAGGAATATTATTAATATAAAACTGAGTACTTTAAATGACCAAACGCCTAGTGTAAGACCGAACGTTCTAAATAGATGATTATATATATATATATATATATATATATATATATATATATTAAAACTGAGAGGGAAACTTTCTTGACTTGTTTGGAAAGACTAACTAAGCAAAGTAGTAAAGATTCAATATAAGTTTGTATTAGACCGATCGTTTTGGGGAAAACCAAACGGTCCTAATGACCCTCGGTCACAGTTCCAGAATTTCACTAAGTTATCAACTTAACTCTATATCTATTTTTCAGTTATTCATACGTTCCAACAACAAGCAGTATCACTAATTCAACCAACTCATACATGTAAAATCATTCAAGCATACCATATTCAAAGTGCAGAAATCATAATTAAATTTATAAGCTTCCCTTACCTCTAGATCCTGCTAGCTCTAAGTCCTTGACAACACTACTACTATGGCTTCAAAATCCAAAGTTGTCCAAAAGGAAATATGATTGGTGCAAGTGAAAGAGCTTGCCAACGGGAGTACTTAATCTGAAAGGAGGTTGATGATCGGAGGAGAAGAAGTGGTCAGAATTCTATAGAAAAGGTTGAAGGTTTTAGAAAGAATGAGGAGAAAATAGAGTTTCTGGAAAATGGGCGTGAGGAGGAAGAAGGGTTGCATGCAGAAGTGGCTCCAAATTTTAAAATCCCATCTTAAATACTGGCTCCACTAAAAACCGCTCAGTCCACTTTCTGCCTGCCACCTGTCTTCCACTTTCTGGAAACTCTCATTCTCTCTGCTGCCACACGGTTTTCGAGGGCGGGGAAATTAAATGAGGCTGACAGCATTGTCTCCCACTAACCTAGGGAAAATCTAGAGGGCGTGACACTTGGCTTCCACTAAAGTGGGGATTTAATGAGGTGTGACAGTACACATTTGCTAACTTGTGTACATCTGTTTTTCAGTTGGTATATTTTAGTAATGTGTACCGAGTTTTAGTAGACAAAAATACCCTAATATATCATGGATTCTAAGTTTTAAAGTTAAGGATATTTTAAAAATTTTCATTTTAAAACTAAAAAAAAAAGAAACCCTTAAACCCTTGCTCACCTCCCTCATATCTTTCACCCTTTTTTCTTTCATGTCTCTCCAACATTTTCTCTGTCATCCCTACACTCGTCTCAACTGAAAAAAAACACTCGTTGTTAAATAATTTTCTTATGTAAAGAGTTGAGTCATTGACATATTCACCTTCAAGAAAAGATTCATTCAAGTTCTCTTTAATTTCATCATCTTTACTAACTTCTATAATTTCATCATCTGTAGATGTTGAATCATCATCTCTAAAAAAAACTTCTAGGCCAATTACCAATTCCTTCAAATGTCATTATACTTGTGAAAATTAGATCAAATTAGATAAGACAAAAATTATAAAATGAAAACTCATTATAAAATCTTTTGTGACAAATTGTTTAAAAGCAAGTGTTTCTGATTTTTTCCAGGCCAATTACTAATTCCTTCGGATGTCATTATGTTTGTGAAAATTAGATAAAATTAGATACGACAAAAATTATGAAATGAAAACTCATTATAAAATCATTTTTTTAAGAAATTGTTTAACATCGAGTGTTTCTGATTTGTTTCAGTTGGGGCTATAGCGATAACAGAGAAAATGTTAGAGTGAGAGAGATGAAAGAGAAAGGGTTGAGAGGAATGAGAGAGGTGAGTAAGGGTTTGGTTTTTTATTTTTAGTTTTGAAAATGAAAATTATTAAAATACCCTTAACCTTAAAACTTATAATTCATTTTGACTACTAAAACCCAATACGCTAAAATGTACCAACTGAAAAACAAGAATACGCAAGTTAGCAAACTCATATATATATATATATATATATATATATATATATATATATATAAATTTACGTAATCTCCTAAAATATATTAAATTTAAATAAAAAATAAAATAAAAAATAGAAATTATTTAAATAATTTTAACTTTAAAACTTAAAATCTACACTTATATAAATTAGCAAACATATATATATATATATATTATATTTTACTTTTCTCAATTCTATTCAGCATGTGAGATTCATAAGAATATTCTTACTTACAAATTCTTAAAGTATATCTTCTCCAAAAACAATTACGCGTAAGAGGTTAATTTTTTTAATAAGCAATTAGGAATATATATTAACTATAGAATATTTGGGATATTCAATTCTTTTACACATACAGATAAAAAAAATCAGTCAGAACTCCAAATCATAACTATCACCGCTACATTGCTCCTATTTATTTCTTTTTGGTTTCTTCTCTTATTACTTTTTTTTTGCTGTTATATATATATATATAGGTGTACTTCTCTCTTTTTAATAATAGAACATCCATCTTAATAATACACACTTTTTGCTTCTTTGTTTCTTTCCCTTTTTCACCATGACTTCTGATATGATATGCTATCTCAATGCCTTTCTCCATGAGTATAGATATGAGAACTGTGCACTGATTACCATTGCCGAAGTATATCTATGATGGTATCAAAGTTCTTCCTTTGAAGAACTCTGTTGTGCCAACAAACTTTGTTTTCCCCTTCCTTTCTTTTGATTTCTTGAGCATCTTTAATCATTTTTACTCTATTCTTGCACCATGACGGATGAGAATAATCAACCTTCAAGCTTTCTGTATCTCCATCCGAGCGAGAATCCAACCACCCCCTTGATTTCTCCCTTTCTCGATTCAACTAATTACTACACATGGATCAAATCCATGGCCACCCATTGAGTGCCAAGAACAAAGCCTAGTTCATCGACGAGATTGCCGTAGAGCCACTAAGAGGCGATCCATCTCACAATGCTTGGAAGAGATGCAACAACATGGTGGTTTCTTGGTTGGTCCAATCAGTTTCACCAGAAATCAGACATAGCGTTCTTTGGATGGAAGACGCCCAAGCCATTTGGAACGACCTCACATCCAGATTCTTTCAGGGAGATTTGTTGCGCGTTTCGGAGCTTCAAAAAGAAGCCTTCTCCCTAAAGCAAGGAACACACACCATAAGTGAATTCTATACTAAGCTACACACCATATGGGATGAGTTAGAGAACTTTCGACCTGATCCCATCTACACTTGTGTCATTCAATGCTCCTATAAAATGCTTTCAACTATCTCACAGAGGAAGCATGAAGACCGTGCATTGCAATTCCTTCAAGGTTTGAATGAGCAGTACTGTAATATACAAACCCATGTTCTCCTAATGGACCCTATCCCCCCTGTCTCCAAAATTTTTTCCTACGTCATGCAGCAGCAAGAAAGACAGCTGATGAATAATAGCTTTCTACATGGTCTTGAATCTAAAAGTGTCACTGCAACCGTAAGTACGGTGGTTTGTTCCTTTTGTGGCAAGAATGGCCACACCGACACCGTGTGCTTCAAGAAACATGGGTTTCCTTCCAAATCCTCCTCAAATAAGAAATTTTGCTCTCATTGTGACAAGACTGGCCATACGATTGAAGTATGCTATAGAATCCCACTCGGTCACAAATTTCACAATGGCAGAAGTCTCCTTTCCCAAAGTCAAGATTCCATCAATGATAGTCAGGGACATAACTCTGATCCTGAACTGCGCCTCACTAAACAACAGTATCAGGCCCTCATGGCTCTCATCAATCCCACCGTTGACACTGTCACAATCTCCACTCCTCAAATTGGTTCCCTGATTTCAAGTTCCCGAGACACAGGTAAAACCCTTTTAACTTTCGCCTCTACTGCTGAAAACGGTATAACAACATGGATCTTGGACTCTGGTGCCACTGGCCATGTTGTCTCTTCCCTGAAACATTTCCATTTTTATAATCAAATTATACCTGCACTATTAATCTCCCCAATGGCATCACCACAAAGGCCACCCATAAAGGAAACATAAAGCTTTGTGATACACTCTGCCTAAAAGATGTTCTATACATCCCTGATTTTTCTTATAATCTCATCTTTGTATCCAAATGGGTTTTACATAATATTTTTTTCGTAACATTCACTAATTCACATTATTTCATCCAGGATTCCAAAACACACCAAAAGATTGGTTCAGCTGATCTCCATGTTGGTTTATATGTTCTTCACAGACCTGTCCTCAATGTTGCTCCCTCTTCACTCCACCAGTTCACAACAACCACATACTAAAATCAACATTTGGCATAATCTTCTAGGTCACATATCTAATAAGAGACTAGAGATTCTTAAATGAAAATATCCCTACATAAACTCTAGACTAGATAATTGTAATGTATACCACATTGCCAAACAAAAGAACCTTCCCTTTACTTTACATAACTTTATTGCTTTACATGCTTTTGATATTATCCATGTAGATATTTGAGGACCTTGTTCCACTGCATCTATACATTCTCATAGATATTTTCTAACAATTGTAGATGATCATACTAGATACACATGGGTTCACTTAATGTGTGATAAATCTGAAACACGAAATCACATTCTGCTTTTCATTTCTTACGTCAAAAACCAATTTCAAACCACCATTAAAATTCTCAGATATGATAATGGGCAAGAATTTGTTATGCATGATTATTTTAACTCTCAAGGCATCATTCATCAAACTTCTTGTAATGAAACACCCCAACAAAATGGGATTGTTGAAATAAAACACCAACATCTTTTAAATGTCACTAGGGCCTTGCTTTTTCATTCCAAACTTCCACTCAATTATGGACATATGCCCTCAATTATGCCACTCTTCTAATCAATATGAGCTCTTCTCCATAACAACTCCCCACATGACAAACTTTACTGTGCAACTTTTGATATCACAAGACTTAGAGTCTTTGGCTGCCTCTGCTACACCAGCACCCTTCACTCTCATAAAAAGAAACTTGATCCACGTGCCACAGCCAGCACTTTCCTTGGTCTTCATCCTACTACAAAAGGGTACATTACTTACAATCTTGACACTTATGACATTCACATCTCTAGAAATTTTATTTTCTGTAAAAATGAATTTCCTTATATGGCATCTACATCTTCACTACATGATACTACTTTACCTCTACCATTACACCATAATACCATTTTGCATGATATTGATCAATACAACCCCCCCCCAGCATTCATACTCATCCATTTCCCCCTAATAATAATGAAGAACATATAGATAACAATTTTCCTTCTCCTAGGCGTTCTACTCGCACTAGAACCATACTTGCATATCTAAAAGACTTTCAAATAGCATCCTATAGTACTATTACAAACAAACGTCTTATTGAACATGTGTTTAGTCTTGATAAACTATCTCCTGCATATAGAACTTTTATTTCCTCTATAGACAGAATTCATGATCCCACTGATTACAAAGAAGCTATACAACATGAGTATTGGCATGCCGCTATGAAACTGAACTCACTGCTCTCGAACAGAACCAGACTTGGACTCTCACTACTCTCCCTCCCCACAAGGAAGCCATAGGCTATAAATGGGTCTATAAAACCAAGCACAAAGCCGATGGCACGATTGACAGATTCAAGGCTCATCTCCTTGCTAAAGGATATACATAATTGGAAGGTATTGATTACTTTGACACCTTTTCACCAGTTGTTAAACTCACTACAGTTCGATTAATCCTATCATTGGCTACTGCAAAGAATTGACATCTAAGGAAACTAGATGTCAATAATTCCTTTTTACATGGTAATTTAAATGAGGAAGTCTACATGCATCCACCACCGGGTGTCAATCTCTCAGCTCCTAACCAAGTATGTCTCCTACACAAATCTCTTTATGGCTTGAAACTAGCTAGCAAACAATGGTATAACAAGTTTTCCTCCTTCCCTCTCTCTTATGCATTTACTCAAACATCTGGTGACCACTCCTTATTTACTCTTCACAACGGTGACACAATCACCATATTTTTAATCTATGTTGATAATATCATCCTTATTGGCAATAACATGCATACAATTGATAATATTACTACTCTGCTCAATGAGAATTTCGAAATAAAAAATATTGGTAACTTGTCTTACTTATTGGGTTTCGAGGTCGCTCGTAACTCTGCAGGGATTCATCTATCGCAATACAAGTACGCACTGAACCTTCTCAGCAAAAATGGGATGCTCGTCGCTGCCCCTGTTAGCACGCCCATGAATTTCTCCACAAAAGTATCCTTTGAAGGACCATCACTTGTCGACCCTACTACCTTTCGTCATGTAATTGGGCGCCTCATTTACCTCACGAACACTCGCCCTAACATCACTTATGGCGTTCATCGTCTCAGCTAGTATGTTGCTTCACCAACTCAAGCTCATCACCAAGTTGTCTTTCGCATTCTCCGTTACATCAAAAGTACCCCTAGCCAAGGCATATTTCTCAAAGCAACCAACAACGTTACCTTAAAGGCTTATAGCGATTCTGATTGGATTGGTTGTCCTGACTCAAGAAAATCCACCACTGGTTATATTGTTTACCTCAGAGACTCACCAATTTCATATGAGTCCAAGAAGCAATCCACTGTTTCTCGTAGCTCCTCTGAAACCAAATATTGTGCCCTTGCACAAACTGTTTGCGAAATTCAATGGCTTAGCCATCTCATGAGCGACTTTCACCTTCCTTTCTCTCAATCTGTCACCATCTTCTATGATAACCAATCTGCTATCAAGATTGCTACTAATCAAGTTTTCCACGAACGCACAAAACATATTGAAATAGATTGCCACCTCATTCGCGAGAAAATCCAACAAGAAATCATCAAACTGCTTCCTGTTCATTCCACTCTCCAACTTGCAGACATCCTCACTAAGTCGCCTCCTCCTTCTTCCTTCCACCATATCAATTCCAAGCTTGGCACCATTAACATCTATGCAAAGCTTGAAGGGGTTGTCAGAACTCCAAATCATAACTACCACCGCTACACTGCTCCTCATTTATTACTTTTTGGTTTCTTCTATTATTACTTTTTTCTTCTGTTATATATAGATGTACTTGTCTCTCTCTCTCTCTCTCTTTTTAATAATAGAACATTCATCTAATAATACACACTTTTTGCTCTTCTGTATCTTTCCCTTCTTCACCATAACATCTGATATGATATGTTATCTCAATACTTTTTTCCATGAGTATGGATATGAAAACTGTGCATGAATTACCATTGACGAAGTATCTTTGTGAATGATACAAAGATAAAAGGCTAATGATACTTAGACAATATTTTTTTGACAACATTTGAACACCGTCTACGTGTCATTTTGTGATTGGTCCATAGTATTGTTTATGATTATTATTATTAATTGTGGAGTAATTTTGGACCAATCACGGAATGACACGTAGACGATATTCAAATGTTGTCAAAAAAATGTTGTCTAAGTATCATTATCCAGATAGATACTCTACGTAAGACTCTTGAAAATAGTTTTGAAAAGCGAAATAAATTTTTTAGAATACAGAAAATATATATATTATACTAGAGTAAAATATTATAAAGCTACATTAAAATACGTATGTAAAATATATATGATACTACATTAAAATATGTATAAAGCTACAGGGATACTCTAGAGATTAAACATTGAATTCAACCAATTTTATATAACAAAATTGTACTTAGGTTTTTGAAAACTCCACATATTGTTTTTAATTCATTATAAGTATTAGTTAAATTTGATACAAATCTATAAAATAATGAACGAAATTCATTATGAAGGATTAAAACTTACATAGTTTTATGATTTTCATAAATTAAGCGAATAATAAAAATATAGACAAAGAAATACGCTAAAGATGGTTTTCTCTTTTATTTAAAAATTTTAAATTCCAAACCTTAAAATCATTTTAGTATAACATTATCAAAGTTAGTTTTAATGGAACATTACTCTAAACCATAAAATTGTTGAAGGTCAATTATTAAGTGTGAACCCTAATTCCAGCATTGATTATTAGTGTTTGACTGGACTACTTTGATGGATTAGTACCGCACCTTTGAAGGATCTAAATAAAAAGATATATATTATTAATTTTTGAAAAAAATAAATACAATTTTAAAAGGGAAATTCAAGAGCAGTTCCAAGTTTTTAGATTCAATTTGATTAAATCATACTTAACTCATTTATTTTAGATGTTTAAATATATTAGTAATAAGAGTGATTATGTTATTTTTATGTATATAATAGATATTTGTATAAAGGTTAAATCATCTCTAATATTTCTTTTATATTATATATATATATATATATATATATATATATATATATATGTATATATATATATATATATATATATATATATATATGTATTTCTTACTACAAAACACCTTCCATTCATTCTTTCTTTCACATTTAGACTTTTTTTTTTCTCTCCGCCATTTTTATTTATTGATATTTGAAACCAATGGGTTTGGAAAACTTATATGATAGAAATAAGTTAATGTCCATATTTACATTTTTTTAATTATTTAATATTTAAAACTAGTTTCGTCTTTTACAATTTTTAATATATTAAAATAAAAAATTTAGAATTTGTATTTAATATTTTATATACAGTGAAAATTAGATTCTCCTATCGGAACTAAGAAATTAAATTTTTTTAAAAAATTAATTGATTTATTCTATGAAGAAAAAACCATTAAAATTTCAAAGTTTTATCTTTTTTTATATTTTAAAATTTCCTATCAAGACTCTTTTATATGTAATTATTATATTATGGTGAAAACCATTGGGGTGTTTTAGTTTTAGTTTCTATTAAACATGACGTCATTTTTTTCAGATTCCATTTCCAAACTTCAATTAATTTAAAAAATAAATAATTAAAATTTGACTATAATTTAATTAAACTTAATTTTCTAAATGAAACACATATTTATAATCCATTTCCCTTGTTCAAATATTTCATGACCTAATTATGATAGCATGTATTTGAATAAATCTTCAAAATTTATTCATTTCATGACCTAATTATGATAGCATGTATTTGAATAAATCTTCAAAATTTACTCATGTTAAGAGGAGAATTTTAACTCTAATTCAAACTCAAAAAATTATACACTCATTTATATATTTTAAATATGTCACACATCTTGTGCGTGAGATTAGACATTAGTAGTCCGATAGTGAATGAAACATATGCTCAGTAAACAAAAAATCTTTTAGAATAAATTCTAATAATACTTATGTTAAAAATAAACTTTAAACTTAACTCAATATCAGATTGTAAGATGAAATTTATATCTATTTATATATTTGATTTATTTTTCTTTTACTTTCGTTTTTCTCTTTTTTTTGTCAATAAAAATAATTACAAACTAACACATTGTACTTAAATTCTATATTTTGATGATTACTTTAGTGCTATGATTTCAAGTTTATTAAAACTTACATACATAAAATTTGGTGGTGGCTCCAAAACCATCAACTTTTTTTTATTGTTTCTACCCACCATAATTCCAATAATTCATATTTGTATTTTTCAAATGTGTAAATATAATAATACTTTTAATGAATGGAAGAAAATAGAACAAATAAAAAAGAATTAGTGAAATCTTATTCGTAGATACATATAAAATGTAGTATTAAATCTTATTAGCCCACTTTATTTAATAAGACAACAAAAAGTTTTAATCCGAGATTAAAACGCACCTCAAAATATAATACTCTTATACCCTGAATTTGATGCTGTTGAAAGCTATAGTAATAATTTCAATGTCAAAAGTTGTTAGATTTTTCTATAAATTTTGTTACAATTAATTTTAATAGTATCCTGCTTCGCTAAAAATCTGTTACTATTATAATTTATTAATTTAATTTATTAATAATGTGATTAATTGTGTACGAGTTTTGGAAAGTTAATTCTTATAAACAAAATTAATATAAACTTAACCACTAAATTTATAATGGTAGACACCTAGAATGAATATAACCAATTTCATGAAACACAAAAACAATGTTAAAATCCAATTTTCATGCTAGAATCGATTCCACAATAGCATAACCAATTTCTATACATGTTGGAATCAATTTCTCTCTTTTTTTCATTTGGTCACATAATCGATTTCTTCTATTTGTTTTGTTACAGAATCCGTTGCGTCACACCTCACCGTCTCAACATGAACTATGCATTTCACAACTATTTTCTTAACCACAATAAAAGTTCATAACACTTCCTATAGCAGTGTAATCATGTAAAAATAACAATGCAATTTAAATTAGGTTATTATTGTCAAAACTCATATATCACTAGTGGAAAAACGTCGTTTAATGTCAGCTCATAGACGTCGGTTAGAGGTTCACCGACGTAATATGATAACCGGTGGCATATCCGTAAATAACTGAAACTAGGAGATGTCGGCTACCTGTGCAACCAATGTCTCAAACAATACAGACGTCGGGTACACTGCACATGGACGTCTAAAAGGTCTGCAGGAAGGTGAATAGTCGCCATATGGACGTCTAATACAACCACACCGACGTCTACACTCGTCCTTAGACGTCGCCTGGAAACAAGAGACGTCTCTAGTTCTGCCAAGAAGGTCAATAGTCGCCACGTAGACGTCGAGTAGCTGAGCACTGACGTCTGTGTCATGACAGGTTGGTGCATGTAATTAATGTTCGTGCACATAGACGTCGGTGCCCCTTAAGAACGGACGTCTATAGCCTGACAGTTAGGTGAATTGTAATAATTTTTCTGCCATATAGACGGCGGGTAGACAGTTGGTGACGTCTATAACATTAGAGACATCGGTTAGCTATGCAATGGACGCCTAAAATTCGCGCCATTAATAATATTTAAATCATAAAGACGTCAAATTAGTGAGAGCACCGACGTTTATAACATTCTAGACGTCGGTGGACTAACGTAACCGAAGTCTATAGGATTTTATAGTACAGAACGCGAACATGCGAGCAGTTACCACTATTCATCGTCTTCTTCCTCACGCTTTCTGTTGTGGCTTGCTTTCCAGGTTGATTTTCTCTCTTTTGCACCATTTAATTTCAGTTTTACTCCGATTAAGTTACTCTTTAATGAAATATCTTCCATTTGAACCGATTAAAATTCGTTTTCGTTGTGTTTTGATGCAGTTTGTGGCGTGTTCTGGGGCAACGTTTTTGACCCCTTTTGGCCTATATTTTTGGGCGTGCAGTCCTCCATTTACCTCCATTGTTGTTTTAATATGCTAAAAAGGTTAGCTTCTTTACTGAAAACTTTTATTATATGTGTGTTATTGTCTTTTGTGTATGCATGTTATTGGCTTTTGCATTTGCATGTTTTTGACTTTTAGGTATGCATGTATTATCGGCTTTTTAATATGCATGTGATAAATTTTAGCTATGTTATTATAATTGGCATGTTAGATTATAAGTATCAAATTATTGAGTGAAACTTAGTTCCCGTTTGAAATTTAATACAAACGATAAATTTTTTAATCGTTTGTATTAAATTTTGAATTGTCCGATTGGACAATTTGGGAAAATTATTTTTCATAAATTTGCTATAACATGTACGTTTGAGTTTATGCATAAGATTGATGAAATTTTGGTTCATTATTTGTGTTGTTCTCCGGATGCATATTTGATTATGGTCATTCTTGTGACTACTCTCATTTCGTGTATTTCGGAGACCAATGCGAAATGCTGCCGAAATTTTATCAAATTTATGATGTATACTTCTTTGCACATGTCTTAACAATTTATGAAAAATATTTTTCCTGAATGGATACGGCCCAACCTTGTGAGAGTTAAGAAATTTATACTGATGAACTATGTTACGAACATAGTATGAATCGAAGCTAGATGAATGCACGTCGCATATCTGAAGAATATGAGAAGGGTGTTTTTGTGTTCTTGCAATATGTTAAAGAAAATGCAAAGTCTATGAACGGGACATATTTTTGTCCTTGTGTTCGTTGTCTTAATCAAATACGACAAGACTTAGGCAATTTGCATGATCATCTATTCATGTTCGGCATAACGAGAACGTATACCGTTTGGACTTGGCATGGAGAAGTACTGGACCAACCTATGATGTCACGAGGAACAAATTATGTGGAAGAATGGATGAGTGATCATTTAGAGGACATGATACGTGATGTTGGTGAAGATAACTTTCGAAGAGCTAATTTGTACGATTCTCTTATCAATGATTCAGAGCAACCGTTGTACCCAGGCTGCACGAACTTTACACGTTTGTCTGCAACTTTGAAGTTGTTTAGTTTAAAAGCAAGGAACGGATGGACCGATAAAAGTTTCACCGAGTTGTTGGAGTTGCTGAAGGAGATGCTTCCAGAAAATAATACTCTTCCTATTCGAAATTACGAGACCAAAAGGGTTTTATGTCCAATGGGTCTTGAATATCAGAAGATACATGCTTGCCCCAATGATTGTGTTTTGTACATCAAGGAGTTTGCTTCGCTAAAGTATTGTCCAACATGTGGTTTAAGCCGTTTTAAAAAGAAATCTGACAAAAACACTGGTGAAGAAGGTAATGATGGTGCACCTGGTAAGGTGATGTGGTATTTGCCTATAATATCTAAGTTCAAACGTATGTTCTCTGTTAAGGAGAATGCCAAAAACCTTAAATGGCACGTTTTAGGAAGAAAGTGCGATAATCTTCTTCGACACCCAGCAGATTCAACACAGTGGAAGAAGATCAATGAAACATTTTCAAAATTTGGTGCAGATCCAAGAAACTTAAGACTTGCACTTGCAACTGATGGTATGAATCCGTACGGGAACTTAAGTAGCACACACAGTTCATGGCCAGTTATGTTGATGATATACAACCTTTCTCCTTTGTTGTGCATGAAGAGAAAATATGTCATGTTGTCAATGATGATATCTGGTCCTAAACAACCTGGCAATGACATTGATGTTTACTTGGAACCTTTAATTGATGATTTGAAATTGTTGTGGGAAGAAGGTGTCAAAGTGTTTGATTCAGATGTTGAAGATAAATTTCGTTTGCGTGCAATATTGTTTTGCACTATAAATGATTTCCGAGCCTATGGAAACTTGAGCGGTTATAATGTTAAAGGACATTTTGCATGTTCGATTTGTGAAGAAAACACTAGTTACCTTCAATTCAAGCATGGTCAGAAGACGGTTTATACAAGACATCGTAAATTCCTTCCTCGCAATCACCCTTATCGTAGATTAAAAAAACATTCAATGGAAGTGCCGAGGATGAGGTTGTGTGCAGACCTCAGAATGGTGAAGAGGTGTACAACGAAGTCAAAAACAATGACATTGTATTCGGAAAACATCGTAAAAGTACATCTACAAAAAATGTTTGGAAGAAACGATCAATATTTTTTAATCTTCCTTATTGGTCTAAACTTGATGTTAGACATTGTATTAATGTGATGCACGTAGAAAAAAAATGTTTGTGACAGTGCCATCGAAACTTTATTAAACGTGAAAGGGAAGACCAAAGATGGAATAAAAGCAAGACAAGATTTGGCTGAAATGGGAATCCAAACAGAGTTACATCCACAGATAATAGGAAGACGCACCTATTTGCCCCCAGCCTGTCATACTCTTTCTAAAAAAAAACAAAGTTTTTGTAACTCTTTAAGAAGTGTGAAGGTTCCACAAGGTTATTCTTCTAATATTAGTAACCTTGTTTCTATGCAAGAGCTAAAGTTAGTTGGTTTAAAGTCTCATGATTGTCATATATTGATGCAACAATTGTTACCAGTTGTTATTCGAGGCATATTACCTCCTTCTGTTAGGGGTATTTTGACACGTTTGTGTTTGTTCTTTAATGCCATTTGCAAGAAAGTTGTTGACCCTCGATGTTTAGATTAATTGGAAAATGAATGAATAAGACTACTATGTGAATTGGAGATGTATTTTCCACCTTCTTTTTTTGATATCATGGTTCATTTGATCGTTCATCTAGTCCGAGAAATTAGAATATATGGGCCGGTTTACCTAAGGTGGATGTATCCTATTGAAAGATACATGAAAATCTTAAAGGGATGTGTCAAGAATCAGTATAGACCAGAAGCTTCAATCATAGAGCAATACATTGCAAAAGAAGCCATTGAATTTTGTTCAGCTTACATGCCAAGTTGTGAACCAGTGGGTCTACCCAAGAGCATACATGAAGAAAAATGTTAAGGTAAGGGTCGTGGTGTGAGGATTCAAAGAGTGAGTAGAAAAGAAGTTGATCAAGCTCATTTGTATATCTTAAACAACACTGATGATGTTATTCCTTACATTTCTGAACACGTTAATGAAATAAAGGCATCACACCCAAGAATGAGTGAAAAATGGTATCACGAGGTGGTTATGCCAAACTGAAGAAGAAACTTAGAAAGAGTCGAGCAGATGAGTTGGGGCTTGAGTCCCCGGACCTAGCACCTCCACCTACAAGGTACGAGATGTGGAAGGCTGTTCGGAAGAAATCAGATGGGAACATGACATCTGCCTCAACCGTAGTGATCTCACAGAGAATTGTAAGTTGAAATTGTAAACATTGTTTGATTGTCTTTTTATCATATCTTGCAATTTAAGTAACATAATTTTTTTAATGTGCAGGATGAGTTGGTTGAGCAGCAGACACAGGGAACATTTACTCCCTAAGGTAGGGAGGGCATTTTAACAACGACCATTGGAAAACCGGAGCACCCAAGACGTGTACGTGCAGTTCCTGGGTGGATTGGTCTTCGTGACTACTTTGGCCCTGTACAAAAAACAACTCAATCAACGAATCAGGAGGCACTAAGGCAGATGGATCTTTAGTGGGAACAAAGAATTCGTCAAATGGAGCAACGATTCACTGAGCAGCTAGAAGAATGAAAACAAATACAAAGAGCGCTTGAAGAGAAGCTGCAATCCATGACGTAGGGCACCCTGGGTGTGCCCACTGAAACTCCCACACCACCTCCTGCCAGCATCAAAGGATCATGCTCAGCTGTTGAACCTAATGACTACATTGGTCAATATAACTTGTTGGTTGATGGGGATCCCGCACGCATTGTGGCTGTCGGACGAGTAGTTGAGGGATGCCAGACTATTCATGGTGTTCCCATATCACCCCAACACGTGCGTGTCATGATTGATGAGGTTTGGGATCCCCAGGCTCAGGTGCCTGTACCCACTCCAGAAGTTCAATTTATGGGGGAGGCCATAGGAAGTTTTTTAGCTTGGCCTAGAGCATTGGTTATCACACACATTGGTACACAACAAATATAATATTTTTATCATTACTAATTTTATATTATCATTTAAAAATATTTGTTCATAACTTTGAAAATGTTATCTTCAGTTCACACGTCCTCAAAAGCAGCCGATGCATGAGGCACCAATACCTGAATATGATGATGGTGATGATGGTGATGACATGGCTGAAGCGGAGGATGATCCCATAGCAAAACTATTGTCAAACATTCCCAAGTTCAACAAAGGATCAATACAAATATACTGGGATTTAAGAGTATTTGGTTTCCCCCCCCCCTCCATATGCCAATATATATCACATTCAATGATGTATTGGAGATCATTACGGGAGACAAGATGTTGAATATTTCCATTATTCAACTCTAGTGCATGTAAGATAGTTAATTTTGTCTACCATAATATTTTAATTTAGATGCCTACTTTGTAACAAGTTAACTTTGTTGTTATAGGTACATGGACACAGTCATTGTAGACCAAGGTCGGGCTTCCGCTTACAGATTTGTTGAACCTCAGACCATTCAACGTTGTGGAAACACAGTTGAAACGAAACAAAATTATTTGCAAACTTGGATGGCTGAGTCAAACAGAGACATATACCTTGTGCCATACATTGATGGGTATGTGTTGTTTTATGTAAAAGGTAATTAAAGTTTACTTAATTAGTTTACTAACTATTTATGATGTTCCAAACAGGACGCATTGGCAGCTGTTAGTCCTTATTCCCAAAAAAAGTACAGTTGTATTTTTCTGTTCGCTGCAAAGGAAGATGAAAAATGACTTGAGAAACATGCTTCAAGGGTAAGTGTTTCGCCAAAAATGACTTTTAAATTCATGTCGGCCTTAATTTTTTATGATTTGATACTTATATTAATATTACTTTGTGTTTTAATGTAAATAGAGTTATGGGTAAATAGAGTTAATGAGAAATGAAATAAATGGAAGGAAAATTTATAAAGTTTAGTAAGTGACGTGATAAATTTGATAGATTAAAAAAATATTTGAATTGATAAAGTTGGATAAATATTATTTTATTTTTTATAATAAAATTATTATTATTTATATTATTATTATTTATATTTATATTATTGTCATGTTATTACTATTATCATTATTCTTCTTATTATTATTTATTTTATTTATTATTATTTTAATTTATATAGTTTTATCTATTTTATTATATTATTTTATCATAAAAATTAATAAAAACTAATTATATATATTTTATCTATTTTTTGTACTGGAAACACACGCGTAAGTATTTATTCACACTTGAGATCCATATAAATGATTCCATTTTAGGTATATTAATTATTTATTTTAATCTTCCCAAAGTGCTTTGCATTTTACTAAATAGATTAGTTTCATCTACTTAAATATATGCTTATTTAACTAGCTTCTAATTTTTTATTTTGAATAAATGGTTGATTTAGTTCCTAATATTATAATTAATTTCTAAAACTAAACAAAATCATGTATCTTAAAATTTAAAGGTTTTACTGAAGTTCTTAAAACTAACTCATTATCTTTTATTGTGGTCCATAAATATATGTAATTATAATTATTATTATTATTACTAATAAACTAAAATAAAAAAAAACATTATTTTAAAGATAAATTTAAATAATTTCTGATGTTTTTATACACTCACCCTTAATTACAGGAAAGTTAAACTAATTTAACCTTATTTAACGAGACCATTTCCAGAATACCTTTCATTTAATCAATATTTTATTTTTGGTGACTTTTTTTTTATGGTATCATCTAAAATTTCGATTATTTTTTCTCTATTTTGACGGTATTGAGAATATTCTATTTTCAATGCCTACCTTTCATTCTTGTAAATCTTATAATGAAATTAAATAATATTAATTAATTATTTCCAAATTAATTATACTTTTATTTGAATGAAGAGGAATTACAACAACATATTATTATGAAAGCCATCCAAAATATACAATAAATAATATCTAACTTGCACATACATGCATGTTTGAAATGAAACTTTGACATAATAATGTTATTTATATTATACATTAAACTCGATAGTATAAAATAAAAGAAGGGAAACATATACATATATGATGAGAAAGAAAGTAGGTGAAGGAGCATAGATGATTAATAATTAAAGATCTTATGCAATCTAAATTGGAGGTGGAGGTGACCCAATAAAGGGTATTGGTGAAGTGCCTGGATGGGGTGGAGGAGGTGGGCTTGGTTGAACACCCAGCTTGCTCATCTTCAAATCTACAAATTTAACAAGTTTTTATCGTATTAATTTATGATGCACTACTGATATTTTAATTTTTGTCTAACAAGTATCTGTAATTGATATTTTATAATATCTAATTTATAAAACAATAATTGAAATTATAATGTATAAATGAGTTAAGTATTGTTTTATTGATTTTATTTCATTACAGTAAAATTGTAGAAAAGAAAAATTAATCTCCATAATAAAAATTGTTTTTTTCTATCAACAAAAATAATTCATATAAAATATTCACACAGGCGCTATATTTATAATAAGATATTTACATCATATTATTTTAATGTATCAAAGGTATTTTTTGTAAAGTTTTGATGATTCAATGAGAGAGACAAACCTGCTGCAGCGACTGGAATTGGTTGCATGAACAGAGTGAAGATGATTATGAGAAGAATACAAAAAGATAGAGACAAAGAAGAAAGAGTGGTCCTAGCCATCCCAGTTTATGAGGGTTCAATACTGAAACCCAAACCCAGTTAATATATATACACATTCTGCCTCAGTTACCAAAGCAAAATTTTGCTTCTATTTGAGTTTACAATGAAATTTCCCATAGAAAAATGACGTCAATAATGGTAATAAGGACAACATAGTATTAGAAAAGTAAAACATACAAATGGTAAAAAGATGTTTGTGATTGTTGTTTACAATTTTGCAAGAGATATTATGTAAGAGCTTTAAATTAGAAATTTGAAAATGAAATGCAGAAAACTTAAATTAGAAATTATGATCAACAATATATTCAACAACAACACCATACTGTAACATACTTGAATGAGTTTAGATAACACTTCTTTATAACATGATTTGTATAAGAAAACGATTTGTTCATTTTTTTTATTTTTATTTTATTTTATTTTTAACACAATCTCATGTGATTTTAAGGAGATATTATGGAGTTTGAATTTTCTTTTTTTTTTCCTTTTTTTTACATTGGCTGAGAGAATCTAATTTCTTTGTTAATTTAATTTTTTATTACAGATAAAAAAAAGCGAACAAGTTTTGGTAGAAAAAATGAAAAGAAAAAATAACTTGTTTTTGTTCTTATGATATGAATTATTCATCAAATTTTTTTGAGAATCTAAAGTTAGTTACTTTAATTTTTTTTTCTTATCTAGTCACTTGTAAATTTCAATTATATTTTACTTAATAGAGATTGAATCCAAATTTTCTTACAAAAAACGACAAAAACGTGTTATCTGAAATGTGAAAGAAAGAAAAGACTTGCAAATGGTTTAGACATTTTCAAGCCACGTTCTAACCTCAAACTCTTTTCTAACATAAGTTTTTTCTCAGCAAGTAAAATCTACGCACAATGTTGTTGTTTTTTTTTTTTTTTTTTTTCTGGTTTTAAATGTGTGTACTTAGGTCTGATTTATCTAAACTTTTTCTTTTTTCTTTTTTGTTATAGATATATACATACATTTGGATTTTATGTTTGGATAATGATACTTAGACAACATTTTTTTGATAACATTTAAATATCGTCTACGTGTCATTCTGTGATTGATCCAAAATTACTCTACAATCAATAATAATAATCATAAACAATACTATGGACCAATTACAAAATGATACGTAGACGATGTTCAAATGTTGTTAAAAAAATGTTGTCTAAATATCATTATTCTATCTAATTAGTAAAGACTGACTACGTAGTAGTTATTAGCTATTTTCAAATATTTTGAAAATTAGAAACAATCAATAATTTCTGGTTCTTTTGTAGAAGTTGAATATTATTATATGACGATGACTACATGTGAGAAAAATTAATGACTGGATGAATAAAGACACAATAAATTTTCTTACAATAAAACTTAACATATCTAAAGATTTAATATCAATTAACATCAAGTTTCTAATCAATTTATATAAATGTCTTTATTAAATATATATTGTTTACTTTCCTTGAGTTTATTCAACACGCAACGCGAGATTCATATAAACATTCAGAGTTACAAATTTTTAAAGTAGCAAAAGTTTATTTTCTCTAAGAATATGTATGTATTAAAGGTTAAGTTTTCTTTTATCAATCATAAGGAATATATTAATTATAAAGAATTTGGAGTGTTTCAACCATTTTACACATGTAAAAAAAAAATACACAAATAAAAACCAAATGCATGTGTAATAGGAAAAAATTTAGATGAATCAGAGCCATACACACGTCTAAAACCAAAAGAAAATGACATTGTGCATAAGTTCTTCATTGCATGTTATGAGAAAAAACTTATATGTTGAAAAGAGGTTAACGTTAGAACGTGGTTTGAAAATGTCTAATCCATTTGCATGGTCTTTTCTTTCTTTCACACTTTCAAGTAACATGTTTTTGTCATATGCAACATTACCACGAAGTTTCTTTTCATAATAGCTTTTCAGGTTCCTCAATTAGAAGCCGTCAAATTAACGTATTATTGTTTTGTAAGTAAGTTTGGATTCAAGCTCTGTTAAGTAAAATATAATTGGAATTTTACAAAGGAAAAAAAGTTACAAGTGAATAATTTTAGTTTCTTAAAAGAATTTGATAAAAAATTTATATCATGATATGTGTTGGAAATGTGTTGGAAGTCCCATTATGATAAGTTAAGCTTAAACTTCGTTTCTAATAATATCATGATGCAAAAGTCAACATAAATAAAAGCAATTGTTATTTTTTTCTACGAAAACTTGCTCCATTTATTATCATTATTGACGTCATTTTTCTATGGGAAATTTCATTGAAAGCTCCAGTAGAAGCAAAATTTTGCTATATTAACTGGGTTTGGGTTTCAGTATTGAACCCTCATAAACTGGGATGGCTAGGACCACTCTTTCTTCTTTGTCTCTATCTTTTTGTATTCTTCTCATAATCACCTTCACCTTCACCTTCTTCATGCAACCAATTCCAGTCACTGCAGGTTTGTCTCTCATTATTGAATCATCGAAAACTTAAGAAAAATAATATTTGAATACCGCTATAATCATGATCAGTTTGAATTTAAACCATGTATGTTATACTTAAATTATATCTAATGTTTAGTGTGAAAACATAGTTTTAAATTGTGATGTGTGGATCCCTACGTTGTTTCATCATGATCCTTCGTATTACACCAATTTGGGTTTACATGTTATAGATACTATTGCAACAGGGCTGAGAGAAAGGGATACTCTAGTTTTGAGTCAATTTTATCTAAAATATATGACATTCTAAATATTTAAATAATTGTAATATATTATATATTATTTATATTGTCACCTTTTAAGCATCTTAGCATCATCTAATAATAGAAGGGATTACGTGGATGTTTATTAAAGAAATTAAAAACTATATTAAAATGAAAAAACAAATGGGAATCCCTTAATATATTTTTACTGTATGAAAATAAAATTTAAATATAATACAATTTCATAAAATCAATAAGACAATATCTATACTCAATTATATATTATAATTTTATTGATATGAATTTGAACCCTTCCTCACTTACCATCAGATACCATAACATAGTTATAATGCACACTCTAATATAAAAGAAAAAATGTACAAGTGTAATAATTATATTTGGATACGATGTACGAATACGAATAAGATACATGTATTTAGTAACTTGATATGTCTATTAAAAATAATATATATATATATATATATATATATATTAAAGAATATATAAAATTTTTAAAAACATCATAACTATATGATTATTATTGTGTGAATACAAATTAAAATTATTAGACATTATCAAAATAAAAAATTATAAACTATTTTCACAATGAAAAATATTACTGTTTTATAAAATAAATACTTCATGAATAAATATATCTCTAAAATATCTGAAAATATTATATACAGATACGTATCAATATCAATATAAATATAAATATAAACATATATATATATATATATATATATATATATATTTATTATAGATTCACATCATAAAAACTTGTTTCAATTTGTAGATTTGAAGATGAGAAAGTTGGGTATACGACCAAGCCTACCTCCTCCACCCTCTCCAGCCATTCCACGAATACCTTCCACCTCCAATTAAATTGGCATAAGATCTTCAATTATTAATCATCTATGCTCCTTCACCTACTTTTTTTCTCATCATCTGTTTCTGCTTTATACTACTGGGTTATATGTATAAAATAAATAACGTTATCATGTCAAAATTTGATCCCAAACATCTATGGTATATTTTAGAATGTCTCACTACAAAAAAGGTATTTATTAGTAGCCATTGTTTTGTTGCAGTTAAAAATATTGCTAGAAATATTTATATTATATGTTAATTTCTTTTTATTAAATAAACTTATATAAATCAAGTTATATAAACGTCTTTATTATATATTCTTTATTTTCTTGAGTCTATTCAACAAGTGAGATTCATGTAAACATTCTGACCTAAAAGAACAAGTATGTATAAAAGGGTAAGGTTTTTTTTATTAATATATTAATTATAAATTATTTTTGGAGGGTTTCAATCATTTTACACATATAAAAGAAAATGACACAAAGATAAAAACCAAATGTATGTATCTATAACGTAAAAGGAAAAAATTTAGATGAATCAGACCCATACACACATCTAAAACAAAAGAAAAGAAAATGACATTGTGCATAAGTTCTTCATTGCATGTTCTGAGAAAAAAACTTATGTTGAAAAGAGGTTAAGATTAGAACGTGGTTTGAAAATGCCTAATCCATTTGCATGGTTTTTTCTTTCTTTCACACTTTCAAGTAACATGTTTTTGTCATATGTAACACTACAAGATGGTTCGTTAACTGATAAGAAAGAAGAAACTTTCTAAATCAATAAGCTACCAACATTTCTTTTTTATCGAGAAGATAAATCTTCTAACAAGCCATATTTTTGTGATGAGTTCCTAGAATTAATTGAATTTGAATAGAACATATACTTTACTGATATCTGTTTAGACATACTATATTTTGAATACCTAGTTGTTTAACAATGATATGACAGAATTAACAAGTTGAAGAAATAATTGTTAGAAAATTTTGAAATAAAGGATCTTGATCCAATTAAACAAATCCTACTTATGAAAATCTTTAAAAATAAATTTAAAAGTATTTTAAACTTATTTCAGAGTAAAAATATAGAAATATTATTTAACAGATTCAATGTTCAAAATGCTAACACCAGAAATATATCTTTAGGAAACATGTAAACCAATGAAAGACTATGAGATGTTAAATCTAGCCTTGGTGATACATTAGTCAGTGCATGCTAAAATTTATTATCTTCTTTTCATGTTAAAATTGTCACGTGATTGGAAAATTGAAGAAAAGTGTATTTGATCGAAATCGACACTTTTAGGTCAAATTAGAGTTATATTCACACTAGTAAGAACAAATTGCTTATCCTTTTTTCATTATTTTGTTACAGCTTTTATAAATTTATATTTCAATTTCTATAAGAATTCGTGGATATTATTTATTTGCACTTTTTATAATTACTTTTATAATTTTATAAAGGTCTAAATATACCTTAATATTTTATAATCACTTGTATTTCTTAATAATCTTCTTGACTGGTTAATTCTCCTAAAGGTTCATTTACATTTTTTGAGAGTCCTTCTGACAGATTTATGAGTCTTTAATGCTATGGTCTTTTCTTTATTTAGAATTCTATCTTGTTGAAATTATTGCTCATACAATTTTAGGATCCCAATAAGTATCTATAAGTTCATCCCATTAAAATTTTTTAAGGTCCTTAGCGCGATAATTTGTGATCTTCATCTGGAAAGACTGTGAAGGATCTTGAAAAGAACTCGTGATATCATGAAACTCCTAGTTTTAATAGTGATAGAAGCAGAGACGTTATGCAGACACTAGTGCAGCGGTTATTTTGCCTATCCACACCGGTTCTGTAACCGAGGTACGAAGCAAAAAAATCTACCACTTTTATCACTTTTTATATTCTTTTACCTCGGTTCAAATACAACCGAGACAATAGAAGGTTGCTGGTGAACCGAGTCAATATAGGGGATCTTATGCCTCGGTCTAGAGTTCAACCGAGGCAGTAGAAGAGTTTTTTTTTTTAGGATTGTATTATCGAGTAAGTTGGTCAGAGTGTTACAAACCAGGAAACATCAAAAGACTCGAGATCGAGATACAGACAGTTCAGTTTTGTTCCCATGAAAACTACTTTTATAATTTTATCATATAATGCAATTGAAACATTCAGCAATATAGATGATCCGCTGAAAGTGATAGCATGATCCGCTGATTACTAGACATTGTTTTTCTCAAGGCCTACAGTAGCAGTGAAGTCTATAATTTGCATCAAAAAAATTCTTTAATAAATTGCCAAGAAATAAAGTACATATGCTTTGGTTCAATCCCAAATGCAGACAAGAAGGATCTATGGATCATGATAACAACATTCAAAATTAAAACCGAGTAGTGATCTGGGAAAATAAAGCCTTAAAGTCCTTTGTTGGTGAACCAGCTCCCTCAAGTTTTGATGCCAAGTCAAATGCCTTGAATTTGGCCTCTCATAATTTAGAGCCTGTTAAACCAACTAACTGGTGAGAATTGAGAAGTAATTAAAAAATGGTGGAATATTTTATTTTGCACTCTGTTTCTATGCAAAGTTAATGATATAAATAATATACCTGAATGGAGACTTCAGCAACATCAGCTCTACTTATGGTTCTGGTTTCTGTCTTGAGAAGCTCATCATCCTTCCCTACAAGTAGTTCCCTAAGCCCTCCATCTTTGTCTCCAGCCCTGACTCAGTACATAGGGTAATTATTGTAACAAAAAGATTGCAAAGTTAAAAAAGAGAAATAGAAAGAAAAAAAAATGTGTTCATAATAACTAATATTCTCGTTAGAAAGGTGAATAGAGAAAACAAGTTCCATCTAAATATCAAAAATGATATTGAAGATAAGTAACCTTTATTAGATTGCGTATCCCTGAGACTAAAGAATTATCACATTTTAATACTTGCATGTAATTAGAAATGTCCAAAGAAATGCATTGGAAATGTCCAAAGAAATGTAAAAAGTAAAGAAAGCAAAAGACGTACCGTGAACACATCATTGATGTTAGTTGAAATGATATGAACCAGAGAAAAGCATTCACATCAGTTTAGTCTTTCTTCTTTTGTAAGACCAATATCAGGATATACCAATGAAACAAAAATCTCCATGCTTAGAACTTCCATGCTTAGATTAACATAGTAGAAGTAATATTAATCTAGATATACCAATATCAAACCCAACAACTACGTCAACTACACAAGACAATAATCTAAGACATCCCAAAGACTAATCACGAATTCTAAAATTCCAATTCCAATTTGGCGGTCCAGCATTGGCTCCCTTACCAATGTATTTCTATATTGCCTACACATAACAGCATCACCCCCACCAGGCCTAATCAAAGCTTTCATCAAACTCCCAGGTGTAATTTTCTTCTTCCTTCATTTTAACAAAGAAACAACACTTATAAAAGCAACAATGACAACCTAAGACAAACCATCAGAGCCAAAGCACAAAAATAGAAAAAAAAAAGAATAATTACCTCTTCTCATCCTCTGTCGGTGGCTTCTTCTTTGGTTCAAATTCCTGTGCAGCATCTTCATTTGCAGTCATAGTCACTGATCACCTTCTCCTCTTAGTTAGACACTAGTACCTAAAGTTAACATACATAATTGCCATAGATAAATTTCTTATTTCTCACATTGGAATCAAAAATTACATAACATACAAGAATAATTATGCAGACACTGTATCAGCTTCAATTAATACTAAAACGGAGTCAAAATTCAGGTAACACTAAAACCTCAATTGCAAGCAAAATTCATCGTAACCAACCACTTTTCCCATATTTCACTAGAACTATCTGCGTCTTACACTTTCATCCTTATTCACTCAATCATCCCACATGTAAAAATTAAGAGAATAGAAGAAAGACTAAATTTCAAGACAACCAAGATGAAACAGTCAATCACAAACAAAATTTCAAGACTAAATTTCAGAGAAATAATATACAAAATAAATGAAGATAACAAACAATTCTTATATAGAATACTTCTATTTTCTACCTCCTTTGCCACTTGTCCACCTCTAACACACGTCCTCTTCCAAACAATTCTCTCACACACGTGGCAGCTTTACCACAACCTTGTTGTTTCTGTCCCAAAAACAATTCCATGGACTACAACATCTTTCTTCTCCATATGCTTCTCCACGTGTTTCTGTCCCAAAAAAATTCCCTTTATCACACCCCTTCAGCTTATCAATCCCAACCCTCTTGTACGAATTTGGACAAATCTGTGTAAAATAAACTTTAATGGGTCTCACATGTTTCATTAATAAGTGTAAAAGTAGAAAAGTAGTTTTGTTTGGATGTGCAAAGTCCTGACAGCAACTTTAGTACGTTGCAAGTCTTTGGTTGCAAAGACTTTGGTGTACATGGTGATACAAGCAATGATGTATGGTGAAGCTTTGTTTTATGTGTGCAACTCACTTATAAAAGTGAAGTGAAGAAGTGATTGTAAGATACACCACCACCGAGAAGAAAAGAGAAAAGTGCAACAGCATAGAGTTGTGTGAGTGTGTGGAAAAGAGAGAGAGAATCACGGGAAAATTGGTGTAGTGTGCACCACCGTGAATAAAGAAAAATAAGAGGGCCTGTGTTGTGTGTTGTGAGTGTATCTTCATGAGTCTATGAGTGTTGTGTTTGTGTACTCCTATATTTCCAAATTCTAAATCAAACAGATATATTTGTGTAGATACCAACAAATTGGTATCAGAGCTTTCTGAGTCTGAGTGTTCGAGTAAAAAAAGTGAGAAATGGCAAACCTTGCAAACAGTGTGTCCCTTCCTCAGTTGACAAAGAAAGTCAATTTTGACAACTGGAGTGTTCAGATGAAAGCTCTTCTTGGATCCCAAGACGTGTGGGATGTAGTGGAGAACGGGTACCAAGAGCCCGTAGAAGATGAAGAGCAGACGATTTCCCAACTTGCTGCGTTGAAGAAAACGCGCGTAAAGGATAAATCAGCTTTGTACATATTGTATCGAGCTGTTGATGAATCTGGCTTTGAGAAGATAGTAAATGCAAAATCTTCAAAAGAAGCATGGCAGATTCTGGAGAAAGTATACAAACGAGACAACAAAGTTAAGCAAGTCAGGCTCCAAACTCTCAGAGGCGAATTTGAAAGCTTGAGAATGGAGGAGAAAGAAAGAGTAACCGAGTATATATCTTGGGTGGAAGTGGTGGCAAATCAAATCCGCAAGAACGGAGAAGAGTTACCAGCCAGCCGGGTGGTAGAGAAAATTTTGAGATCATTAACAGATGATTTTGAAAGCATAGTTTGCGCGATCGAGGAATCGAAGGACCTCTCAGCACTCTCAGTTGAAGAGCTTACTGGGTCACTTGAGGCCCATGAACAAAGGAGAAGAAAAATGAAAGAACCTCTTGACCAAGCACTACAAGTGTAGCTTGACTTAAAAGGAACTCGGAACACTCAGGGCCAAGGTTCTAGAGGTAGAAGAAGAGGTGGCCGAGGACCAGGTGGACGTGGTAGAGGTGAATTTGAAGCTGACACAGAACAGATCAGACAACAGAATTGGCGTGGTCGTGGTCAAGGAAGAGGTCGAGGAAGTCGATCTAAGTCAGGAGTTGAATGCTTCAAGTGTGGCAAAATTGGCCACTATGCAAACGAGTGCAAATCAGGAAGTTGCTATAACTGTGGGAAGTCAGGCCATATAGCGAAATTTTGTCAGGCTAAAAAGAAAAAGGAAACAAACTTGCTTACTGAGGAAACCAGTGAAGAAATTGGGATTTTGTTGATGTCCAAAGGCCTAGAAGCTGAGCCTGTGTTGAACTGTTCAAACAATTCGGTTTGGTACTTAGACACGGGAGCAAGCAACCACATGTGCGGAGATGAGAGTTTGTTTAACGAACTCATCAAGGTTGAAACCGGACATGTCTCATTTGGAGATGATTCCAAAGTGGCTGTAAAAGGGCGCGGAACAATCCGACACTTGCAGAAGGATGGACGGATTGGAGAAATAAGGGATGTCTACTATGTTCCTGAGTTGAAAAGTAATATTTTGAGCATGGGTCAAATGATGGAGAAAGACAACTCAGTTCTGATAAAAGATCGAGTATTGTATTTGAAAGATAAGAGTGATCGTCTGATTGCACGAGTAGAGATGAAGAAAAACCGAATGTATAAGTTGGAGCTGAATATTCTGAAAAACAAGTGTCTGAAGCTTGATGTGAAGGATGAAGCCATGTTATGGCATTTCCGATTTGGCCACTTGAACTTTGGAGGACTGACAAAACTATCAGAGAAGCAGTTAGCACACGGACTACCTGAAGTAGAATTTGACAAAAGGTTCTGTGAAGAATGTGTACTCGGAAAACATTCGAGGACTAGATTTCCGAAGTCAGCTGAATACAGGGCAGAAGAACAACTCGGTTTGATACACACTGATTTGTGTGGACCAATCTCTCCTGATTCATTCAGTGGTAAGAAATACTTTATTTCGTTCATAGATGATTTCTCTCGAAAGACTTGGGTGTATTTCTTAGAGGAGAAATCAGAAGCATTTGATGCATTTAAGAAGTTCAGACTAATGGTGGAGAAGGAGACCAGTAAACAAATAAAAGCTGTCCGATCAGACAGGGGAGGTGAATTCACTTCGACAAAGTTTAACGAATACTGTGAAGAACATGGGATAAAACGATTTCTTACAGCTCCATACTCCCCACAACAGAATGGTGTTGCTGAAAGGAAGAATCGGACCATTCTCGATATGGTTCGAACCATGCTTAAAGGGAAGAATATGCCAAAGAAGTTCTGGGCAGAAGCAGTACAATGTGCAATCTATGTGCAAAACAGGTGTCCACATACTAAACTAGATGGAATGACGTCCCAAGAAGCATGGAGTGGGAGGAAGCCGAGTGTCAATCATTTCAGGATTTTCGGCAGCATAGCTTATGGTCATGTTCCAGCTCAGCACAGAACAAAACTTGAAGACAAAAGTAAGAGATATGTTTTTATTGGGTACGATGAAAAAGCAAAAGCATATAAACTTTATAACCCAATTACAGAAAAGGTTGTTGTAAGTCGAGATGTCCAAGTTGATGAGGAAAGTGAATGGAGCTGGGACAACATGAAGGAGAAGACCACATGGAACACAAAGTCTGGAGGAGAGAACTCAACAATAACTGAGAGGATCAATGATTATTCTGATGAAGAAGATGAACCTGTGCAACCTAGATCTCGAAGCTTACAAGACATTTATAACTCCACTGACGAGGTACATGTAATATGTTTGTTGGCAGGAGCAGAAGATGTCAAATTTGAAGAGGCCGTGCTAGATGATAGATGGAAGAAAGCAATGGATGAAGAAATTGACTCGATTGAAAAGAATAAAACGTGGAAGCTTACAAATCTGCCCATAGGAGCTCAACCAATTGGTTTGAAATGGGTATACAAGAAGAAAATCAATGCAGATGGGGATGTGGAACGTTACAAAGCTCGTCTCGTGGTGAAGGGTTACAAACAATAGAAAGGAATTGACTATGATGAAGTGTTTGCTCCAGTAACAAGAATGGAGACAATCTGACTGCTGTTTTCTCTGGCAGCACAACATGGATGGAAGATACAGCAGATGGATGTGAAATCTGCATTTCTGAATGGAATTTTAAAAGAGGAGATCTATGTGGAACAACCTCTCGGTTACATGAGAAGAGGTGAAGAGAAAAAGGTGTTAAAATTAAAGAAAGCATTGTATGGGTTGAAATAGGCTCCTCGAGCCTGGAATGAGAGAATTGACACCTACTTCAAGAAGAATGGTTATGAGCAGTGTCCGTATGAGCATGCTCTATACTTGAAGAAAGACAAAGGAGATATGTTGTTCGTTGCCTTATACGTAGATGATTTGATTTTCATGGGAAGCAGGAATGAGTTGGTCGCAGAGTTTAAGAAGGTGATGAAAAATGAATTTGAGATGACTGATCTTGGTGTTATGAAGTACTTTCTTGGCCTAGAGGTGGACCAAAGCACGAAAGGAATTTTTGTGTCTCAAAAAAGGTATGTTGAGGAAATATTGAAGAAAGCAAAGATGATAAAGTGCAATCTGGTTTCTACTCCTATGGAACCTGGAACAAAATTGTCCAAACACGCAGATGGAGATCAAGTCGATGCAAGCAGGTATCGCAGCTTAATTGGAAGTCTGAGGTACTTAACAAACACAAGGCCAGATCTAATGCTAAGTGTGGGAATCACAAGCCGGTTTATGGAGGAGCCAAGATATTCTCATTGGAAAGCACTAAAGCGGATACTAAGGTATGTAAAGGGAACCATGTCTTTTGGATTATTGTACACCAAGTCAGATCATTATCGTCTTTGTGGATATTCAGACAGTGATTGGTGTGGAGATATAAATGATAGAAAGAGCACTACTGGCTATGTGTTCTTCATGGGAGATACTGCATTTACTTGGCTATCAAAGAAGCAACCAATCGTGGCGCTATCCACATGTGAGGCTGAGTATGTGGCAGCATCTTTAAGTGTCCGACATGCAATATGGCTGAGAAATCTGCTGAAAAATCTGGAGATAATGCAAGAAGAAAAGGTGTTGATCCGAGTAGATAATAGATCGGCAATTGAGTTAGCAAAGAATCCAGTAAACCATGAGAGAAGCAAGCATATTGATGTTCGTTTTCACTTCATTCGTGAAAAATTGAAAGAAGGAAGCATTGAACTTGAACATGTAGAAAGCAAGAAGCAGATTGCAGATATATTCACAAAACCATTACCGACAAAGTTATTTCAAGAGTTAAGGAAGTTGATCGGTATGAAGGAAGGATAAAAAGACCATTTAAGTTTATGGGGGAGTTTTGTAAAATAAACTTTAATGGGTCCCACATGTTTCATTAATAAGTGCAAAAGTAGAAAAGTAGTTTTGTTTGGATGTGCAAAGTCCTGGCAGCAGCTTTAGTACGTTGCAAGTCTTTGGTTGCAAAGACTTTGGTGTACATGGTGATGCAAACAATGATGTATGGTGAAGCTTTGTTTTATGTGTGCAACTCACTTATAAAAGTGAAGTGAAGAAGTGATTGTAAGATACACCACCACCGAGAAGAAAAGAGAAAAGTGCAACAACATAGAGTTGTGTGAGTGTGTGGAAAAGAGAGAGAGAGAGAATCACGGGAAAATTGGTGTAGTGTGCACCACCGTGAAAAAAGAAAAATAAGAGGACCTGTGTTGTGTGTTGTGAGTGTATCTTCATGAGTCTATGAGTGTTGTGTTTGTGTACTCCTATATTTCCAAATTCTAAATCAAACAGATATATTTGTGTAGATACCAACAATCTGTTCAACAAACACCACGCTATCTGAGTTCAACAACCATTTCTCAATCTCATCCTCACCTGCCATTCATCCATTGACACAACGAAAGATGAAGAAGGCAAAGGATTCATCCCCACCTGCCAATACCCCACCAGTGTGCCATCGCCGAAACTCATCCACCAGTTCCCTATTTTCGGGTCCTGATATTGGTGTTACAAAAGAAAATGAACAAAACTGAAAAGTTTAACATGTAATTTGCATGTGGAAGAAGAAACACGAACCTTTCAAAACATGTAATTCCTATGAACCTTTTGACACCAGCTCCCAAGGACCCGAGGCAATAGTGGTTCTTTAAAGGAAAAGAATACTTTGACACGGCTAAAGAAATTGACATTCATTTGACACGCAGTGGGGCTCGTGAATGTCAAAAAGGTTATATTTGTCATTTGAGTGTCTGGGCTGTTGCTGTGATGGTTTGTGAGAGAAAAAATGAAACAGTGTGTTTCATTTGTTGCATTAGGATCCTGTGTGTGATTCTTTAAACTCAGATTTGACGAGCTTTTATGCCCTCGATTTCCTTTCGACCGAGGCAATAAGCGTTTTCAGAAAAGGTATGTCAGACGAAAGGTCTGACTTACAAAAAGTAGATGGAAATAACAGAATTTTATGTTTCGGTTTTTTTTATAATCGAGGTAAATGCTTCGGGTGTCCTCGAATCGAGGCATAAACATTCGCTATTATTACAATCATATCATCGCGTTTATATGCTTCGGTTTTGATAAAACCAAAACCTATATGGCGCTTTAGAAAGGAGATTTTTTACTAGTAAGAAAAGAAACTGATAGAACACAGAGAGGAAGTATACAGAATGCATGATAGAGAAAAGCTAAAAAATAATACGTTGCATGAGAGTTATATTATTTCAATAGAGGAGCAGTGTTTTATACACGAGTGAAAACACAATAAAGTGGAATAACATATTTAACTAACTAACATAAAGATAAATGCTTGAATTATATAACCAATACACCTCTTTAATTCAAGCCATTTAGAGGTAGTACTCCAATTCCCACTCTAAGAAACTCAAATATATCATGTTTAAGTGCTTTTAGTAAATAAATAAGCTAGTTGTAGCTCAGTCTTGCAGTACATAAGCTTAATTATGCCTTTGTTCACCATATCACGTAAGAAGTGATATTTCACATCAATGTGTTTGGTTCTTCCGTGGCTTACATGATTCCTTGTCAAGCTTATAGCAGATGTGTTGTCCATCTTCAATTCAACTGATCTCGGTTTGAACCTTCAAATCTTTCAGAACTTTATTCAACCAAACACCCTGACACACAGCATGACATCAAGCTATATATTCAGCTTCACAGCTTGATAAAGCGATAACTGTTTGCTTTTTAGAACTCCACGAGATAGGCGCTTTGTTCACCAAAAAATGTCCCCAGATGTACTTTTTCTCTCGACTTGATCACCACCAAAATCGGAATCGGTATATCCAACCAGCTTCAACTCTTCCTTCTTCATGCCATATGGAAATAGAATACCATAGTCTGATGTTCCTTTAACATACCTCAGAACGCGTTTAGCTGCAGTCAAGTGACTTCTCTTTGGGTTGCTCATAAATCGGCTTAACAAACCAACTCCATACATCAAATCTGGCCTGTTATTGCATAGGAAATGCAAAGAACCAATGAGCTGCTTATAAGCTGTTTCATCCACACCTTCTTTATCTTCATCGAATTTTAGTTTCACATTAACCTCGAGTGGATTTCTGATATCATTACACTGAGTCATCTTGAATCTCTCCAATAGATCCTTCACGTACTTTTTCTGGTGCATCAACAAACCTGCAACAATGTGTGAAAACTCCATTCCTAAAAAATAGTTGAGCCTCCCAAGATCTGTCATTTCAAATTCTGCTTCCACCATCTGTTTGAATTCTTCAATGCACTTCAAGCTGGAACCCGTCACCAACAAGTCATCAACGTACAAACAGACGATCATTATATCATCACCATCACTCTTCTTCACATACAGGCTATGCTCTATAGCACTTCTCTCGAGCCCGTGACTGACAAAGAATTCATCGATCCTCTTATTCCAAGCCTTGGGAGCTTGTCTCAACCCGTAGAGTGCTTTGTGCAGCTTGTACACTTGATGTTTCTTGTACTTGTTGCTGAATCCTAGAGGCTGCTGGACATATACTTCCTCCTCCAAAGGACCATACAAAAATGCAGATTTAACGTCAAGTGCAAACAACAAATATTTCTTAGCACAGGCAATAACAACTATTAATCAGTAGTTTCTAACCTTGCAACATGTGCGTAGACTTCTGTGAAATCAACACCTTGGTTCTGCAGAAAGTCTCTTGCCACAAGTCTAGCCTTGTGTTTCGATACTGTGCCATCCAGCTTTAGCTTTTTCTTGAAGACCCACTTTACTCCAATGCATTGTTTTCCAGGTGGCAGATTAACCAACTTCCACATTTTATTCTTCTCGATTGATCTAAGCTCCTCATTCATGGCTTCCTTCCAGATTGGTTGCGTCAAAGCATCATTAACATCCAATGGTTCACTTCCAGCCATCAAAGCTAAGTGAATTATATCACCTTTTTCATCTACTCCAGCATCAGAATACACCTCGTATTCAAAGAACCTAGAGAGTCTTGTTGTTTGTCTTCTTGGTCTTCCTATATCTTCTGTAGAGCCTGTATCTCCGGCATCGCTCTCACTAGCTTTTGTAGTTTCTGATCTGGCTTGTATCGGCACATGCACCATAACTTTCGTACTCTTCAAGGTTGATTGGTTGCATTTCCAATTCCAGTTCTCATCTTCAAGAATCAGCACATCCCTACTGATCACCATCTCTCTCCTGACAGGGTCATAGAGCTTATATGCGCCGGTTGGATGATACCCAACATACACCATAGCCTCTCCTTTGTCGTCAAGCTTTGATCTCTTCTGATTTACAATATGACAAAATGCCAAAGAAAAAGATTTTAAAATGCTTGACTGAAGAGGCTTTCTGTAGAAGCAAGGTGTTGATTGCAAGGTTAAAAACTATTCAATTAGTAGTTGCTATTGCCTGTGCTAAGAAATGGTTGTTGTTTCTTCTCTCTGCCAACCCGTTGTTTTTGAGGCGCTCGTGTGCTATTCCATGTTTCTGACAAAAGTCTTCGAAGTCAACCGATGTGTATTCACCCCCTCCATCAGTCCTAAAAACCTTAATTTGCCTTTCGATCTCTCTTTCTACACATTTCTTGAATCTTTTAAACATTTCTAGAGCTTTACTCTTCAGCCTTATGAGATACACCCATATCATTCGACTGAACTCATCAATGAAAGTAATAAAGTACCTGTTTCCTGCCAGTGTTGGTACCTCCAATGGACCACATATGTCTGAATGTACTACCTCAAGATGTTCTTTAGACCTCATCTCCAAATGTGCTTGAAAAGGTCTTTTGGCTTGCTTCCCAATAATGCAGGATTCACATGATTTCTCTGGTATGATAATACCTAATAACCTAGAAACCATCGTCTTTTTGCTCAATTGCTGCAAGTTGCGAAAGTTAAGATGCCGGAACCTAAGATGCCATCTCTAGTTCTCATCTTCTTTCACAATGGACAAGCACCACATGTTCTCAACCATCTCCATGCAAACCTGAAAAGTACGATTTTTAGAGATCTTGTTGCTCAAGATCAATTTCCTACTTCTGTCAAATACTTATACTTGATCATTGTTGTCCATGATCACTGTGAAGCCTTTTTCTACCAGCTGACCAAGACTAAGCAAATTACACTTCATCTCTGGCACAAGAAGAATGTTCTTTATTGTTGCATGCAGCCTATCCTTCTTCTTTATGATAACATTTCCAATACCTTCAACTCTCAATGTGCTATCATTTGCAACTCTGACCTTGCTCTTCTTTTATTCGACCAAGTTGATCAACCATTCTCTGTTGTACGTCATGTGGTTTGAGCACCCTGAGTCTAGATACCACGACTTGTTCATTTTATTCAAAGACACAGAGCTCTCTGAAGAAGTTGTAACCATGAGAATCAAAGGTTCTGAATCAGATTCTTCTTTTGCAAGATGAGCCTCCTTGTTCTGATCTTTCTTAATCTGCCTACCTTTGTTTGAATAAAACTCATAGGAAAAATGTCTCATCTTGCGACATGTAAAACACTCTATGTTTCTCCTGTCTTTCTTCTTATAATGTTGATTGAAACCGCCTCTTCTTTCGGATGAATCAACTCAAGATCTTTGGATTCTTCGATTGCACCAACGATAAAATTGAACCGCCGAGGTAATGACCTCATTATCTTCTCTATTATCAATAAGTCACTAAGCTTTTCTTCGCATCCTTTCATTTGATTTGTAAGAGTCAAGATTCTATTAAAATAATCACTGACCTTGTTGTTGTCCTCCATTTGCAACAACTCATATTGTCGTCTCAGTGTTTGGAGCTTTACCTTCTTGATCTTCTCTCCTCCGGTATGACAACGTACTAAAATATTCCACGCTTCCCTCGTTGTAACTGCGTTTTGTATCTTCTCAAAATGCGTATCGTCCATGCATTGATGGATAATCAACAAGGCTTTATCATCTTTCATTCTAAGCACCTCCTTCTAGTCTTTTGTGCCATGGAAATCAGTTGCAGACTCCACTCCTTCTATCACGCTGCTTACATCTTGAACGCGAAACAAAACTCGCATCTGTGTGCTCCACCAACTCCAATTCTTTTCTGTGAGAATAGGAAGATTTGTCGTTGAGAGATCAACCATGATTCACCTTCTTTTTGCTTCAAGAACTTCTTTCTTTAAACGTTTCAACCGCGATTGAGACACATGAAAAAACCTTAGGCCCTTTCTCAACCTAGACTACCTGATACCACTAATAGAAGTAGAGATGTTATGCAGAAAAGAAACTAATAGAACACAGAAAGGAAGTATAGAGAATGCGTGTTAGCAAAAAGCTTAAAAATAATACGTTGCAAGAGCGTTATATTATTTCAATAGAGGAGCAGTGTTTTATACACGATTGAAAACACAATAAAGTGGAATAACAGATTTAAGTAACTAACGTAAAGATAAATGCTTGAATTATAAAACCAATAAATAGGATACCCCACAGATGCTCACAACAATCTTATAGCATAAAAGAAATAATATTCCATTTACGTCAAACTATAGTTGTTGACTACTAATAACTAAATTATCATATAATATAGCTTCCATAACGTCTGTATTCTTATATGATAGAAAAATTACACTATTTTATGATTTATTTTATATTATTTTTGTTACTCTGTCAAATTAATTTTTATTATCATATATATATATATATATATATATATATATATATATATGATATATCACTGTACAATTATTTAATATAAAATATAAATTTAATGTTCACTTTTGTTTTTCTGAAACCATCACTAGTTTATATTAAATTAGTTATTGAAACTAAATTTGGAGGATTACTGTCTAAATATAGTAATCCTATCTGTTTTTAGTCAGTTAAAGATTCCCTTTCCTGTATTATTTCCCCCTTTCCCTTCAAAACTCTATAAATAGAGTTTTCCAATAGTTCAAAATAAAAATAATAAAATTTCTTTTCACCAACTTTTGCTCTAATTCTCTCTTTCCTTGCCTTCTCTGCGTTCTCTTGGCACCGTGAAGACAACCTCACGTCCAACAGATGAACCCCCATGGAGATCGCCAGCTTCCTTTCTCTTCTCATTCGAAGTCCTTGCTGCTCACCTAACATCTGACAAACGAAGTCTCCAGAGGAAAGGAGATATTTTCTTTTGTTGGTCTGAGGGGTCTGAAGGCCTTGGGCCTGTGGTGCCTTTAAGTCAGGCCCACTTTCTTTATGGTATCAAGAGCAAGTTCAATACCCACTCTGTTTTCGCTGCCCAGGTATCGTTCTTGATACTTCTAGCTTGATTTCTTGAATTCTTGATCCACTTCTTGCTTACGATAGATCAGACAGGTCAAGCTACCAATCCTGCCAGCCCCTTTTACTTACACCCTGGAGAGAATCCAGGTTTAACCCTCATCTCTCAAGTCCTAAATGAGACAAATTACTCCTTTTGGAGCAGAAGCATGAGAAAAGCTCTTCTCTCCAAAAACAAAATAAAATTCATTGATGGATCCATCCAGAAACCCAAAAGAAGTGAGGCTTTGTTTGATGCATGGGAGAGATGCAATATGATGGTGCTTTCATGGATTATAAAGACACTTTCTCCACAAATTGCAGAAAGTGTGATATATGTTGAAGAGGCTAAAGAATTGTGGGAAGAATTAAAGGAAAGATTTTCTAAAGGTGATTATTTCAAGATTTCTGATCTTCTCCAAGATATCCACTCAATCAAACAAGGAGAAAGAAGTGTTAATAAATTCTTTACTGATCTAAAAATCCTCTGGGAAGAATTGGAATCCCTTAGGCCTATACCCAATTGCACTTGTAAAATCCCCTACAGTTGTGAACTTTTAAAGATTTCTCTGAAATACAGGGAAATAGAGCACGTGATATGCTTCTTGAAGGGGTTAAATGACACCTATAATATTGTCCAAACCCAAATTCTCCTAATGGAAACCCTACCAAATATTAATAGCGTATTTTCTCTCATAATGCAACAAGAGAGACAGGACATAACTGATACTGGAATTGCTACCCACAATCAGTCTGCAGAACCAACAAGAGTAATGGTCAACATTGTTGACAGAAACAACAACTGGAAAGCTGATCAAAATTTTAGAAGTCAAGGCCATGGTACTGGGTCATATGGCCAGGGAAGAGGTAGAGGAAGAAATCCTAATCATGGTAAACAGTGGTCCTATTGCAACAAGATGAATCATACAGTGGATGAGTGCTACTCTAAACATGGTTATCCACATTGGTACAAAAAGAATGACAACAATCAAGAGAGAAAGAGTGACTGGAATTCTACCAATGTTTGTCAGGGCAATTCTGGACAGGGGACCCAAGGAAACATCACTACTGCCTCCAACACATTGACGACAGAGCAAATAGAAAAGCTCCTCAAAATGATTGAGAAAGCTGATGAGCCCACACACATAATAAATAAAATGCAAATGAGTGATCAAGAAGACAAGCCAGGTACCCTTTCCTGGATTATTGATACATGGGCCATAGACCATGTGACCTGTGAAAAGGAAAATTTTGTTACTTTCTATAAAATCAACCCAATAACTGTTAGGCTGCCTAAGAACTCTGTTATTACTGTAGAACATGCATGAACTGTATATTTTCTAGAGATTTTGTGATTTTTAATGTATTATATATACCTGATTTTGCTTTTAATTTGATCTATGTTCAAAGCCTTACAAAGGACTTGAATTGCAATCTGACCTTTTTCTCTGAGATTTGCCAGATAAGGAAGAATTCTACATTGAGGATGATTGGGTGTGCTAACCCCCACAAAGGGCTTTATTACCTACAAGCTTTTCCAAATGTTGATAAGAATTTTGTTTCAAAATCTATCTTTTCTTTCAAAAATGATGATGTAAATTTGTGGCACTATAGATTAGGCCATCCTGGAAACAGTGTTGTAAAACATATATGTGAACATTTTCCCTATGTTTTAATAAATCCTAATACTGTTTGTGATGTTTGCCATTATGCTAAGTAACATAGATTGCCTTTTCTACAAGTGTTTCTTTATCTGTTGAATGTTTTGATCTGGTTCACTCTGATATTTGGGGCCCCTTTTCTATTCCTTCACTAGTGCAAAAACGCTGTTTAACATCGGTTATTTTAGGCTTTTAACGTCTACAAAACAACCGACGTCTATTCTGATGACGTCAATGGACGTCGGACAAGCATATAACCGACGTCTATAGTGACGTCAGTCACTGACATGTCCGACGTCACTAAACGTCGGAGTAGGACTAACTAGACGTCTAAAGACATTATATAGACGTCGGTCTGCGTAATAACCGACGTCGAAGAGGCACTAAAGACTTCGAAATTGACACTAACTGACGTCTAAAAGGTACTATAGACGTCAGTGTACACATTAACCGACGTCTAATCCATTGGTTGTGTTTTAGTGCAGTTTTGTTCCCGTCTTTGGATAGCCTAGTAGCATAATCTCCTTTTGCTAGTTTCCCCCAAAAAAAAAACTTTCGTCTTTTGAATTTCTTATGGGTCCCTTCAACCCAAAACCGAACCTGGGTTGTTGCTTAGTTCCATTTTCATCCGCAAGAGGGAAAAATCACGGTGAAACGATAACTAGGCAACCCGGGGTCGTTTTTGGGTTGAAACGACCAAAAGAAATTCACAAGACGTCGCTTTTTCTGGGAGGCAGCTAACAAATGGAGAATGTGTTACTACGTTACCCCAAGAAAGGAACAAAACTGCACTAAAACACAACACCAAGAAAGCAAA
This sequence comes from Vigna reflexopilosa, assembly GCA_027742785.1. Lineage (NCBI taxonomy): Eukaryota > Viridiplantae > Streptophyta > Magnoliopsida > Fabales > Fabaceae > Vigna > Vigna reflexopilosa. Next base: position 41,977,961 of record CM050911.1, on the reverse strand, counting down.
TTTTAATCAGTTGAACCATAAGATAATCGATGAAAGACTAAACAAAGTTTAAACGGTAAGCATAAAAAAAAACCACGCACCTGGGATGTAATGCCGCAAGAGAGAAAAAGGAGAGGAGGAAGACGATAAAGATATCAGAAACAACAATAGAATGCCGCAAGAGAGAAAAAGAAGAGGTGCCGCAAGCGAGAAAAAGAAGAGGTGCCGCAAGAGAAAAAGGAGAAGAGGAAGATGATATAAGAAACTGCAATGCCGCGAAGGGTCTGCGGTTTATTTAAAATGAAATGGGGCGTCGGTTCCCCATGGACACCGACGTATATAGTCACCGAGACGTCGGTTATCTAACTAATTCGACGTCCAAGATAACATTTAAAGTGAGTTTTCGAATGCCATTAGAAATGGCCGTCGAAGAACACCGTCCAAGGACATGAGAATAACTGCACCAAAACCCAACAAAAATGCATTTTAATCGGTTCAAATTAAAGATAATGCATCAAAGAGTGATGTAATCAGAGTAAAATTAATTTAAAACGGTGCAAAAGTGAGAAAACGAACATGAAAAACCTAACCCGTAGAGAGAAAACGCGACAAAGATGATGAACAATGAGTGCGCGTAACGGCTGTCTCGCGTTCGCGATGTTTTAATGCCGACATTTAGACGTCGGTTCCCCCAATAACAGACGTCTAAAGTGCTTTAGAAGTTAGAGTGACGTGATCAGACGTCTAAATAGAGTCAAAAAGTGACTTTTTAAATTTTTTGGTTGTGTATTTAGACGTCGGTTCCCCCAATAACAGGCATCTAAAGTGCTTTAGAAGTTAGAGTGGCGGGATCAAACGTCTAAATGTAGTCAAAAAGTGACTTTTTAAATTTCTGGGTTGTGTATTTAGACGTCGGTTCCGCAAATAACAGACGTCTAAAGTGCTTTAGAAGTCAAAGTGGCGGGATCTGACCCCTAAATGTATTCACAAAGTGACTTTTTAAATTTCTGGGTTGTGTATTTAGACGCCGGTTCCCCCAATAACAGACGTTTAAAGTGCTTTAGAAGTCAGTTCCCCCCATAACAAACTTCTAAATAGAATAAAAAATTACTTTTTTAAACTTTTTCATTTAGTTTTAGCGTCTATTCGGGGGAGCCGACGTATATGGGTATTTAGACGTCGGGTCCCTCCATAGCCGACGTCTAAATAGTTGTTTTATTTATGAAAAATGCCACCGGTCATTTTTTATGTTGAATATTTGAGGGTCAGACGTCTAAAGGGTGACGTTACAGGTCTATTTTGCACTAGTGATTCATAGGGAAAACCCAACATAAATCTTACATAAACCCTATGTCCATGCATAGACAAACTCATGCATAATTTTACATAATTTGTCATAGACAACCGTGTTTAGTGACCCACTTTATGCACATAATTACCCTTCACACATAAAACACTTGCCAAGGTTCGAATCTCTTCACCTTAAGTGTTATACAATCATATCAATCATCAAGCTATTAAGACTCATTTAATTATCTCACACACTACAACCATATAGTTATATACGTAGCACACATCAATAATGGCAAAATTAAAACACAGAAAATATTTTATGCATCCTGTAGGATTTGAACAAATGACCACTACCCAATAAGAAGCTTTCACCAATAGAGCTACACAAGACTTTTGAAAAGTACACTCTTATCTTATAAATAAACACCTAGAACATTCTCATCATCATCCGCTTATTACATTGAATTTTCTGAGAGCCTACAACTTCGGCAATGGCTCAGGGAAAGGTACAAGTGCAAGTGCAATTTTTGTTGGTTCTTATTAAGTTGTTGCACCACTATACTCTCTCTAAATAATGGATTATCCCTAAGCCATGATACAAAGTCTTTGAATTGCTTTGGATGATGCATAAAATTGATATGTTTTTGTTGAAGTTGAGTTACAAAGTCATAAAGAATTTGATGAAGGGTTATTTGTTGCATGTATGATATGTGAGTCATGATGGAATGGATTGCCTTCTTTTGTTGTTTGAATTGGAAATAAGTTGGGGTTGGTTTTGTTGGTGTTTTTTCTTATGGTTGTTGAGGTGTAGTCTGTGTGGATTCTACTCTAGTTGGAGTGAGATCTTTATGAGCTAGAGATCTGAGGGCTCTTCTTCTTGTTGCTGGTTCTTATGCATTGTTTAATGGATTTGTAACTAACAGCCTTAGCCTTCTCCTACGTTGATCAGGGATAACTACGCCTTACATTATGCATAGGCTAGTTATCAAACTTGGAAAACTGAAAGGTTTGACAGTCCCCTTGATAGTCTTATTCAAAATTACAACCTTGAAGATCTCCTTTGTAATGATGTCAACAATGTTCAGCATGTAGCCCCTCATTATGTAGTAGCTAGGCTTTGTCAAATGTGATGCTCGATACATGTAAGTTTGGAATGGTGTTTGCAAAGAGGAACGATACTCGCATCTATGTGAGGGTCTTCATGTTGCTCTTGTTGAGGTATTATAATTGACCTCCCTTGTCAACCATGAATGACATGTTTTTCATGCATAAGATCGCTTCCAACTGCTCAATACTGACATCCCTCCTCATGTTATGGAGTTTCTTCCACTCTTCTTCAAACATTAGTGTAAGAATTTCCAAATATTTTCTTATCATCTCCCTGTCATATAGAACTTTCTTACCCTTTACCCAAGAAAACCTGTACTTTTTGAAGTGTTGATTAGGGTAAGCGTTTGCGTTGTATTCTCTTACAAGGAGCTCAATATAATAGTCTTCTAGCTTGACTAGCTTTCCCCAATGTCTGTTGTCGAGGAACCTTTCTTATTTGGACCTGATTTAACATTGGATGTGATCCCACCGTGTTGTAGGAAGTTGAGAAGGTTCTTCTTACATTGTTGCAGTTGGTTCCTTTTTAGTTAGGGTAGAAGATGGTGAGAATCGTGTAGTGGTGATTGTACAAGGAGGTGTAACGACTCTGGTGGCCCTCCATGTAGAAGCTATTGCATGGTTTAGTGGAGCAACCCTCTTGCCTCTATTAGCAGGTGTTGTATGTTTCACTCTGGTTATTAATTGTGCGATAGTTGGAGAATGGATAAGGATGCTTGAAGATAAACTTTTATATAATATCAGCACATGGCTAGGTTCCCTTCTCCTTATTGAGGTTGGAACACCTTTGCTTTTCTTAGAGGCAAGAATGTCATGAACAACACTTCTTTTTGGTATCATCTACAAAAATTCCACCATTAATAACCATTTTCTTCTTCATATGATTAATAAAAATAGTTCCTTAGTCACAAACATCACATGCAACATTAGTTCATTTTACAAAGTAAAATTTTTGCCTTCAATTCATTATCTGATATAATTTCCAATTTGTAATAATCAACCTATTTGAATAAAAATGGCAACATGCAATCCAACGTACAAAATCATTAACAGGATATTCACACTTTGTTTATCCTTTCATAAATCTGACATGTAAGCTTAGAGTTTGAGTGTTTATAAAAAAACCCTTCATTCAGATGTTATTTAGCTTTCAAACCATCAATACAACATTCCAAAATCACCTTATTAATAGAAATTAGCATGCAAATGATTATTCACAAGAAAAGATGTTTAAGTTGCAAGTTGGGGCTTGAGTGAACCCTAAATGTATGAATGGATGTTCAGAAAAATTTAAGATGCAATGTGTGGTACTTATTGGATGAATGTAATGATATTGAAAGAAAGGATTTTTGCAAAGTGGGAGAATCTAGATTAAGAAGGTTATGGAGGATTAAGAGAACTTTCAAGAGTGAGTGGAGTGGTAGAGGTGAGTAGTGAGTTTTAAATGAAATGCTTTATATAGGGTCAATTCTTAAAGTTCAACTTTTTAAACTCAATATGACTCACCCGCGAGTGGTGGCTTAAGTGTCAATTCTGCCGCTTAAGCAACAAACTCTATTTCATATTTGAAAGTTCATATTTGAAAGTTCACTTTTTTGTCAAAATTTTCTTAACTCCTCCATAATAATTTTAACCTTTTATTAACTAAATGTCTTCTACTCATGCATGCAACATTCAATTAATCAAAATTAGGAAAAAATAATGATTCAAACTAAAGTTGGGTTGTCTCCCAGTAGTGCTTGTTTAACGTCTTTAGTTCAATGTCTTTTCTTTTCATGATTCATTCAGGAGGGTCTTTGTGGTGAATTTGATAAGATTACCACCTTGATATTCTTTTAACCTTTGTTCATTCAGTATCCAACTTCATTTTGTCTCAGGATCCTTAATCTCAATTGTCCCAAAAGGTTTCACAGTCTTGACAACAAATGGTCCAGACCATTTGGATTTCAATATTCTTGGTAACAATCTGGAATTGTACAGAAGGACCAATTGATTTGGCTAAAAATCACGTTTCAATATCTTTTTGTCATGATAAGCCTTCATCCTTTATTTGTAGATTCTCATGGAGTTAGATGCTTGTAATCTAAGCTCTTCAAGTTCTGTATCTGTAGCTTTCACTTTTCACTAGCAACATTTAGATCAAAATTAAGGGCCTTAAGAGCCCATAAAGCTTTGTGTTTTAACTCAACTGGTAAATGAAATGTTTTTCCATAAATTAATTAGAAAAGAGTCAAGCCTATGGAGGTCTTGAATGTCGTTCTATAAGCCCACAATGTGTCATCTAGCTTTAAAGAGCAATCTCTTCTAAAGGTAGAGATTGTTTCCTCTAGAATTCTCTTCAATTCTCTGTTTGAAACTTCTACCTGCCATTAGTTTGTGGATGGTAGGTTATGGAAACTTTGTGTTTGGGGTAATAGTGCTTAAGCATACGTTTAAGCTGGACATTACAAATGTGGCTTCCTCCATCACTGATGAGTACTCTAAGAGTACCAAAACTGTAGAAGATGCTTTTCTTAAGAAATTTTATAATAGTTTTGACATCAACCTCTTTTGCACTACAGTTGCTTACACCCATTTAGACACATAATTTATAGGTACTAATATATACTCATGTGAATGAAATATAAGTAATGGACCAACAAAATCCATATCCTAGCAGTCAAAGATTTCCACTTCTATGATGTTGTTAAACTGATTTTTTTGTCACCTAAAATCAGAACAAACTAAGTTTCCCCACTAATGTAGTAAAGGGACAACCTAGGTATCAATCCAAGGACTCAACTAAAATTAAGCTTAAAGTGTTTGGTTAATTCTTGCTTTTATTTACTATTAACTACTAACTAACAAACAAGGTGGGGAAAATAAATTAAACAAGAAGTTTAAAGAGAAAATAGCAAAGAAATCAAATCTGGTTAAAATGAAAGTAAAAGGAAAAAATGAAATAAAAGAATTTAAATCTAAAATCTAGACTAAAGTATGAAATCAAAACAGAACCTAGAATTAGAAATACAAAGGTTAACTATATAGAAGAAATAAGCAAGAAAGGATTTAATAGGGAAAGTAAATGAACAATGCAATGAACTGGAAGTAAAAAAATGGTCAAGAAATTAAAGCAGAAGCAAAATACGAATTACAATATCTTTTTTCTTCAATAAACCCATCTCCAAACTCGAGAAGACATCTTGGTCAGACATGCTCACTATGGAGTCATGTAAATTCCTGAGGAATTTCAACTGTGTGGAGTTACAGAGTCTAAATCAGATTTTTGATAATGGTTTAAAACACCGTTATTTGTGATGCGATTTTGATACTAAAAGCATCCTTTTTCACTTAGAAACTTGCTTGGACTCATACTTTTTCAATAAATTGTGTGAATAAGAGAGTTGAGGTTAATTTCATTGATTTTATGACTGATTCCCCTTATTTTGACAGAGTTTGAAGTAATACTAGAAGCAGAGATGAAGAGCCATGAAGATGGAGCTTAAAAAGGCCTAAAAAAGCACCAGAAGGAGGGACAACACGAAGCCTGGGCGCCCTGAATGAAGGCTCAAGCGAGCAGAATCGACGTCCACCGCTTGGACGCCCTCCCTGGCCTCTGGGCGGTGGGGTCTCGAAGCTTGGTCCCCCAGATTGAAGGCCCGAGCCTTACATGAGCATCGTTCACCGCCCGGGCGCCCTATATGGGGCACCTAAGCGTCGGGTTTCGTGAATCAGGCCTAGTCTCTGCTCTATTTTGATTCTATTGGACTGGGCCTTGTTTTTGCTCATTTCTAACAATATTTAAAGGACCCTAGGGCTCTAGGTTTTGTATCTCTGGCAGAGAAGAGCATAGCAATACACTCTTTTCCCAATTCTTAGGCTTTCTTTCTCATTCTCTTCCATATTCCATAGAGTTCCCCTATGTCTATGAGGAACTAATTTCTATTTGTTGTTGGGGGATGATGTAATCTTGTAAACTCTCATGTATTTGAATTGATTCTTTATTCCATAAGATTTTCCATTAATTGTTAGAGTAATTCATCTGTTTCAATGCTTGCTGTGTTTAACTCATTCATTAGCATGATTTATGAATTGCATGAGTGCCGGGAGGTTCCTTTCAATTTAGGTTCTTGTTGAATTACTCCTAAGAGTTATATTCGTTGTGTTGAATTACTCATTCATTTGCCCCAACAATTTTTAAGGTATAACAATTTACAGAAGCAATTTTTATTCGCTGAACTCTTCTCTGACTCGAGAAGACATCTCGGTCATGCACGCCTACCTTGGGGTCGTTTAATTCCAAAAAAGAATCAAATTGTGCAGGGTTACGAGTTTAACTCTTTTTTAAATCAAAACACACAAGAAATCAAAAGCAAGGAACAAATTCAACTAAAACAAGAATACGAACACAAACACAGAACAAAAATTTATTAACATGAAAAGAGAATATTGATAACGGTTGAAAAACCGTTATTTTCATACTTAATTTTGATACAAAACACACCCTTTATGACTTAGATACTAGCTTGAAATCATGCATTTTGTCTTAGTTATGTTACAAGAGACTCAAAAGAGTTTTATGGGTATTATGCTTGGTTTTCCTTGTTTTGACAGGACTTAACGAGAAATAGATTAAGGATAGTGAAGTAAGAAGGGATTGGACTCAAAAGAAGATGGAAGAAGGCACCAAAGAAGAGTCGTGCCTACCAATGAGCGGTAGATCCACCGTTGAGCGGTGGCCTCGACAGTGATAGCACCGCCAGACACCTGGAACTGAACGCTGAGCGGTGGACTCGAGTGTGTTAGCAAAATGATGAAGATGAAGTTTTGATGATGTCATAATCAAGTCAAGAGAAATGAAGATTCAAGAATATCTTATAAAGAATTGTATTGCGGTGGAAAGCTTTTGTAATAATTGTAGTTTATTGTCTAGGACTTAGATTTTCATTGGTTTTGATTCCATGTACTTTCATATTTTGTAATTGATGTTAAGAGTCAAAATCCCACTGTTTTAATCGATTAAAACTAGTATTAATCGATTACAACAAGTAAAAGCTGAAAACTCAACTTTTTCCATTTTAATGGATTAAAATTCATTTTAATCTATTAGCTAATCGATTAAAATGAATTTTAATCGATTAAAGCTGACCGTTGGAGTTTTCTGCTTTTGAAAACTAGCCGTTGTACTCATTTTAATCGATTAACACTTGTATTAATCGATTAAAAGCGTTAAATGGCCAATTTCGAAGAATGGAAGAGTTTTTGCTTGAGTCTATAAATAGGCTCTCTTTATCCATCAACAACAACTCTTCCCTTGTGCTTTAGAACATAGAAATCCTTGTTAATTGTGTGTTCTTATTCGGCTTGAGAAACTCTCGTCTGTGGAGCTGGTGAATTGCTACTACGGTGACGGAGGAATAGCCAGTTCATCCTTGGTGCGTTTGAGCAGGTGTGTGGAAGAGGATCATCCTTCGTGAAGTATCAGAGGAGGTGTTTCATCCTTCGTGAAGTATTCAGAGGAGGTGTCTCGTCCTTTGTGAAGACTCAAAGGAGGCGCAGGTTCATCTCTTGTGGTATCAAGAGATGTCGTTTCTAAACTCTTACAAATTGTTTCTTTGTGATTGTAATTTGTAATTGTTTTGTAATAATGAACTGTTTATCTTGGTTTGAGATAAGTGATTGGACGTAGGATTGGTAAGATTTGAACTAGTATAAAATTCATCTGTGAAAATTTCTCTCAACCTTACTCTTTTATTTATATTTATTATTTGCATAGTAAGATAAATAGAGAAGAAATTAAAAGGCACACATTTGAATTAAAAACCCTCTTGGTTTGTTATTCCACGCTAACCATTCCGCTGTAGTCGCTCTGACAATTGGCATCAGAGCTCGATTTGATAGTTATTCAAATGGCAGGATCATATCAAACTTTTGTAGAGGGTGCTTCTATCAATAGACCACCTTTATTCACAGGTGAAAACTATGCATTCTGGAAGGTTAGAATGCAAATTTTTATTGACTCTATTGATTGTGAGATTTAGGATGTTATTGTATTTGGTTCGTCTGTTCCTACTAACAATTTACAAGAACCAAAGCCCCGTGTTTAATGGACTACTGAAGAAAAGAAAAGGTTTCAAAACGATGTAAAATCTCGTAATATTATTTTATCTGCCTTAACCGTTGATGAGTTTTACAGGATATCTATTTGTAAGACTGCTCAAGAAATGTGGGAAGTGCTGAGAGTAACCCACGAAGATATAGATGATGTAAAGAGAGCGAGAAAGAATACCTTGATCCAAGAATATGAAATATTCAGGATGAAGCAAGGAGAAACAATATTAGACGTTCAGAAACGCTTCACCAACATTGTCAATCACCTCATTGGACTAGGTAAGTCATTTGACAATGATGAGCTTAACATTAAAATTTTGAAATCTATAGACAGGTCGTGGCAACCGAAAGTGACTGCAATTTCTGAGTCAAAAAATCTCAACACAATGACTATGGCGACATTATTCAGAAAGTTGAGAGAGCATGAACTTGATTATTGAAGACTAGATGAAGAAGAAGTCAAAGAAAAAACAAAGAAAAAGAGTCTAGCTTTAAAATCTGAGGTAGAAAAGAACAAAAGCAAAATAGAAGATGAAGACTCACAAGATGAAGAAAATTTGAGACTTATGATAAAAAGGCTCAACAAGTTCATGAAATCAAAAGACAAAGGAAGAGTCAAATACGAAAAAAGAGAAAATCAAGGATCTTCCTCACTCTATAAATGTTATGGTTGTAGAGAAATGGGACACTTAAAAGCGCTGCCCAAATCAAAAGAAGAGTGAAGAAATAAAAGAAATGAAGTTCTTCAAGAAAAAGAAAGCCTACATTGCATGGGACAATGACAATGAAACAAATTCTGATTTGAGCGAATCTGATGAAGAGGCAAACATCTGTTTAGTGGCAGACGACGACGCTGGTAGCCAAGTAAGTACATTTAGCGATTCTGATAATTATAGTCAATATAGTGAAAGTGAATTGCATGAAACTTATGCTGCTTTAATTGTAGAATCTGAAAAATTAGATAAAGCTCATAAGAAGTTGAAAAAGGATTTTAAAAATTTAAAATTAAATTTTGAAACCATTTCTGAAGAAAATAAGGATTTAAAATTAAATGTTGAAAATCTTTCTGAACAAAATAACAATTTAAAATCAAAATTTGAAAATATTCTTGAAGAGAATAAAAATTTGAAAAATAAAACTTTATTTTTTGAAAAAGGTAAATATATTAGTAGTGATGAATGTGCTTCTTGTGAAAATTTTAAGAAACTACAAAACAACTCAACCTTAGGAGAATGCAGTAAAAATAATAAAAATAAAGTTTTTAAAAATAAGTATGTTCCTAAAATTAAAAATAAACAAAATAATAGAACCCGTAGAACATGGGTAGAAAAAGGAACAACTTATAGGAACACAAACTTTGTATCATGCTTTTATTGTATGAAAAAGGGTCATACTTCAAATAAATGTAAAATAAAGCATTATGGTGTTCCAAGTGGTAGATATGTTTGGGTTGTAAAATGATTCTTATTTTTTTTTCATATAACCCAAAGGACAATGTTTAATTTTTAAGTTTTTTTTAAAGTATTTTAACTTTTTTGAAAAAAACAATTGAGAAAATTTTATTCCTAGCATGTTGTCTTTGATAAAATTGTAGACCTTGAGACAAAACCTCTTGAGTCAGTTAAATCAGATGCAGGTAATGATGAGAGCTTGGAAAATACAACAAATGAGGCAAAGAATGATGACAATCCCCAAAACGAAGATCTCAACAAAATATCATTACACAACGAATTTGGAGATATATCAAAAGGGGTAAACATTAGAAGAGATCTAGGATTCTTTTTTTAAAAAAAAATCTCTTAGTATTGCATTTTTTTATTTTGGGCATTTTTGTGCTTTTTTTTAAATTTAACCATATTTTTGTATGCTTTAAAATTTCTATCTTATATGGTTCAATGTATGATTTTTTAAAGTTCTTTATCCTAAAATTATATATGTTTTAAATCTCCTATTGTGTATGTTTGAATAAATCCTTAATTTTGAAATATATTTAGCTCATATGCATACATGCTTTTATTAAGGGGGAGAATTATCTTAGGGGGAGAACATGAAACACAACTTTTTAATTATGATCAAAAAGGGGGAGAAATTTTTTAAAGCTTATTATTATTCTCCAATGCTCTTTTCTTTCATATTGTGTTTTTATCCAGATTATTACTAAAAGCTTCAATTCAAAGGTGTTAGCAAAATGATGAAGATGAAATTTTGATGATGCCCAAATCAAGTCAAGATATATCAAGATTCACGAAGATCCTTTGAAGACTTATTTTTGTTATTAAAAGCTTTTGTAATAATTGTAGTTTAAATGTTTAGGACTTATATTTGTAGTAGGTTTTGATTCTTGTACCTTTATATTTTATATTTGCTGTTTAGAATAAAAAACGCACTGTTTTAATCGATTAAATCAAGTATTAATCGATTAAAACGTAACAAGTGCTGAAAACTCAACTGGCAAGGGAATAATCGATAAATACCTATTTTAATCGATTATTTAATAGATTAATCCTAAGAATAATCGATTAATACTAGCCGTTGGAGGTTTTAGATTTGAAAAACTAGCCGTTGTACTCATTTTAATCCATTAACACTTATATTAATCGATTAAATGCGTTAAAATGGCCAATTTCGAAGAATGGAAGAGTTTTTGCTTGAGTCTATAAATAGGCTCTCTTTATTCATCATCAGAAAATCTTCCCTTGTGCTTAAGAACTCAGAAACTCTTGAGAAGTGTGTGTTCTTGTTCGGCTTGTGAAACTCTTGTCTGTGGAGTTGGTGAAGTGTTGCTACGGTGATAGAGGAAATAGCCGGTTCATCCTTGGTGCGTCTGAGGAGGTGTTTGGAAGAGGATCATCCTTCGTGAAGTATTCGGAGGAGGTGTTTCATCCTTCGTGAAGTATTCAGAGGAGGTGTCTCATCCTTTGTGAAGACTCAAAGGAGGTGCAGGTTCATCTCTTATGGTATCAAGAGAGGTGGTTTCTAAACTCTTACAAATTGTTTCTTTGTGATTGTAATTTGTAATTGTTTTGTGATTAATGAACTATTTATCTTGGTTTGAGATAAGCGACTAGACGTAGGATTGGTAAGATTCGAACTAGTATAAAATTCATCTGTGCAAATTTCTCTTAACCTTACTCTTTTATTTATATTTATTATTTGCGTAGTAAGATAAATTGAGTAGAAATTAGAAGGCACACGTTTGAATTAAAAACCCTTTTGGTCCTGTTTTCTGTAATTCTTCACAGCTTATAAATAGAACAGTGCGACCCTTAGAGGTCATCTTTTGATGGCTTAGGCACAGAAACATATTTTTCACCCCTTTGAGGGCATATTTGGGGATTTAACAACTCTCTTTTTCTCTTTCTAGGGTTTTATCTTCTTCCATTCCATTGTACACTTAGATTCTCCATGACGATGGAGAACTAATCGCATATGTTATTGGGGAATGATGTAACCTCTAAACTCTCTTGTATTTGAATTGTTCTTGAATATATATGCTTACATTCATTATTTGTTAGGGTTTTTCCTCTATAATCTATGCATGATTTGTTTAAGTCATTCAAATGCATGATCATTGATTTTGTCGATATGGAGACATACGGGAAAATCTAGAACTGGGGAATTTCTCTTGATGATGAAATATTACCTAGAGATAGGAATACGAAAGTCAATTGCTTTAAGCTTCTGTGGTTATTGCATGAATGATTACTAGGGAGACTAGAGATAGTAAACTAGTAATTGTGATTAGGCTTTTTTCACCGAGAGATCAAGTTTAGAGTAAAATAGAAAGTTGCATTAACATTAATGAAGAAGATGAATTCGTTTATGCATGAGAGTGATTAGGTGAAATCTAAACCATAACAACATATTCATCTCATATTATCAACATCATCCATTCACTTTTATGTCTAGCCTCAATTGATCAAATTGTATTCATGTTTATTTTTCCGCACTTTGCATTCAAAAACCCCAAAATATTGTTCTTATAGTCTTGATTGGTTAAGCAAAAGCATAATTGTTTAGTGCCGTGAGTCTCTTAAGAAAAAGATACTCGGACTTACCGTTTATTACTACTTGATACAAATATTATTCTATTTGTGTGATTCTTAACTAATTAGACTTAATCTTTCTAAAAATAAAAATAGAAAAATAAAAATAATATATTTTTTACTGTTTTTATTTTTTGGGCTAATTGTGTGCTCTAGTGCAGTGTTCTTTAGTGTATGCAGGATAAAATTTGTATTATGAGCACAAGATCATCAAGAGGCAGATAAGAAAAGACAACTGGTTCACTAACACCCTGATGTGAAAAGTGACAAAACCAAACGTGGCACACCAATGAAATTCAAGAATAGGTTATGGGTTGTCAAGACTATCAAAGAAAACAAAGTTCTTAAGATTAAGGATCCTTAGAGTTGGTGACAAGGAAATTTTCGAGATTTTGTTGGTGTCATAAAGGAAGGAAGAACGCCAACATAAAATATCAACACCTACTGATGGGTGTTATAGCTTTACCGGGTCAAGCTAATGACGTTAAAAGAGCACTTGCTGGGAGGCAACTCAGTTTCTGAATTTTTATCTTTTATTTTGTTTTATTTGATTTAATTTGATTTGATTTGATTTGATTTGATTTGATTTGATATTATTTTATTTTTTTAGGTTATATGATGCTTCTGATGGTAGAGATGACAACATCTATTGAGGGATGTTAAGAAAAATTAGTATCTATTGATGGATGCTATATGATTAGACATTTACTCATGGATGTCACTGACAACATTTACTGATGAATGCCACTAGGATAGCATCTATTAAGGGATGCTAGAAGATTAAGTATCTACTGAAGGATACCAGGAATGTACACTTACTGATGGGTGTTGGTAAGGATTGCATTTACTGATAAGTGCTAGAAAGGTTTGGGTCATGCTCGTGACGTTAAACAAGCGCTACCTGAGAGGCAACCCGGTTGATTGATTTTTGATTTCATGTTTTAATTCTATTCTAGTTGCATTTAGGGCTTAATTGTTGCATATTTGAGTTAAGTGATTGCGAGTTGCATGAAAATTTAATTTTGAAAGTCGAAATTGAGAGTTATAGGGTCAAAACGTTTTGAAACAAAGCAAAAAGGAGAAAGAGCAAATCGCATTCACCGCTGGACGGTGAACTTACCGCCGGGTGGTGGCGTCACTGAGGGGTAATACGATTTTAAAATTGGGCTTTGTTGCCTTGGCTCATTATGTGATTTTTACACCCCTTAGGGCTCGCCCAAGCACTCTCTATTAGATCCCTAAACTCTCTTTCACTTTCAAACACTCTTCCAAAGCTTTCCCATCACTTCTCCTATCATCCTCTCTCTTGAAAACCCAAATTTTATCAATTTTGAACTTATGTCAACATCCAAGTTTGGGGTGTTGTGAGAGCACATCTATTTGGGGTTGATTCCTCCACATTCCTTGGAAGAAGTTTTGTGTTCTACTAACGTTTAATGAGATTCCTTGTGGTTTTGTGAATTGTACTTGGTGTAGGGATGGCCTCCTCATCAGGAAAGAGGATCAAGATTGTGGGGAACAAGAGGAAGAAATCAAAGTTAGGGAAGCTGAAGCTCCGGCTATGGAGGAAAATGATGAGAAAACATCTACTGATGGATGTTATTTTCACTAGAACAAGATTTTTCTATCTTTTGTATTTTGAACTTATTTGCTTCTGTTAAGTAGTGTAGGATTGATGAACTTGGTTGGATAATATATCTAATGCAGTGGTTTGATATTGATATTTGTGTGTAATTGCTTGATGATGCTTTGATATTGATGATGTGAGATTGCACAATATGCTGATATACAGGTTGTGGTTCTCAAGCTATGTGAACAGATGCATGATGATGTTGTGATTGTGATTATGATGCTAAGCAGGATGTTTATCTAGAATATCTGGAATAATGATTGAGCCTATGAGTGAGGTTTTGAACTCCAGAGTTTTTTATTATATGGTTTCTATCTACTTGAAAGCATGAATAATTTTGCCAATTTTATATGATTGACTGAATTGTATGCATGTGTCATATGATCAAGGCCATTTTTTATTAAACCCTTTCTTATCCAATGCATAAATTTTTTTCCCAAAGAAAAAAGAGCATCATGTGTTCTATGTTGAGATTGTTGACAACACAATATCTATATCACTCTGATTTTTGATGATGACAACACATTGCTTAATAACACACATATGTTGTTGTTGTGTTACATGTTCTCATGCTGAATGTTTGATATATCTGTTGAACATGTTTATGTGTTGTATTGCTATGTGAATGCATACATATTGAGCTTGTACTTCTTACATCATTTCTGGATGCATTGCACATGTTTTATTGCATAAAAACCACAAGCACTTTTGTGAACTTATAATTGTGTGACAAAGCTGCAGTAAAGTCGACTCCATCATTAATTGATTCGACTATGCTAAAGTCTTTGTACAGATTTTGAGAATCAGTGCTTTGTGAGATTTTGAGAAGAAAAGAATTTCAAATTGATCTTACTTGTCGAAGTCGACTGTGTGCGCCACACACTTGACTGTATCTGTTGTCTACTTTGAAATTTTGTTATGTTCTTGCACTATAACGGCTATATTTTCAAAAGTTAGTTGAACATTGAATGTTTGGTCAACGGTATTAATTGTGTTTTTATTTTGGTTGACTGTATGCTACTTGTTTGACTGAACTGTTATAACTATCCTAACTTAGTTGACTGTATTAGTAGCTTATTCGACTCAGAGAGTGTCTGGTAAACAGAAATCTATAAATTGGCTGAACACAAAGATGTTCATAGACTTTTGATAATCTGATAATTTCATTTCTGTTTTAGATTGATATCTCTGATCTTAGTGCTCCAAGAATTATCCAAGAAGACGGTGGTGATCTTACTTGAAAGAGATTCAAAGGGAGACTGACTGCGTATACACTGCTTGATCATTTTCTGCATAGTAAAGGTGTTTCTGGTTGATCAAGATTTTGGCTTGGCATCCTTGAAGCTTGCTGCATGGGACCTGTTGTGATTACAGGGGATAGACTTGTGGAGTATGGTTCACTTTGAGGATTGTTCAAAGTGGTGATTGGCAGATTACAAGAGAGGGGACATCTTGCTGCATTTCTTGTTGGGTTTACTGCCTATAGTTTGGTTAAGGGTTAGAGAGGAGATTTATATTTTTGACATGGAGGTCTTCTATAAATTCCTTGTTGTAAAAACCGCAACCATTATAGTGCATTTGATTCTTAGGTTGGAAGGACACTGGATGTAGGCATTGTTGGCCGAACCAGTATAAAAACCAGTGTTTGATTTTCTCTATCCTTGCACTTTTACTTACAGGCGACTTTAATATTTGCGCAGTCAACTACATTTTTCCGTTGCATATGAATTTTCATTACTTGCATTTCAAGAAAGTCTAAAAACCTTTATACTTTGATTTCAAGATTGCGAAAAGAATTTGTTTTTGATAAACCACCAATTCACCCTCCCTCTTGGTGTAAAAAGAAGCCTACCTGTTTTCCAACATTCTACCCTTTTTGAACCTAAGCCTTAAACAGGATGAAAACCCTTGTGAAAATATCTTTACCTTGAGTTAAGTTGAGAATTATTGCATGGTATTGATAAAGGTTCAAGTTTGGGGTTGTTGGGAAAGTTGAAAAAGAAAGAAAAAGCATTGAGCTAAGGTATTAAGCAAAGCATGAAATGATAGAAGAAGATGAAAAAGATAGAATGAAAAAGATAGATAAGCTCAATGAAAAAAAAAAGGGAAAGTTGGGAAAGAGATTGATTGGTTTAAGAGAGTTTGTGCTTGAATTATCAATGTATAAATAACTCTCTTAACTCAAGGGTTTTGTGATCTAGAAAAACCATTTTTTCTTGTTAGCCCAAGCCACATTATAAGCCTTGAGAAAGTCCTTGTGATGACATGTGTGTGTGAGAATGTTGATTGTGGTAAATGAAAGGCAATTTTGTTCTATGTGACATGTGGATAGTAGAGGGAAGGAGTGGCCTTTATACACCTTTGAGTGAAACACTTTTTAGTGCTTGAGTTATATAGTTTTGAGTGTTTGAGTGAAACACTTTATTTGGTGGAGAAGATTTCCATGAATCTGTGATTGCATCTATGCTTAGCTAATTAATCAATCATGAGAATAACATCTATTGGAAGATTATTTGATTGTGTGAACACCATGATGAGTAAAGTGAATCAAAGCATGTGCACATCTTGACTAGATTCCATTGAAAAGCTGAATTGAGTAATCACTTGTTGTGAAAGAAAGAGGTTTTGAATGTGTTGAACCATTTTGATGATAGGTGGAAGGCTAAGTTCTATATTTTTTGCTTGAGGACAAGCAAAGTTCTAAGTTTGGGGTTGTGATAACTATTGAAAAACCGTTATTTTCATACTTAATTTTGAAAAATCATGTGGAGGCTAAAAAAATAAGGGATAACAAAAAATGGCCTTGATCATATGAAACCAGCATGCAAGTAGTTCAATCACAGAAAATTTGGGCAAAATCATTTATGCTTCCGAAGTAATAGAAATTATTCACAAGAAAACTCTGAAGCCCAATTCTCACACAGGTAAACTCGCAAGTCCCAGAATTCAGAAAAACACCCTCTTTAGTATCTTAATCAAATTTTACCTCAAGCACCTGTTTCATACATTGTGAGCCATCACCTGTATATTATCACATCATGCATCATCTCAACATCGATCAATACACAAAAATCTCACAAAGAAATACTCATCATAAAACACAACACAGTTGAATCAAAGAAGTTTAATTCATTCAAGCAGAGTACATTAACAAAAAAAAATGATCAAAAGGAAAGGCTCAGAAAACTGGGTTGCCTCCCAGTAAGTGCTTCTTTAATGTCACTAGCTTAACCCAATAATCTCAATCTGGATCAACCAACTTTATGACTATGGAAAGGTGTTCCACCTCATCACCCAAATAATGCTTGAGACGTTGTCCATTGACTACCAAACCTCTTTGTGGGTCTTTAGAGGCTGGATCTGTCAGCTCAACTACTCCATGTGGAAGGACATTCTTGATCATAAACGGACCAGATCACTTGGACTTCAAATTTCCAAGGAAAAGCTTCAGTCGTGAATTGAACAGCAGCACCCGCTGTCCTGGAGTAAAAACCCTTTTTACCAGCTTCCTGTCATGATAGAATTTCACCTTTTCTTTGTAATTCTTAGAAGAATCATAAGCATGCAGCCGCATCTCCTCAAGCTCAATAATTTGCCTCCTCCTCTTTTCTGCAATGTCACAAGGATCAAAGTTCAAGAATGTTAAAGCCCACAGAGCTCGATATTCCTTCTCCACCGGAAGGTGACATGCCTTTCCATAGACCATTTGGAAAGGAGATAATCCAATAGTTGTCTTCATTGCGGTTCGATATGCCCAAAGGGCATCATCTAACTTCTGAGACCAATCCTTTCTTGATGAAGCAACTGTCTTTTCTAGAATCCTCTTTATCTCCCTAATGGAAACCTTAACTTGCCTGTTTGTTTGTGGGTGATAAGACGTAGCTACCTTGTGTTTCACACCATAGTGTTCGAGTACTTTTGCAAGCTAAAAGTTGCAAAAATGCAATCCTCCATCACTGATGAGTACTCTGGGCGTCCCAAACCTAGAGAGAATTTGCCTTTTTAGAAATTTAATAACAGTGCTAGAATCATTCTTGGGACAAGCCAGAGCTTCCACCCATTTACTCACATAGTCCACCGCCACCACTATGTATTCATTATTGAAAGATGGTGGAAAAGGTCCAACAAAATCTACGCCCCAACAAGCAATAACTTCAACCTCCAATATGTCTTGCAGTGGCATTTCATGACGTCTGGAGATGGTACCCGTCCTTTGACACTTATCACAGTTCAAGGCATGATTATGAGCATCTTTAAACAGAGTATGCCAATAAAATCCTGACTGAAGTACCTTTGCAGTTGTTCTTTGTCCACTAAAATGCCCCTCATAAGGTGAATCATGATAGTGCCATAAAATTCCTTCCACTTCTTCCTTAGTTACATAGAGCCTCAGAAGATTATCTGCTCCAATTTTGAATAGGTAAGGATCATCCCAAACAAACTGTTTTGCATCATGCAATTTTTTTTTTCTCTGTTGCTAATTAAGATCTTCTGGAATTACTCCTGCAACTTTGAAATTGGTCATATCTGCAAACTATGGCCTTTGTTGGATATACATGAGAGTCTCATCTATGAAAGATTCCCAGATTTTTGTTTCCTTGCTTGTAACCTTGCTATTAACCAGTCTAGATAAGTGATCAGCAATTACATTTTTAGTTCTTTTCTTGTCACAGATTTCCACATCAAATTCTTGTAACAAAAGTACCTATCTGATCAGTCGTGGCTTAGAATCCAGCTTGGTTAGCAAGTACTTTATAGCTGCATGGTCTGTGTAGATGATCACTTTAGACCCAATGAGATACAGTCTAAATTTCTCCAAGGCATACATAATAGCAAGAAATTATTTTTCTGTGGTGCCATAACTCAGTTGGGCTTCATTCAAAACTTTTCTTGCATAATAAATAGTGTGAAATACCTTTTCTCTTCTCTGGCCAAGAACAACACCTATGGCATAGTTATTGGCATCACACAGGAGCTCAAAGTTTTGATTCCAATCAGGAGCTACAATTACTGGAGTAGAAATCAATTTTTTCTTCAAAACATCAAATGCCTTAAGGCATTCATCATCCATTACAAATTGGGTGTCCTTAACAAGGAGGTTGTTCAATGGTTTGGCAAGTTTTGAAAAGTCCTTGTGAATCTTCTATAAAATCCAGCATGACCTAGAAGGCTTCTGATTCCCTTCACAATGGTTGGTGGCAGAAGTTTCCCAATGACTTCCACGTTGGCTCTATCAACCTCAATTCCTTTGGAAGAAATTTTATGACCCAAAACAATACCTTCTGTTACCATAAAGTGACATTTTTCCCAATTGAGAACAAGATTTGATTGGGTGCATTTCTTAAGTACCACATCTAGGTTAGACAAACACTCATGAAAGGAACTGCCAAACACTGAAAAATCATCCATAAAGACCTCAATACATTTTTCTATCAAGTCTGCAAAGATTGCCTGCATGTACCTCTGAAAAGTAGCTGGAGCATTACATAACCCAAACGACATTTTTCTGCAAACAAAAACTCCAAATGGGCAAGTGAAAGTCGTCTTCTCTTAGTCCTTTGGATCCACCACAATTTGATTATACCCAGAAAACTCCAAATGGGCAAGTGAAAGTTGTCTTCCTTAGTCCTTTGGATCCATCTAGAAAACAATAGAAAGCATGACCTGCCAACCTCTCCAGCATCTGATCCATGAAAGGAAGGGGAAAGTGATCCTTCCTAGTAGCATTGTTCAACTTCCTGTAGTCAATACACATCCTCCATCCAGTAACAGTCCTTATAGGTATGAGTTCATTTTTTTCATTATAAATAACTATCATCCCACCTTTCGTTGGTACCACCTGTACTGGGCTTACCCATGCACTGTCAAAAATAGGATAAATAATACCAGCCTCAAGTAACTTCAACACTTCTTTTCTCACCTCCTCCATCATCACTGGATTTAATCTCCTCTGTAGTTGAGAAACTGGTTTGTTGTGCATGCAATCAGTTGGACTTATGCCCTTGAGATTTGAGATTGACCATCCAATAGCTCCTTTGTTGACTTTTAGTACTTCTACCAACTTTTCTTCATCTTTGGGAGAGAGAAAATTATTGATGATAACCGGCTTATTCCCACCTTCTTCTAAAAACACATACTTCAAGTGTGGTGGTAACATTTTCAGCTCCGGTTTGCTTTCCTTGACTTTTTCCTCTGTGTTAATCTCTTTTGTCTTAAGGAAAGGGGCTTCTTTCAATTCTTCCAAGTCATCCAAGCATTCGTCAATCAATTCTTCTTCTTTCTCATTCAATTCTTCACAAGTGTCAACTAGCGTTTCCTCTAAAGGGGAAATATCACATATTGTCTTCTTTTGTACCATGCATATTTTGTCAAGAGTGTCAAGATGGAAACACTCCTTGTCATCTTTTGGGTGAGACATGGCTTTAAAAACATCAAAATTTACTTCTTCATCTTTCACTCTCACCTTCAGCTTTCCATTTTCCACATCAATCAAAACTCTTGCAATCTTCATAAAAGGTCTCCCAAGAATAAGAGGCACATTCACATCTTCCTCCATCTCCATGATAACAAAGTCCACAAGAAACAGGAATTTGTCTAACTTTACAAGCACATCTTCAGCTAACCCATAAGGACATTTTAGAGATCTATCAACTAGTTGAAGAGTCATCCGAGTAGGCTTGAGTTTCAAACCTTCAATCTTCTCAAACATGGAGAGCAACATGAGATTAATATTGGCTCCCAAATCAATTAGTGCTTTTCCAACAGAGATATTCCCTATAGTGCAAGGAACGGTGAAGCTTCCTCTTTAATGTACTTCCTTTTCTTAGTGAAGAGCTCCTTGAGGAATTTGGCATATGAAGACATTTGCTGCAAGGCTTCTGAGGAGGGTATCTTAATCTTTAGTTTCTTGAAAATTTCCATGAAATGTTCAAACTGTCTTTCTTTCTCCTTCCTAGAATAATTCTTTAGGTAAGGAAGGGGTTTTTCATAAAATTCTTTCTTTTTTCTCTCATCCTCGTCCTCTCTTTTTTCCCTCTCTTTTTTCTTTTCTTTCCTCTCACTCTCTTCTTTTTCTTTCTCTTCTTCATCTTTTTCTTTTTCACTCAATCTTTCTTTTTCTTTGCTCTCTATTTTTCCCTAATCTAACACTCAGCCACTTCTAGTGACAACAGCGTTGCATTCCTCACTTGGGTTAACTTTCATATAATTCCCAAGATCATCCAACTTTTGAAGTATGTGACCAAGCTGTCTCCCTATCCTTTCGAATGTTGCTTGAGTGCTCTTCTGAGTGGAGAGAGTTCCCTGTATGAACTGTTGAAGAGTCTCCTCAAGCTTTGTAGTTCTATTATCTAGAGAGAGTTGTTGTTGTTGTGGTGGTGGTCTATTGAATTGTCCATCAGTTTCCCCGAATTGATTATGACCCGTGTTTATGTGAGGTTTCCACCAGCGGTTGAAATTACCTTGGTGGAATTGAGTGTCCATATAGTTAACTTCTTGTCTGAATTGCATCCTACAAGCATGATGAGTAAATATTTTCTTGACTTCACTTAGTTTATTGTACCGAATTTAATCAGGGAAGTGTGCTTAAATGTCCGATATTTTCCCGTTTTTGCTAATTGTGCTTAATTTGACCAGAAATTCTTATTTTAATTAATTTGAATATTCTGAGCTAATTATTTGCATTATTAATTACCGGAAAAATTTTGGAAATACAATTTGGGATATTTGGAGGGGCATTCATTTTCTCACGGTGTTATGTACTTGGAAAAAGCTACGCCGCATTGATTCATTTTGTGTTGAAAAGAAAAAAGATGTGCTGATCTGTGGAGACTTGAGGGTGAATATTCTGTTTGGTTTGGCTAAAACGAAAAAAAATAAATAGAAGAAAGCACTTTCAACATCATTTTCTTTTGGCAGGAGAAACTTAAATTTTTGTTGGGATTCTATCATTCACGACCCACATGGACTGATTCATTGCTGGAAGAAAAGCAAGTTGGGTCATTCATTTTCTTCATCCCACAAGGCGCATGATGAGCAGCACATCACGGGTTGATTAAAAGGCTTAGTGCAGCACCCACTCAACATATATAAATGTTAAACCATTGGCAAGTGTACCAGATCGTATCAAGTAATAATAATTGGTAAACCCAATATCGTTCTTCCCAAAGGACTCTTAAGGCCTCATCTTTCGTGTAAACTAATTGTTTAAGACTTGAGAAAAGAAATTAATTTGAGTGTTTCAAATGCAAAAAAAAAAAAATGCAAATGCAAGAATTCAATTGACTAAGAGAAACTATTAATGAATGAGGTTGTTGGGGTTTACAATTTCATCTTATCCACCCTCATATATCTACTCTTCTTATTTACTTTGCTTATTTATCATATTGCCATGCAAACTTTCTTGGTCTACCCTTAACCCAATCCCTTGGTGAAAAGAGCCTCTTACTAATTACCGGCTTGCTATCCCTAGCCTCCCCTAGTAACTAATAATGCATAATGAGCGGAAGCAAAATACAATTGATCGTCCTACCCCTATCCCTAGGCAGTATTAACATAATCAAGGAATTCTCCCCAGTTCATGACATTACTGTACGTCCCCGTATCAATAAAGACAAACAAAATCTACCGAATGTGTTAAACGGTAGAAGCATTAAGCAAAGGTAAAGAACCCAACAATTGATAAATCAAGCATATGCAAGCATATAAAGTAAACAAGAATTTCAATATATGAGAGTTTCAAAAGATTACATTGTTCCCCAACAACTAAGGGTTTAGTTCACCATAATCATGGTGAAACTAGTTGAATTGAATGGAAGAATGGAAACGCAAATCCTAGAATTGATAAAGTGGAGCCTAAGCATCCAAGAAATCTCCTCCAAAGGTGTAAAGCTATTGTGGAATTTGTTCTCTGCCAAAAGAATTACATTTGGATTCGCACTAGCGCTATATATAAGCCAAAAAGATAACAGAAATATCTCAAAATCCAAAATATAAAAACAGACAACCGCCCAGGCGCCTAAATTGGCCGCTCAATGGTTTGCCTCAACACACGCCACCGCCCAGGCGCCTAAAATGACCGCTGAGCGGTTTGCCTCTTGTCGCTCTGGACGCTCAGCGTCACCGCCTGGGCGGCAGACAACAACTTTTCCTTGCACTAAGACGCTCAGCGGTGGAATTTACCGTTGAGCGGTTCACAGACTCTTCTTTTCTTCCTTTTTCTCCTTTATTCTTTAGTCTATGACCTTCCTACTTCATTGCCATCTTCAATTTTCATCAAAAACCTTGCAAAACAATGCAAAACAAGCATAATATCTCTAAAAACAACTTTTGACTCTCATGTAACACAACTTAAGAGTTTTACTTGATTCTAAGCCCATTTTAAGCTACAAAGGGTGTGATTTAATATCAAATTTATGCATGAAAATAACGGTTTTGAGACCGTTATTACAACCCCAAACTTAAAACTTTGCTTGCCCTCAAGCAAAACAAAACAAGACTTGGCCTTCCAATTTTTCATTAAATAGTTCTACACTTTTCAAAACCCTTTTCTTCATGACAATTTATTTTCCAATTTAGATTTTTAGTGGAATCATACCAAAATGCAAGCATGCTTTCAATCCAATCTAGTTCACCTACTTCAATATTTCCCAACAAATGTTTTATTCATGAACGATCAATCCACTAAGCATAAATGTAAACCTGGATTTCAACAATTCTTACCAAGCAAGTATTTCACTTAATCACTCAAGTGTTTAAGGAATCACTCCACTCTTTACTATTCACATGCCACATAAAACAATATTGCCATGTATCTAAAACAATAAAAATCCTTACATGCAAATACCATCACAAGGACTTTTCCAAGGCTTATAATAAGGCTAGGCTAGCAAGAAAATTTGGTTTTTCTAGATTGCAAAATCCTTGAGTTAAAAGAGCTATTTCATCATTGGAAAGGTTCAAGTTTAAACTCTCTCTATCACCAAACTCCTTTATTCCTAACTTCTTCCCTTTTTATCAATTTTTCATTGAGTTCCTTTTTCATGTTTTTACTTTTTCCTTTTCTTCTTTACTCATGCATTTTTCTCTTCAATACTTGAACTCAATGCTTTTCTTTTGCCTTTCAACTTTCCCCATACAACCCCAAACTTGAACCTTTTCATCACATAAGATTATTCTCAACCCTACTCAAGATAAATAATTTCAAATCAAGGGTTCTCATCTTGTTTAAGGCCAAGGTTCAAAAAGGGTATAAAATTTTAAACTTCTTGGGTGAAATTTTGGCTAGATAAGGGCTTCCAAACATGGCCTTGGTCATATAACATAAGCATGCACATCAATCAATTATCAAGACTAAGGCAATATCATTCATGATTCCCTGTGAACAATACATATATCAGTAAGAACTCTGGAGCTCAAAACCTCACACACATGCTTTCTCACACATCATTCATTTATCCTGCTTAGCATCACAATCACAATCATGAACCACAATACATATGTTCATATAATTAGTGAATCATGTAACTGGATATCAACACACATACATTCTCAGTCAACCACATTCAATCATTATCAAATACTTGTCATGCATTTTTAATACTACCATCAGAACCATTGTACAAGCCAAGCATAGACACAAAATAAAAGTTCAACCTATTCTACAAATTCAAAGTACAAAAGAAAAAGAAACCTGGGTTGCCTCCCAATAGCGCTTGTTTAACGTCACGAGCCTGACCCAAACCTGTTTAACACTCATCAGTAAATGTGAATCTTACCAACACCCATCAGTAGATGTACCTTCCTGTATCCTTCAGTGGACACATAAATATTTAGCATCCCTCAGTAGATGCTACCCAAAAAAATGTTTTAAAAAAAAAATCATCAACTAACATAACCGGAATAAACCTATTCTAAAAATTGTTCTACAACAAATGGGATAAAATTAAATATCTTCAAATCTTTCCATCTCGATTGGGATCTTCATTCTCCCAACTCATTAGTTACCTTTTATCCACTCTTTTGATGGCTTTAGTAAATGGTTTTCTAATCTCTACATTGCCATCTTCTTTGATATTTTCAACAATCCACTTCCTTTTCTTGAATTTTACGTGTAAGCCTCGTTGAAGTGGTATATCTTCTGAGTGAATTGTTCCTCCTTTATCAACCTCCTCATTTTTAGGTACCTGTAAAACATTACAACTGATAGAATTGGTATCTGTCATGTTTTCTTCTTATGCAGCTTCTCTTCTTGACTTTCTGAATTTGGATATTTTCTTTATTCTAATATTGTTCCCTTTATAACCAGTATGTAAGAGCACATTCTTCTTATCTCGCATCATGATTCTTCCATCATGGGCACTAATGAACATTTTAGACATAGCCATGAAAGGTCTTCCAAGAATAATTGGAATCCTCTCATCATCTTCAATGCCCATAACTAGAAAGTCAGCCAAAAACTCCAGCTGCTCCACACGTACAACCACATCTTCCACCATACCTAGTGGTTTTTTACTGGAACCATCCGCCACCGTCACAGTAAGATTAGACAGTTTTAATGTCAACCCTCCAATATTTCTCAAGAACCGTCCAAGCATCATATTAATGCTGGATCTAGAGTCTATCATGGCTCCTTCTACCTCAAAATCATTTATAATACATGAAAGTGTCAAACAACCTAGATCTTTTACCTTAGGCGGATAATTCCTTTTTGGAGGTGGAACTTCAAATTCTTGCTCATCTTTATCTGTATCCAAATCTATCATATCTCCTAGATAAAATTTCATCCTTGTAGGAATTTGTTGGATTACAAAAGGCACCACAGTCACTCGGTTTTCTATAAATGGTCTATTGTGACTGAATTTTTCTTCCTCTTCTTTCTCACCTTCACTGCTGCTTATTTCAATGACTTCTCTTATCTCCTCTTCCTCATCACTGCTTCCAATCTCCACAACTTCCCTTTCAACTCTTCGCTTACTTCTTGTAACAACAACTTTACATTCCTCTTTAGGATTAACATCAGTGTTAGCCCTAAATTGGTGCTTCTTAGTGGTATCTACCCTTTTTGACAACTGCCCAACTTGCATCTCTAAAGATCTGATGCTGGGTTGATTACCTGCTTGATTGGACTCATAAATCTTCAAGAATTTATCAAATCTATCATTTAAGTCTCTGACAACCTCTGTCAAATGGGTGACCTGCTGCCACAAAGGTGAAGGTTGTTGCTGCCTGAAACCTCACGTTTTCCTTGATGGGAAATCTGATGCCTGACTAATACTTGGATGATTCTTCCAACCTTGGTAGGTATTTTGAAACTGATTTCCCATAAAATTAGCTTCTTGCTGCATCTCTTCAGGCAAAGCACATTGACCATTGATATGGTCACCACAACAGAAATCACACAGCTGCTGTGTTTGGGAAACATTACGGATCTCCTTAGGAAGTTGTGAGAGAATCTTTGTTAAATTATCTAGCTTTTGAGTCAGAAGATGGTTCTAAGCTAGCATAGCGTCATCTGCAGGCAAGTGCAAAACTCCTCTCTTTTGTGTAGGTATGCCTCTTTCACTGTAATTTTCATGCTCATTAGCAGCCATATTTTCTATCAATTCATATGCCTCATCTTCAGTCTTTTGTTTAACATTGCCTCCAGCTGAGGCATCCAGCATCATCTTTGACTGAGTGTTCAATCCTCCAAGGTATGCAAGAACCAAGGTGGTTTTGTCAAAACCATGGGTTGGCGTCCTTCTCAGCAAGCCCTTAAATCTCTCCCATGCTTGACCTAAAGTCTCTTCCATACCCTGCTTGAATGATAAAATTTCCAGCTTCCCTTGAGTAACTTTGGACTGTGGAAAATATTTAGTGACAAACTTTGTAGCCACAGTCTCCCATGTGGTGAATGTTCCTTCAGGAAAGGAATTAAGCCACACCTTAGCATTGCCCGCTAATGAGAATGGGAACAAGATAAGCTTTACTCGTTCATCTGATACACCTGCCATCTTCACAGTGTTGCAGATTTCACTAAACGTGGTCAAATGATCATATAGATTCTCATTTGACAAGTCGTGAAACTGGTTGCCTTATACTAGGTGTATTAGTGCTGGATTCATCACCATGTTGGTCGTTTGATCCGTAGGCATGGCTATGCTGTTAAAGTGAAAAGGAACTACAACATTAGGTTGATCTGCCAATGTGCGTCTTGGAGAAAATTGTTCTGCCATCTTCCCTGTTCTTCTTTCTGTGAAGGTGACAATAATCTGCTAGGAGAAGGGAATAAATCCCTAGATGGGCGTCTGACTCTCCTTCTTCCCCTTGTCTCACTTAAGCCGTCAAGAAGAGGTTGGATATTTTTCTTGCTCCTAGTATGTCGAGTCTCCTGTTGCATGTACAAAAAACTCAAACCCTAGTAGCAATTTTATTTAAAAAAATATATATACAAATATCAACAATCAAGTCAAAATTAATCAATTTACACTACTCGAAAAAGATAAACCAAGAGTCCCCGGCAACGGCGCCAAAAACTTGTTAAACCCTTGGCAAGTGTACCAGATCGTATCAAGTAATAATAATTGGTAAACCCAATATCGTTCTTCCCAAAGGACTCTTAAGGCCTCATCTTTCGTGTAAACTAATTGTTTAAGAATTGAGAAAAGAAATTAATTTGAGTGTTTCAAATGCAAAAAAAAATAAACATGCAAATGCAAGAATTCAATTGACTAAGAGAAACTATGAATGAATGAGGTTGTTGGGGTTTACAATTTCATCTTATCCACCCTCATATGTCTACTCTTCTTATTAACTTTGCTTATTTATCATATTGCCATGCAAACTTTCTTGGTCTACCCTTAACTCAATCCCTTGGTGAAAAGAGCCTATTACTAATTACCAGCTTGCTATCCCTAGCCTCCCCTAGTAACTAATAATGCATAATGAGTGGAAGCAAAATACAATTGATCGTCCTACCCCTATCCCTAGGCGGTACTAACATAATCAAGGAATTCTCCCCAGCTCATGACATTATTGTACGTCCCCGTATCAATAAAGACAAACAACATCTACCGAATGAGTTAAATGTAGAAGCATTAAGCAAAGGTAAAGAACCCAACAATTGATAAATCAAGCATATGCAAGCATATAAAGTAAACAAGAATTTCAATATATGAGAGTTTCAAAAGATTACATTGTTCCCCAACAACTAGGGGTTTAGTTCACCATAATCATGGTGAAACTAGATGAATTGAATGGAAGAATGGAAACGCAAACCCTAGAATTGATAAAGTAGAGCCTAAGCATCCAAGAAATCTCCTCCAATGGTGTAAAGCTGCTGTGGACTTTGTTCTCTGCCAAAAGAATTACATTTGGATTCGCACTAGGGCTATATATAAGCCAAAAAGATAACAGAAAGATCTCAAAATCCAAAATATAAAAATAGACAACCGCCCAGGCGCCTAAATTGGCCGCTCAGCGGTTTGCCTCAACACACGCCACAGCCCAGGCGCCTAAAATGACCGCTGAGCGGTTTGCCACTTGTCGCTCTGGACGCTTAGCGTCACCCCTTGGGCGGCAGACAATAACTTTTCCTTGCACTAGGACGCTCAGCGGTGGAATTTACCGCTGAGCGGTTCACAGACTCTTCTTTTCTTCCTTTTTCTCCTTCATTCTTTAGTCTATGACCTTCCTACTTCATTGCCATCGTCAATTTTCATCAAAAACCCTGCAAAACAATGCAAAACAAGCATAATATCTCTAAAAACAACTTTTGACTCTCATGTAACACAACTTAAGAGTTTTATTTGATTCTAAGCCCATTTTAAGCTACAAAAGGTGTGATTTAATATCAAATTTATGCATGAAAATAACGGTTTTGAGACCGTTATCAATAAAAAAAAAAAAAAAAGAAGGTACGTGAAAGAGGCTGAAACCATTTTGAGCATCAGAAGCAGCGGCCCACTTGCATTTCAATTCTTTAATTTGGGCTGGAAAGAAGCACTTTGGAGAAGCAGCTTTGGCAGGAAACCCATGAGCACATCTCGAGACATCCAGCACATGAAGGGTGTTGTTGCCACGCCCACAAGTCCAACTAAAACAACACGCTGCTGCATATCTTGATTTGGAGAAAGTGCTGTCACAGACCAACAGTAATATCCACCGTCCAGCAAACACTTCACTCACGGTCCAGCAGCCCACGTAACCCGGTAATGAAGAGCAGGTACATTCAATTGGAGAAAATGAACTCACGTCCAAGGCCCATGTGCCAACTTCATAGCTGGTCCAACAAATTGAATTGGATGCATCCACGCTGGCACAAGCAGCCCACATTCCAGCAAGCTAGCATACAGGACACGTTCATCCAGCTCCAACCTCAATTAGAAGAAGTCCAGCAAACATTAAAGCATTCAGGCTTCCACGGTCCAGACACCACATTCACGCCTGCACTTCACTTCAAGTCCACCATCACACGCTGCAGCGGCCCGTGAGCACATTGTCCAGCAACTCATTGAAGTCGAAGAGGTCCAACAGGTTGAAGGAGTACCACACACACAGTCCAGCAGGTTGCTGCATCCAAGAACCCACATGTGTGCTTAAATATTAGGGAAATAAGCTGCCACACGCATAAAATCTTCCACTTTTCTCTTGGGGAAGCACACTGCTGGTTGAAAAGAAATGGAAAGCTACGGTTGAGGAGGAGAAATGGATGGTGATGTCAAGTAGATTTCATCTTCTTCTTGTAGAAGCATGCTGTTGTACGTGTTAGTTTAGAATTTCAATTTGAATGGTAACTTATATTTCAATTAGGAAGAATGTCCAAGTTACGTCCGTGAATGGGAAATCTCCAAAGGTTTTATTTTTTTATTAGCTTTGCATTGAAACTCAATGGGATATTAATTGAATTGGAGTACATTTCTGTTTTAGCCTAAAACATTTTGTTTATCAATCTATGGTATGATGACGTGTTGCTTTAATTAACAAAATATGTATTTGCTAAGTTGTCGTTGCATTCTAAGTGATTCACACGTTTTGTCATTTTATTTTTCCTGCTGCAATATTTCCTGTTTTAGCTTAATGATGCAATTGCATAACATTAGAAATGTTTCTTTATTTTCTGTTGCATTCCAATTAGTTCATACATCTTGTTTTAGGACAGTTTAGTTTACTATTTTTCGTTTACTTTAATGTTGTCAATTTTGTTCGGTTGTGTTAATTTAATAGTGATGTTAGCTTAGGTTAGTTGGTTGGTCATTAATAAAATTACTTTGTTTGCTTGAGATTTCTTGGACTATCTTTATATTTATTCTGCTCTGCCTGGCATTCTGTGAAATCTAACTGTGTTCTTGCAATGGGTATACGCTTAGTTGCCCAGTTGGTGATTGTATCTTCGCTTAGTTGATCGATCTGTATAGAACACAGTGGATGGAATAGGTGTATTGCTTTCGCTTAGTTCGTGATTATGATAGCATGATTAACCTTCGCTTAGTCGGTTAGTTGTGCTGGATTAGAGGTTAGAGTAGTTTATTCATGAGACCTCCGCACTTTAATTGTCATACTGCTGCTCTGATTTGGCTCAATATTTAATCTGTTGTGTGCTTACGATTAGGTATACGCTTAGTTTCCTAGTCGGTGTTTAATCTTCGCTTAGTTGATTAGACTGTATGGTGCATGACTGATTAATTTTGTGCATTGCATTCGCTTAGTTTGCAATTTTGAAAACCGAATCAGCCTTCGCTTAGTTGGGTGATTCGTGTTGGATTTGGATTAGAGTAGTCTGTACTTGTCATTTATCTGGGATGGTAAGCATAGTAATTGAGTTAATGACCAACCGTTTTCATTTTGTATTTGATTCCATTTTTACATTTCTGTTTCCGTGTCTGTTTACATCTGTGTTTACATTTCTGTTTGCATTCGTATTTAATTTTGTTTATCCGCATTCACAACTTTCTCAACAACCCCCCCCCACTTCATGTCTGACCAAATTCTCGAACCACATTTGGTCCTTGAGAGACGACCTAGGAGTCACTTCTTAGTCTATACTGCATTCTTTAGTGCACATTAAATTTGCATGGGGTGCGACACCCATCAAAGCACTAGACACAAATCCCTAGAAAACATTGTTAGTACAAAAACAAAAATCAACAGAATAGAACACAAAAATATAAATAAAAAATAAAGTCAAAGTTAATCAAGAATCACACAAATAGAATAGCTTAAACCGTGAGCCCCAGGCAACGACACCAAAAACTTGTTGAACAAAATCTATGGTCTCCGAGAACGAAGTCCAAAAACTTGTTTGCTGGATCAGTAAGTGTACCGAATTGCACAAGTAATATAAAATGGTAAGACCAAGTATCGTATCCCAGAAGACTCTAGGCACTAGCAAGTCGTGTGATAATTCGATTAATTAAGACTTAAAGAAAATGAGATCATTGGTTTCAGATGCAAAGACATAAAATTAAATATCAATGCAATTGAATCAATAAAAGAGTAGCAAAATAATGAACGAATGTTGATTAATATGAGGCGAGTATGTTGTTGGGGTTAGATTTCACCAAGTTCCCTCTCATATATGTAAGAATTCTTCTTTATGCATCATTGTTAACGTCACTCACTAAATCACCTAAACTCGATCCATCGGTGAATAAGCCTGTCCTTAACCCTACTTCATGCAATTCTTAACATTCCTAGTGATTAATTGAGAAGATCAAGAGCATTAAGATGACCAAGACTAATACCCTCATTCTTGAGAAATATTACTCTTGGGAGTAATTCAACAAGAACCTGAATTGAAAGGAACCTCCCGAAACTAATGCAATTCATAAATCATGCTAATGAATGAGTTAAACACAATAAGCGTTGAAACAGATGAATTACTCTAAAAATTATTGAAAAAACATATGTTATTAAGAATCAATTCAAATACATGAGAGTTCACAAGTTTACATCATCCCCCAACAACAAATAGGGTTTAGTTCCCCATAGACATGGAGAAACTATATGAACAATGGAGAAGAATGAGATAGAAAAACCCTAGAATTTGGGAAAATGAGCTTCCACATCCAAATCCGCCTTTCAAGGGAGAAAGAGTGTGCTGTTGCGCTCTTCTCTGCCAAAGATATAAAACCTAGAGTACTAGGATCCTTTAAATAGAGTCGGAACAAAGTTGGAACAGAGTAGAAACAGGGCCCGGTCCAATAGAGTCAAAACAGAGCAGAAACTGGGCTTGATCCACGATGCACGATGCTCAGGCGCCCCACTTAGGCTGCCCAGCTGGTGGATGTATGTCATTTAGGGCTTGAGCTTCAAATAGGGGCACCCAAGCCTCGAGGCCCGACGCTTAAGCGCCCAAAAAGGGTGCGCGGGCGGTGGTTGTCAGATTTCAGCGCTTAAGCCTCCATACAGGGCGCCCAAGCTGCGTGTCGTCTCTCCTTCTGGTGCTTTTCCAAGCCTTTCTAAGCTTCATCTCCTTGGCTCTTCATATGATGGAATCCATCCTGACGTAGTCCTCTTTTTTGTATTTTTACATTTTATTGTACACGTAGTTTAGCTTGCAAGGAGCATGGGATACTATAAATACCCAACTCCTCACTTGTATTTGGCACTTTTGAGAATAATGAGAATTAGGTTTTCTAAATCAGAAAATAATTCTCTCTTGAAAGTCAGGCTAGAGAGTCCAAGAGACCTCCTCTAGCCACCTTCCAAGCACCTCTCTCACTTCCAATTTCCAATTTCCAATTTCTCTCACTCACTCCTCTACATGCGTCAATGCTTCATTCGATCATCAGCACATCCTCATCTTCATTTCGCAGACACGCACATTTTCATCTTTATTTCATAGACACCTTGAGAGCGTTTTCTCTCTCGAAGAGCTCCTCTCCATCAGTTCATCACATATCTCCTATTTCGTCACCGTAAGTTCCATTTCCTTCACAGTTTCACCATCTCCGGTCACTTCTCTTCCATTTCCACCAAACATCTTCCTCCTCCAAACTTAGGGTTTTTCCCTTCCTTCACTGTTTCTTCACATTTTGACCGATTAAACCTTCATTTGCTCCGATCTAGTCCATTTTCACCGTTTAAAACACCATTTCCACCGATTAATCGGTCTGTTTAGGTTTTCCTCACTTTCTAGGGTTTGTTCACCGTTCGTTTTTTGCGTCTTTAGCTTCCTAGGGTTTCCTTCATTTCATTCTTGGTTTCCTCAGTTTTCATTCGAGTCAATCCTTCGATTTCGAGTTCCTCAACATTCCGTTGCATCCTTCTTCATCGGAGAAGCTTCGAGGAGGTCCAAATTCGTGTTCGCGCAGCTACAAGCCTCTCCTTAGAGCCTCGTCCATCATCATCTTTGCTTTCAGTATTACCTCATTCTCTGCCAAAACAAAGGGAATTATTCATAAAGTCATTGAATTCAACCTCAACTCTCTTATTCACCCAACTTAACAGAAAACCATGATTCCAAGCAAGTTTCTAAAGAAAAGGGTGCATTTAGTGTCAGAATTACATCACAAATAACGATATTTTCAACCGTTATCAGAAATTAAGAATGCTAGAACTAATTCTATTTACAAAAGCTAATGAAAAACGTGATATAAGCACACACAAAAAATCCCCTATTTTACTACAAAAAATAGGTATTAATAGGGTTATAACAAAGCAAAAGCTAAAATTTTAACTACAACTTCTCACCCCCATACTTAAGAGGCACATTGTCCTCAATGTGTGAGTGAACAAGGTTATTTATCAGCACAAACATATACACAGATCAATCAGTTATGTACAAAACAACTATACACATTGATATATACAAGGCAAAACTAAAATAGCACAAAAAGTAATCAACAAAACCCAGAACATCATAATGAAAACAGAATATAGACTCTACCAAAACAGAATTGAAGAAAATTTAAAAGTGAACAAGAATGAATGTAACAAAAATGAGCTAAGGAAACTAAACTCAAAAGAGCACAAAATGTATATGCACAAAATTATGAAAAGTAAACACAATAGAACACAACATGTACGGGAACAAAATTGGAAGAAAAACTAAACTAAATCTATAAAGCTACAAGAAAAAAAATTCAAATAGCCCACAAGTCAAAATTGATTTTTTTAATTTTTATATAGAACAACATATTTTCTATCCTGTGATTTATGATGCTACCTATTATTATGCAAGCTACTAATAAAGACCTATAACTACAAAAGAAAAGAAAAGGAAAGAAATGGCTTATTGGCTTTTGTTTTGCTCCATGGCCAGCCAAGGTGTGCATTAGCTCCTTCCCAGCTCTCTGCTTTAGCATCATCGGATCTCCATCAAAGGTTGACAGCTACTTCTGCACTTTCCAAGCACCTTGTTTCATTAACCAGCGCTCCTCATGCCTTTGTTGTTGATTCTGCAAATTCCATGCTCTTTGAGCATCATTTATACCTTCTCTTGCATCCATCATCACTTCCTTTGTGTCTTCAGCTTCCTTTGGATGAGTGACAATATTAGTCATGTTAGCTGCAACAGCAAAATCAAAGTCAATGTTCATTAGTGAATCATCAAACATTTCAGCTTTGTTAAAAGTGAAATCAAGATCATTTTCATGAAGAACCAATGCATCAAAGGTGGGACGGATATTATCAGTGCAAAAAGTAGGGGTATGGATACGTTCAATCTCAAATGGTGCTTTGAGAACCTTAGAATCGATAAGTGCAACAATGTCATCAACATGCTCTATAGGATCTATGCATAGATAATCAAATGCATTAAACTGTATTGGGAACTCAGATAAAGCAACTGGAATTTCAAGGTTAAAACACACCTACCTATGTTGACTCATTTAAAATGTCCTTACCAACAACAACAGAATCAATTGAGTCAGTGCATGGCATAATATTATCATCAAAATTGTGATCAAGCTCAATGCACACATCATAAACAACATCAGGTATATCAATGTGTTCTACAACAAAAATTTCATTCACAATCTCAAAATAACCAGGCGTAATAATAGAAATATCAAGCAAGGGTACCTCATATTCAACATGCACAAGATCATCAAAATTAATTTGCATCTCATCCAGACAGACAGGAAGTTCAAGTTCAGAATCAACCTGTTGTGGCTCCTCAAAAATCACCTTACCAATCTCCAAGTCAGCAACTGCATCATCAAGGCTATCATAGACATTAAGACCAGTGCAAATATGGTGATCATCAGGCATGTTAATGTGCTTTATATAAAATACTGAATCCAAAATATGAGAACATACAGGTATCAAAACAGTAGTATCAATGGCAGGCTTTGCAGGTTCAATTTCTAATAGATCAAAACTATTCAAATTCACTTGAACCTCGGATATATGAACAGGAATGTTAAGTTCAGAATAAACTTGCATTACTGGTTCACCAACAACCTCATCAGGGTCATTTTCCTCCAGCTTGCACATGATGAGCTCTCCATTTACACCTGCAAAACAGTTGGAAGCAGGACATATGGCATAACTAATTTCTTCATAGATTTCACAACCACCCCCAAGACATATGCATCCAGTGAGTTCTTCATTGCTCAATTTTAATGAATTTAAGAACCCAGCAAACTCAAGTTCAAGCTCTAATCCTAAATCAGTACAAGCATTTTCAAAATAAGCCAAATCAACTTTCACATCATCACAAATTGCATATCTATCATCATTAGCATGTGTTTCATCATCAATAAGGGCATTTAAATCTGTGCAATGATCAAAAACACTAGATGTAGGCATATGAACTCTATCAATGGAAAATGCTGAATTTGTGATATGAGAATGACCAATGCAAAGAGTAAAATCAATGACTTCTACAGGCACATCATGCATATGATTAAACACAGGAAAATGAATTTCAGGCTCACATACATCAGCATCAAAATCCATTTCATAATACTGAAGCACCAAAACATGGTTGGCAACTTCCCTCATTTTTTTCGAATATTCTTTATACTTTCTGAAATAAATTTGTACTTCAAGTTCAGCAGATTCAGTTTTTAAATCAGCAGTACAATCAATTTCAGACTGAGGTTTAGTACTATCACCATCATAATACACATTTTCACTCAATTGAGCACTAGTAGTTCTAAAATCAGATATAGGGACAACAACAAAACTATTACAATCATGAATCACAATCAACTCCCTAAAACCAGCAACTAGCTTTTCAAAATCAGTATCAGTGTAATTATGGTCAGAAGGTTCACATACACATTCAGAAAAATCAACAGATGCATTCATACAATCAGCACTCATAAGAGAATTGGAATTATCATCATTAAAATTTAAAGCATAATGTGAATCAATGAAAGAAGGATTAGAGTATACAGTTACATAGGTGGTTGGACACTTAATCTCTTGAAACATTGGGGCAGCAGATACCATCAGTGGTGCTTCATTGGTTGCTGCCCCTTTCTCCTCTTCAGTTTTCCCTATCAGCAACTACTAACTGAGCCACTTGAGTGGTCAGTCCTTGAAGTTCAGAAGCTAATATGCCCTGCTGCCACTGATCAGAAAATTGATCCTGCCATGACTGCACTGATTGAAACTCCTCTTGCTCCAGTTCATCATATTGATTCCAATGAGACAATTGTTGTTGCACATGCCAGTATGGCTGCTCACAATAAGGTTGAAAACAAGGAGGTGTTTGTTGCAAAGGATACTTACTAAAAGGCTCACAAAACATGTTAAATTGTGGTGGTTGAGCATTATAAGGGAAAGGGAAATTACCATATGCAGAGGAGTGATCCATGCTTACCAATTGCTCACCAGAATAAAACCAATCAGACCAATAAGGCCTCTATCATATAATTCAACAAAAGAATTGAAAGAAAAGAAAATTTATACAAGTTATATTCACAATTTCTACTCTACAGAACAAATCCTAATATGCAAAAAATGCAAAAAGAAAAAACAAATCCTAAATTAAAAGAAACAAATATGCACATGAAACAGAAATACAATCAAGAAAACAAACCTAAACAAGACTAACCTAACACTCTAAGACTTAATTTTCCGAGCCCCCGACAATGACGCCATTTGTTAAACAGATTTTTTTTGTCGCCTAAAATCAGAACAAACTAAGTTTCCCCACTAATATAGTAAAGGAACAACCTAGGTATCAATCCAAGGACTCAACTAAAATTAAGCTTAAAGTGTTTGGTTAATTCTTGCTTTTATTTACTATTAACTACTAACTAACAGACAAGGTAGGCAAAAGAAATTAAACAAGAACTTTAAAGAGAAAATAGCAAAGAAATCAAATCTGGTTAAAATGAAAGTAAAAGGAAAAAAATGCAATAAAATAATTTAAATTGAAATCTAAACTAAAGTATGAAATCAAAACAGAACCTAGAATTAGAAATTCAAAGGTTAACTATATAAAAGAAATATGCAAGAAAGGATTTAACCGGGAAAGTAAATGAACAATGCAATGAACTGGAAGTAAAACAATGGTTAAGACATTAAAGCATAAGCAAAATACGAATTGCAATATTTTTTTCTACAATAGACTCAACTACAAACTCGAGAAGACATCTCGGTCAGTCATGCTCACTGTGGAGTCATGTAAATTGCTGAGGAATTTCAACTGTGTGGAGTTACAGAGTCTAAATCAGATTTTCAAGGTAAAACAATTTACAGAAACAATTTTTATTCGCTGAACTCTTCTCGGACTCGAGAAGATGTCTCGATCATGCACGCCCACCTTGGGGTCGTTTAATTCCAAAAAGGAATCACAATGTGCAGAGTTACGAGTTCAACTCGTTTTCAAATCAAAACACACAAGAAATCAAAAGCAAGGAACAAATTCAACACAAACAAGAATACAAAAAAGAACATAGAACAAAACTTTATTAACATGAAAAGAGAATATTACAAACAATATACCAGAGATCATTGAATGAGGAGCTCACAGATTGCCACAGTTCCATGAATCTCATCAACGAAATCCGGAATCAAGAACAGGATCCCTACTTTAAGAAAAAGTAAAAACTCTAATCTAAAACTAAATGGAAAACTCCAAAGCACAAACAGTGTGTGTCTAAAAGTCTTTACATGGTAAAAAACCCCTTTTTATAGGGTTGAAAATGAAAAGAGAAAATGGAAAGGGGAAAGATAGCTTGTTCTACACGCTTTTGAGCTTCATCCGATGGCCAACCCTTTGTCTCAAGCGTCAGCCCTCTGATCATTTTTATCATCACCGGTCAGCTCCTCATCTCTCGGCAGGATTGCAAACTTGGGTCTTCAATTTCTGGGAAAGTGGCTTGGGCACTTCTCTCTTCAACTCTCGCTCTGCCCTAGCTTTGGGTGTTTTCTTTTTCTTTCTCGCTGGAACCTAGCTCGAGGGCTAGCTTTTCTCTTCTTTTTTTCTCGCTCAGAAATAATCCTTCCAGGCAAATGAATTGTGAGAACCAGGACCCCCAAAAACTGCACCTGCTCAAAACTCATCATTTCATTAATTTGCTTCTCCAAAACGCAGTGTTCCAATTAAAGTGCAAGCCAGATTTCTTTCTAATGCAAGATCCCAATTAGCAAATCAACATCAGTGGCCCAATTAAATGTGCAGCAGTGTTTCAATATGGCAGGCCAGCAACGATCCAGTAGTGCATTACCAGCTTAATCAAAGGTAGCAGCTTCACAGGCCAAAAACGCACTGTTTTATTAACATAGGCCCAAACCATGCTAGCTACCAACTCTTCTGCAGCCAAATCAAAAACAACTTCTTTTTCAATGCATTAGCAGCCTAATCTCTTTCATATATACATAAAAAAATAAAAGAAATATTTCAGCAATTCAAAAATTAAAAGAAAAATTATTAAAAGATTTCCTAGAAAAATTATTTCTCTAATTATTAACAAAAACTAAAAATTACCCTTAAACTAACCTAAAAACTTCTAAACACAAATAAAAGTGCAAAAATACCCTTAACAAAAACTAAAAATTGCCCTTAACAAAAACTAAAAACTATCGTTAACTCTAGACAATTAAGAACAAAATTACACTAACAAAAGCTTCTAAACACAAATAAAAGTGCAAAAATAGAGAGTTATCAGATCTTTTGTTGAGGCATTTCATGCCTTCTTGATATATTGTTAGTCCTTTGGCATCTATCCCAATTCCTACAATGCTCTAATGCATCTCGAAATAATAATGGCTAGAAACAAATCTGATTGTAAGACCTTAGTAACAATCTTATCTCCACTGAAATGGCCTTCATATGGTGAATTATGACAATGCCATAGGATGTCTCTGGTTTCAGCTCCAAATATACATCTTTACAACAAGCCATCTACACCTATTTACCATAAAATGACATTTTTCCCAATTAAGCACTAGGTTTGTTTATATGCACCTTTTCAAAATAATGTTGAGGTTCTCCAAGCATGTATTAAATGAGTCACCATAAACAGAAAAATCAACCATGAAGACCTCAATGTTCTTCTTAACTAAATTAGAAAAAATGGCCAACATTCATCTCTGAAACATGGCTGGAGGATTGCATAGTCCAAAGGCTATTTTTCTATGTATGAAGACACCAAATGGACAAGTGAATGTTGTCTTCTCTTAATCATGAGGATACATAACTATGTGGTTATAGGCATAGTATCCATCAAGGAAACAACAATATTTTTGTCCAACCAATCTTCCTAGCATTTGATCTAAGAATGAAAGCGAGAAATGATATTTCCTTTGTAGCTTGGTTGAGTTTTCTATAGTCAATGCACATTCTTCATATGGTAATAGTTCTAGAGGGAAATAATTCGTTCTTCTCATTGCAAATCACTGTCATCCTTCCTTTTCTTGGAATAACTTAGACTAGACTTACCCATGGACTATAAAAAATTGGGTAAATCATACTTTCTTCTAGAAGTTTGATCACTTTTTTTCTTACTACTTCTTTCATGGTAGGGTTGAACCTTCTTTGTGGATGAGCCACAAGTTTGTAATTGTCCTCCATTAAGATTCTATGCATACAATATGATGGACATATTCCCTTCATCTTTGTGAGAGTCCCCCCTATGACTTGCTCATTAGCTTTTAATACCTCAAGTAACCATATCTCTTCATCAGGCGCAAGAGAGTTGATCAAGATGGCATTTTTTTCTACACTATTTTTCAAGGAACATATACTTCAAATAAGGTGGCAGCTTCTTTAGTTCTAGTTTCTACGACTTTACATCAGCACTGATTGCATCCCTTGGAAGTGTTTTTGCTTTTACATCCTTTGCTTTGTCAAATTCTGCAATCAATTCTCTTATGACTCTTTCTTCATCAGTATCTCCTTCTGGTTCAATGTTCATCAAGGCTTTATGTAAACAATCAGTTGATGAAAATGTGCTTCTTGAATCCTTTCTTTTAGTTGGATATTTTAGTGCTTCAAACACGTCAAAGTTTAATTCTTCATTCTATACTCAAAACCTTCAATTTCCCATTGTCTACGTTAATTATGACTTTGGCAGTCTTCATGAATGGTTTACCAAGGATAAGTGGCACTTCAAAATCTTCCTTCATGTCCATGATCACGAAATCCACTAGGAAATAGAATTTGTCCACCCTTACTAGAAGATCTTCTACGAATCCACAAGGATGTTTGACTGATTTGTCAGCCAATTATAGTGTCATTCTTTAGGTAGAATCTCCACATCACCAATCCTCTATTAAGATAAAAGCGTCTATGAACCCTTTATTTTGAAGTTTAACAAAACCGTCTATCAAAATAATTTTCATCGCAAAGACCGTCTAGGATAACTCATTAAATGTTAACCTAAACGCTATAATAAATAGTGTATTGTTTAAACCCGATGTGTCTAATTATCAGACGAATAATTCTTTTATCTGTTATGTAGTGCCTCTTTGTCTGTGTAGATCTTACCAAAGACAAAGTGCTTGATTAAAGTTCTATGCTGATCTAAAAAGTCTTAAAAGATACAGGGATATTCTATGAATGTTTCCTCACTACTTTTGCTTGATTAGTCGTACAAGAACACAATATTTCTCTACAAAAGCATAATAGTGTTTGATAAAATACAAAAAGCTACATCAACTTTATCAAAAGTCAATGACTTAAGTGTAACAGATCTTTCTCTAAGTTATATATAAATTGGAGATTGCATGAAGAAGAGAAGAAGAACGTTATCATTGCACATACTCTTACGTTGTTTGTTGAGATTGTTGATAAGGGGAGCATTCGTTTAGCCAAACATTACAATCTCAGAGCTTCTGGTTTTTTATGATGACAAGACATAATTAATAACACATGTTTATATGTGTTACATGTTCATAGCTTTCATGTTTATGATTATATGAGAACATGTTTGGGTTGATTCTGTCATAGCATGCAATTCACTGTATTTTTTACATGAGATCTTATTTGTGATTGCATAACAAATGTTTTGAAAAAGGAAAACCACATGCACTTTTGTTGAACTTAAATTGTGTGGCAAGACAACAATTTTAATTCGACTTCATTATGAAGTAAGTCGATTAAAACTCGTGACTTTGCACAAAGTTTTTCAAAGTGTGCTGAGTATTTTTTGGAAAGAAAGGTTTTCAAAATTATGCATTTAACTGTTACAAAGTCGACTATGTGCATAAGCCATTCGACTTAGTCTGTAATGTTTTGAAAATGTGCTAATGCTTGTCTTATTCTGTTTAACGACGCTATTTTACATGAGATTGACTAAGCATTTATTGAGAATCAACTGCATAATTGTGTAATCAATTAATTGCTTTGACTACTGTTGTGTGTTATAACTGTCTGAGTATATTCGACTCTATTAGTAGCAAAGTCGACTTAGGAGCGTCAGTTTTATGGAAAACTATATATAGACGCGAATTTGAATTCTTTGGAGACTTTTGTGATTCTAACGATTTGATTGATTTGTTTCAGATTATTGATCTCTTAAAGAACGTATGAAAGCTCCAAGAATTCAACAAGAAGATCATGGTGTTCATCTTTGGTGATTGCTTGACGAGCAAAATTTTGTGCGCTTTGACTATCTCATCAACCTGCACTTGAGGTGTTTACTTCGTGATCAGTTTTCTCTCAATCTTGTAAAGATTGTTGTTGCCCTGTTGTGACTACAGGAAGAGGATGTGCAACGTTCTGGATTTTGAGGATTATTCAAAGTATTGAGGACTACAGGAGATGGGACATCTTGTTGTTGTTCTTTGTTTGTATATGTCTAAATTTTGATTAGAGGGTTATAGAGGTGTTTTATATTTTGATGTGGAGGTCGCTATAAAAGCCTAGCTGTAAAACCCTTGATCATTATAGTGCATTTGCTTCCTGGGTTTGGAAGGACACTAAATGTAGGCAGTTTGGCCAAACAAGTATAAAAACCTGCATTTGATTTCTCTATCCCTGCACTTTTATTTTCAAAGTCGACTTTATTTTTTACATAGTCAATTGTGTTGCGCTACATTTGAAAAGTCTTATTCCTTGCGATTCAAGAAACATTTGAAAGATCATCCTTTTGCGAAAAAGATTTTTAAAAGACTCTGATTTTACATTTCACCAATTCACCCCCCCCCTTTTGGTGTGAGAAACTAAGCCATATCAATTTCAACACTATTGAAACTTTCTCTCTAGTTATGAATAGTC
This sequence comes from Vigna reflexopilosa, assembly GCA_027742785.1. Classification (NCBI taxonomy): domain Eukaryota; kingdom Viridiplantae; phylum Streptophyta; class Magnoliopsida; order Fabales; family Fabaceae; genus Vigna; species Vigna reflexopilosa. The sequence goes on along the minus strand of CM050911.1, from coordinate 41,935,216 downwards.
TACTATTGGTGGTACATCTTTGTATCAAGTTTCTCATATATGTAATATTTTGATCATATCCTCTCTAAGAAAGTTATTCTATGTACTAACTTTAAACATACATTTGTTTTTGGATAACCAGGAGTGATTCAAAACACTCAGTTTATTCAAAGCATTGTGTATGTGTTACATTTAGCAAATTGTCTTGACAATCATAAAACATATCATGGTCAGTCTAAATCTTTGAAGTAGTAACCAATCATATTGCATCTCCATCTACATGACCTAAAGGAATCACCTTTCCTTTAGGCCCCATTACAATCCTAAGGGTTTGAGATTTGCAATGATGAACTCGAATGTTATGGATGATTATATTGGTGGCCTAAATAAAATAAGTAAATTTTCATACAGCTTGATAGCTCATGAAAATAATTTTGTAATGTTTAATTATCATGCACATAAATTTAATTATTAGTAAGTAAATATTACTTTACAAATCATTAAACATGCATTATTAGTAATGTGGCTGGTAACACCCCGACCATTGATAATGGTAAAACTACTAATGAGAAGATGTTTCTCTAACGTAATAAACATGTCTTTTTAGAATGTGATTCACACTTTACCTTGAATAAAAGAAGTTCCATATCTCAAGGTGTTAGGTTTAGCGTTTATGGGATCATCATTGAAGTTAGGAACTTTATAATGAATAAGATTATCATCGATGATATTTATCATATTGCCAGCATAACTTACAAAACATATGACTAATTGAGATTGATGTCTCCTTCATTCATGATTTAGTCTCCTACATTGATCAATAACATTTATTTTCAAACCTTTTATCTTTGATTTCTTTGCAAAACTAAGGTATGAAATGAAAAAGAGAATGATGACTTTCTAATATTTTCAATTGAAGTTATGGTATCAAAGAAAGAAAAGAAGATATATATATATATATATATATATATATATATATATATATATATATATATATATATATATATGCAAAAGTGTTATTAGAGTTAGTCTAAGATACTTTTTCAAACTATAGCTAAGGAAATGCTACTTGCAAGATGAAAGTTATGAATACAAATAAACAATTGATGAAAGCTATGAATACCAAAAAAGATAAGTGGCGATGTTTAAGTAATTTTAAATCTTAACCTCTTACCTAAATTTGTATGTTAATGAAAGAAGCAAAATTAGGAATTTTATTGTTTTCAATTACTAAAATTTAATAAATAGTAATTTAAATTTAACCTACAATTCTAAAATCATAAAAATAGATTTTATGTATCAATCTGAATAATATAGGAATAAATAAATTAAACACTTTTAAGAATACCTATATTTTTATCACACTACTGATGACAAATGTTTTGGATGTAAGGTCACGTAACTTTAAACACCTTCAGCATTTCCTCTCCTAAGTCGTTCTGGCAACTATATCTTTGTTCTGTCTTCGTCTTCACTCCAACCGACCAAGAGGGTACCTACCAAAGGTACTCGATGCTTAAGTTAGTAAACAGTCCGTACGGGGGTCAGAGTAATAGCTTTAAATGCACAATAAATGCGATCACCTACCTCTTACATCTGACATTTATTTATAGTTTTTGAGATGGGCTTGAGATAAGTGAAACCTTAATTTCGGCCCAACCTCAACCCATTACACCTAATCAATACTTACCTTAATCTTTGCTCAAAGAAGACTGATTACCAAGTTAGGTCGTTCGGCACTGCTCTCGTTCGTCTAGGCTGATCTGTCGAGATTTTGCTTTGTTCTTGGTATCTTACGTCTTTAGGTCGTTCAACCACTCCTTTCCTTTCAAGGTCGTCCGTTCAGCCATTTTGAATGAGGAATTTCGTGGGAGAACACGTGTCGCACGTTCCTGCCGCATTGTTCTTGGGTAGTGTGGTAAGGTCGCATAATCAAGATCGTTGATTGTGGCTAACTTCAACGGCGGCAATGTGTTGGCGGTTTTCCAAAATTTTCTATAAATAGGGTGGTGGTTGCCTTGTCATTTTCACTATTCCCCTTCTTCTTTCTCTGCATATCCTCTGGCTTTCTTTTCACATTCTTTTTTCTAAGGTATTAATAATGAGCATTATGCATCTTTTTTCGTCTGAGAAGTCAACGGGTAGAGGTGGCGGGGACTTGGCGGGTAGGGGCGGTCCGCCTTCATCTCCAAGCTCCATGTCATCTTCTTACCTCGAGACAACCTAGTAGCTCAGAGCCTCAGTCCCACCCCCTCCCCCCCCCCCCCACCTTGTTTAAGACGAGCGGGCTATTAATAGGATAGCCATCGGCCTTCATGTTGGGGGGTTGATATTGATGACGAGGAGGAGGCTCCTACGGGTGGTTATCTGGTCATTGGTGGGTAGGGGTGGGTGGCTCACGAGGTCGACCTTTATACATCATGTTTTCTACTAAAAAAGGATCTGGAATGGTGGGCCGACCGATCGTGAGTTGTGCAATGTGTGGAGGATGCACATTTAATTAGGCATGTCGTTTGTAAAAAGAACGAATGGGTCTACCATGAGAAGGGGTCAAGTATCGAAGATTTCTTCTTCGTATATACTTATCTTTTTCCCCAAATATTTGTTTAAGTACCTTTCATCGCTTTCCAATCAGTCGTCCTACGCGAGCTCAACATCGCCCCCACCCAGCTTCACTCAAATAGGTGGGCTTGCATGGAGGCCTTTGTGGTGGTTTGTTCCGCCTTGGGGATAACTCCCATTGTTCCCTTCTTCCTTCATTACTATAATTTTTGGTCGCTCGCTAAACGAGGATGGTTGTCCCTGACATCCGTGGGGAATAACTGGTTATTTAAACCCTATTCGGATTCCTTTAAAGGGTTAAAAACAAAATATTTTAAGGTTATAATAAGAGAATCCAACCGGTTGAATTTTCATAACAAGGTTGGTCTCCCTTCGTTTCCCTTTGTTGGACAAGGGAACCTCGTAAAGTATCGGCATAGCCGCTTTGTATCATGAGCCCAGTTGAGGTGGAAGCGGTCCAGATTATAAATGATCTCTCCCGCCGCCTCACTGCCTGCGGACTAGTTGAATGCCTAACCCACGAGGATTTTGACCTATTTGCATTCAGTATGGTATTTTTCTTTTATCATTTAACTTTGTGATTTGGTGTTAACTTAATTAAGTTTGTGTCTTCTTTTCAGGCATCATGTTTGTCCCTCCTCTTGGGAAGACCAACTTCTTCGCCTCAAAGAAGAAGACTTTGGGTGGCACTTCCTCCAAAGGTCGTGACCCCCGATCGGCCTCCTCCAGCCAGGCGACCCAAACCATGAAGAGTAGTCTGGTCGCTCTACAAGTAACACCGCAGCCTACTCCGGTGGTGAACCTTGAGCAATCTGTTGAGGCGGCCGCCGCCATGGATGTTTGTCCTCCAAAATAGAAGGAGAGGTCCCACAAGGAAGGGGAGAGATCTTCTTCCAAAAGGAATAGGCGCGAAGGGAGTGCCCCTCGACCTCTGTCAGGCAGTATATTTAGGCTCAAGTTTCATGTTTGCCATAAGGCTAATTTTCACATGAACTCGGCTGAGCGCGTGATTGTCGAATAGTTTTCCGAAAAGGACATTACGAACACCGCTCTAGAGTTGTCATCCCGGGCGACCATGCTCAACTAGTATATATGCGAGTTTGTAAATAGGGAGGGCATAAAGGAGGTGCAACTGGAGCTAACCGAGAAGAAGGTTTCTACAGAGCCCCATGCTCGTCTAGAAGCACTGACTACCACCCACGAAGGGTGTGGAAAACAACAATCCAACCTTTAGTAGAGGTTGGACGATACGAGGTAGGAATGGAAGGAGGCCTTAGAGAAGGCCCAAATTACCCAAATAAAGGGTGACCGGGCGGTTGGGGAGTATAAGAAGTTGAAGGGCAGGATGGATGAGTAGGCCGAGAAGGAACAGGAGTTAGTTATCTAGCGGCTCAAACTGGCCATTCAGAACAAGGCCCTCATCTCCAAGTTATTGAAGGCGGACAAGGATTTCAAGGCTCTGAATGCCTCCGTCGTGACCGAGCACGAGGAAGGTTTCAATAAGGCTTTATGCTAGGCGATGTTCCTTCTGGGAGTTGACCCATTGGCGGAGGGCTTTGACATTATGAAAGAAGTCCATGAGGGGAACTTGATTCCCCTTAGCGAAATGCCTGACAACATTGGGTTGGACGAGTTGGACGGTGAGGGTTGCGGAAGTGCCAATGGATGTTGAAGGCGACCAGGCTGACCAAGGGGCCAGCGAGGAGTAGGTCTAATGGGAATTGGTGGGCGGATTTTGTTTTTTTTTTTCATTTTAATTTTAATATTTTGGATGAGGTCGGGCGGCAAACATTGGTTTTGTAAAGTGTTTGCTTCACCAGGCTGTCAACACCATTGATGTATACCCCAAGCTCACATTAATACAACAGTTTCACTTTCATTTTGCCAAAGTTTGCTTTCACCATGTTTTATATTTCACCAACTTATAAGTGAGTGTTTCAACCGTTTGATACTTTATCATTTAAGAGTAATTTTTCGTAAGCCCCTTTTCAACTGTATAAGTCGGTGATGCATCATTCGTCGCCGATCTGGGTTGGCAGTGGTTCCTTGCGGAACTCCCCGTTCACCAACCTTGCGTGCGACTTTAGTTAGAGCAAAGTGGCAGTGGTTCACTTGAGAACTCGTCATTCACCACCTAACTGAGTTGGTAGTGGCTTCTTTTTGGAACTCTCTATTCACCAACTAATTAGGTCTCAACGATAACGGTTCTTTTGAGAACTCGTCATTCACCGCTCGACTTGATTACTACCTATTCCAAAATTGATGGTTTTGTGTTGTAATACTGAATTTGATATCGTGGGAATCCCTGTTGTATTAATTTGGTGAAAATGCATACAAAGGATCATTATTTAACTAAAATAAAACTTTAAATGAGACACATTCCAAGTGACGAGGAGGGATTAGCCATCAAGGTGGGCAAGGTGGTAAGCTTAGTTTTTTAGGTCTTCAATTATCTTGAAGGGTCCTTCTCAGTTGGTGGCCAGCTTTTCGTGTGTTACCGTTCTTCTGGCTTCGCCGGTCTTCCTTCATAGTAAATCACCTTCCTCGAAACTTTTGGGCTTCTCCTTGGTGTTGTTTATTTTTTTGACCAGCCATTTGCATGCTTCTGACCGAACGACCGGTATTTCCCTCCTTTCTTGCCAGATGATTGTTGACATTTGTCCCTTCTCCTTTCCACTGGATAGCTTTGAGAGTGTGTCTGCCCGAGAATTATAATCCCTAGGAGTCTGCTTAATCTCCACCTTCTGAAAATCGTTGACCAACGTTGAGGCCTTGTGAAAGTACCGCAAAAGGTGGTCGTCTTTAACTTGAAATTCTCCATTCATTTTCCCGACCACCAGTTGAGAGTCAGTCAAACATGTCATCCGTCGGACGCCAACATTCTTGGCCAACTACCAACGCCTCGTATTCTACCTGGTTGTTTGAGGTCTTGAACTTAAACACTAGGGAGTGTTCCAACAGGAAGACATTTGGTCTTTCCAGAACGATTCTAGCACCAACTCCGCCCCTTACAGAGCCTCCATCTATAAACAAGGCTCTAGTTAGGGTTTGGAGTGGCGTAAGGTAGTTCTACCGCAAACTTTGCTAGGTGTTGACCTCTAACGGATCCTCTCGGTTCATAGTGGTAATCCCAACTCAGATAATTACAACACTCATGCCACCATGAGTCCAGCGAGGTCAGGTTTTCTCAAAATTTTTGATATGGGATTGTCTGGCCGGACCACCAGTTGATGACTTTAGAAGTATGGTATTAACCTCCTAATTGCATTCAATAAAACAAGGGTGACCTTCTCCACTTTCCGATACCAAGTTTTCGGCTCCTGAGCACGCAGCTAACAAAATAAACAAGTCTTGGTTCAGGGCTTTCTTGTAATAGCACGACGCTGATTGCCTCTTCTGAAACGCCCAAGTACACTTATAGCTCCTTATCCACCACTAGTCTTGCCATTACGGGCAAGCTAGCTAGGATGGCTTTGACCCTTATAAAACTCCTTCTCTCACTCCTCGTCCCATTTTTCTCCCACGCCCTTCTTCATTTTCTTCAGGACTGACTGAATACGTTCAACCAATTTTGGGATGAAATGCGAGAGCAATGTCATTCTTCTAACCAACCTCTGCACTTCCTTTAGGTTAATCGAACTTCTCATCTCTAGGATGGTAGCACATTTAGTCGGATTGGCCTCGATAGCCCAAACAGTCAGCATGAAACCTAAGAATTTTATAGCCCCTAAGTCGAACCTGCATTTTGTTGGGTTTAATATCATGATGTATTGTCGTACTTGTCTAAGAACCTCCTTCAGGTCCCTGATGTGGTTCGTGCTCGAGTTCGACTAGACCATCATATCATTAACATATACCTTCATGCACCGTCCAATCTGTTCTGCAAAGACCTTATCCATCAGCCTTTGGTAGGTCTCCCCAACATTCTTCAACCCAAAAGGAATAAAACTCATAATAGTAGTTGGCCTTTTCGTTGATGAATGTCATTTTTTCCATATCGGGCACATACATGTGGATCTGGTTATAACTTGAATTGGCGTCTAAGAAGGTCAACATCTTATGCCCAGACGCTCCATCAACCAAGCCGTCAATATTGGGCAATGGATAAGCATCTTTAGGGCATGCTTTGTTCAAATTTGTGTAGTCTATACACATACGTCATTTCCCGCTCGGCTTCTTAACCATAACCACGTTGTCCAGCCACATTGTGTATGTCACCTCCTTCACAAATCTAGCCTCTCTCAACTTGCACACCTCGTCCTCTACTGCTCGCCTTTTCTCCTCCTCTATTTGTCTCTTCTTATGGGCGATCGACCTCGCCTCCTTAAACAAGGATAATTTGTGGGTCATTACCGAGGGATGAATAGCTGACATGTCAGCCGCCGTTCAAGCAAAGAGGTTTCGATTTCATCTCAAATTCATTACCAACTCTTGTTCAACTCCTTCTTCCAAGCCTTTAGTTATCATCGTTGTTTGGGTTTCATCTTTTCCCAAGATGACTAGCCTTACCTCCCCTTAGGGCTCCATTCAGTCCTCCGTATTAGTCCGTGGATCCAGGTTTGCCATCGCAACCTCGGATCGCCACACCTTCCTCAGAGGAACGTGAGGGTGCATTTCCAGACCGGCTGCGTAGCACTCACGCACCTTCTTCTGGTCTGCCCGGACGATACAAATTGTCCTCTTATTGGAGGGATACTTCATCATCAAGTGTGGCGTGGAGACTATAGCCCCAAAGGCTTTCAAGTAGGGGCACCCGAACAACACATTTTAAGAGGTGTTGGCTTCCACCAACAAATAACAGATTCTTCTCTCCTCACTATCCCAACCGGTTCTTAGACGCATTCGAATGACGATATATCCTCGGGTATCGACCCGTTGATAATGGTTGAAAATATCGTTATCTGTGATGTAATTTTGATACTAAAGGCACCCTTTTCTGCTTAGAAACTTGCTTGAAATCATGTTTTTCTATTAAGTTGTGTGAATAAGAGAGTTGAGGTTGAATTTAATGAGTTTATGACTAAATTCCCTTGTTCTGGTAGGAAATGAGATAAATACGGAAAGCAGAGATGAAGTGCCAGGGAGATGGAGCTCAGAAAGGTTCAGAAAAGCACTAGAACAGAGGGAAAGACAAAGTTTGGGCGCCCTATTTAGAGGCTTAAGCACAGAAGACTGCCGCTCACCGCCTAGGCGCCCTTTTTGGGTGCTTGAGCGTCAAAGGCACGAAGCTTGGGCGTCATTTTGGGGGCTTAATCGTAGCAGAGTGCCGCTCATTGCCTGGGCACCCTTAGTGGGGCGCTTGAACTTCTTTCTGTTCTATTTTTTGCTCTATTTAAAGGACCCAGGAACTCTTGATTTTGTATCTTTGTGTTGAGATTGTTGATAAGGGAAGCACTGGTCTAGTTGAACCTTAATCTCACAGTACTTTGGTTTTTGATGATGACAACACATTAAGAATAACACACGTATTGTTATGTGTTACATGTTCTATTCTTTACTGAGATTGTATCTTAATGAACATGTTTGTGTTGATACTGATATATGTATGCATATTCACTGATTTGATATTTGATACATCTTGTGTGATTGCGTTACATATGTTTTAGAAAGGAAAACCACATGCACTTTGTTGAACTTATATTGTGTGGCAAATCTGCAAGTTTTAAATCGACTTCATTATGAAGTAACTCGATTTAAACTCATGTCTTTGCACAGATTTTTGAAAGCAGTGTTGTGTGTGATTTTGCATTGAAAAGTATTTCAAAACTGATATGAAGTGTCTAAGTTGACTGCATGCGCAGTGAATTCGACTTAGTTAGTTATTTGATTTGAAATTCTGTTAATGATGTGATCAATAACGGCTATATTTCATTTGTCTATTGAAGCATTAAATGAAAGTCAACAATATTAAATGCAAAATCAACTTGGTTGTTATGACTGCTGCTATTTTGCTTTAACTGTTATAACTGTCTGATGACAGTCGACTTCATTAGTAGCTCAGTCGACTACAGGAGCGTCTAATTAATAGAAAACTATAAATAGATGTGATTCTGTTAATCACAGGGACTTTGGTTGAACTGACATTTTCATTTGTTGTTTCAAATTGAGATCTTGTGCTTGATTGCTCCAAGGACTCATCAAGAAGACCGTGGTGATATTTCTTTGAAGAGGTTCTGTAGGGAGACGAATTTTGTGCTTACTGGTTGATCAAGTTCTACACATTTGGTGTTCATCTGTTGATCAAGATTTCTATCAATCTTTGGAAAGATTGTTGTTGTCCTATCGGGAATATAGGAGGTGGACTCGTGGAGTCTTGGACAGTTTGAGGATTGTTCAAAGTGAATTGAAGATTGTAGAATAGGGGATATCTTGCTGCATATCTTTGTGTTGACTGCCTATACTTTTAGTTAGAGGGTTAGAGATATTGTCTATATTTTTTATGTGGAGGTCTCTATAGAAATCTTGGTGCAAAAAACCTTGACTAATATAGTGCATTGGCTTCCTGGTTGTGGAAGGACACTGGATCTAGGCATTGAGGCCGAACCAGTATAAAAACTTTGTGTTTGCTTTCTCTTTCCCTACACTTTTACATTAAGTCGACTGTACTGTTTACGTAGTCAACTTTTTATTTCCGCCGCACTTAATCTTTTATTCCATGCGATTCAAGAAAAGTTTGTAAAGGTTTATACTTTGTGAAAAAGATTTTGAAAAGAGTCTGATTTTTAAACCTGACCAATTCACCCCTCCCCACCCACCCCCCCTTGGTGTTGAAACTGAGTCATTCTATTTCCAACAATTGGTACCAGAGCTGGTTTTCATAAAATATTTGAAAAACAAGTCGACTATCTTTTTCCTTAACTCGACCGATCCTACAAAAATGGCTTCTAGTGTTCAAACCTTTGGTGAAGGTGCATATACAAACAAACCACCATTGTTTGCGGGTGAAAATGATCCTTTTCGGAAAATCAGAATAGAAATCTTTCTTGAATATGTGGATAGAGGAATTTGGGATGCAACTTTGAATGGTCCTTTTGAGCCAACTCACACTATTGATGGAAAAATTATTTTGAAAAACTATTCTGAGTGGTCTCAAGAAGAGAATAGGAAAGCACAATATGATGTCAAAGCTAGAAATATCATTGCCTCTGCACTAACAGTTGATGAATTTTCCAGGATATCACAATGCAAATATGCTAACGAAATGTAGGATGTCTTGAAAGTCACTCATGAAGGCACTAATGAAGTCAAAAGAGCAAGGAAGAATTCGCTGATTCAAGAGTATGAACTTTTCAGGATGAAGATTGGTGAAACAATCTATGAAGTCCAGAAAAGGTTCACTCATATAGTCAACCATCTTATGGCTCTTGGCAAATTCTTTGACAAAGAAGAGATCAATATCAAGATACTTAAAAGTCTAAACAGAAACTGGCAACCCAAAGTCACAACAATCACTGAATCAATTGGTTGATTATGACAGTGACACAGAGTTTGAGCAAGAACCAATTGTGGTGAAATATGACCTACTGCTATATGCTTTCAAAGAGATTCATGCTAAAGCAATGTGACTGCAGTATAAGGTTAATCGACTTAACTCTGAAAGAAGAGATTATGAATATAGGATTAATAATCTTGTCACTGATAATGAAAAATTGCAAAAAGAGTTAGATGAAGCTTTATTGTCTTCTAAAATTGTTAAAACTGAGACTATTACAGTAGAAAAGAAATGTGATAAATGTCTTACTCATGTGAAACAAATAGATTGCTTGACTAGGATGCTAGCCAAATTCACATAGGGTATAGATAACTTCAATGCTGTATTAAAGTCTTCTGGTAGAGCAATTTAGAGACAAGGAATTGGTTATAAAGCTTAACCTAATAGAACCAGTACAAAGAAATTTTATGATTTAAGTAAACCTGTTAAACATGCTTGCTTCTATTGCAATAGTATTAGTCATCCTGTTAGAAATTGTTATTACAGAAGAGTTGGAGTTCCTAAAGGCTTATATGTGTGGATACCTAAGGAACATCTGGCTACAATTGACAATCAAGGACCCAAATTCAAATGGGTACCTGCATAAAAAACTTGAACTGTTTTGCAGGATTTAACACTAGTTCAGTGAGAACTCAAGGATGAATTAACATGGCTATATCAACCACCTTGACTGTCTACAACTAGTAACATGTATTATCTTACTGCATCATGCATTAAAAGAGTGATTGCTTAATATATGATTCTATGAATTATTGTCTGATTGATTGTTTGAATGATTCTGTGAAAATCATTTTTTTACGAATTAAAATCAACTTGATTAAGAGCTTAGTCGAATATTTGTTCCTGTATGTCTGTCTCTGTTTTTGAAAACTATCTTTCATACAGTACTCAACATGGGTTTCATCAAAATCAACTTTCTTTCACTATGTTGTTAAAATTCATATCCCAATTAAAATAGTTTTTGCGCCATTTTTTTGAATTTGTTCCCTCCAAATTTGGTTTATGGTTCGCTTTTAACCTAATCCCTATGGAACCTATCACTAAGCGTCACGATATTCTCAAAATCACTACATTATCCTTACTTCAACCTGAGTCTTCTTTCTTCACCATAAGAAGTGGCCTCTAGCTCAGCTCAACGCAAAGAGTGAAATCTATCGGTCAAAAGAATTTGAGGCATTTCTATGATTTAAATGGATGGATCAGCGATGATGAAATGTAGTCAAAATTTCTAGATTGCTGGAAGATGAGAAGCCTGGTCAATCACAAGTTTCTAAAGCTGAGATTTTTCAGAGAAGGATTAGAATTTCAAGAATGGCTGAAACAACAAGGGTTAAAGAAATTTGTTGAAATGGCAAGTCCTTGGTATCAAGACCTAGTAAAAGTCTTCTACTGCAATCTGAGGATTCAAGAGGACACTCTCTGTTCAAGAGTAAAAGGGGTCGATATCAAACTTACGAATGAAGTATGGTCAGGGTTAGATGGACTCTGGAGAGAAGGAGAAAAATGTCATCTGGCATTGAGGGGTTTCATAAGTTCATAGTTTATCAGGATTGTCTGAGAAACCCTGAAGATTGCAAAGACTACTCCAATTATAAGACTGGTGGAATGAAGATCAATGATCGTCTTGCAGTCTTTGTCATCTCTTGGATTCTGATGCCTAGAGGAGGAAATCATGCTCAAGCAACTACCGGAGGCTTATTTTTGCTAAAGGCATTGAAGGAAAATATTCAAGTAGATTGGCCTGCAGCAATTTCAGATAACATGTTGAAAGTTACAAGGCTAGAATCTACCAAACTACCTTACTACGTCTTTATCTCAAAATTTCTTGTTCACTTTGGAGTTGACTACATAGGGGAATCAAGTCAGTCATATAACAGAACCAGTCTGATTGATAAGTCAGCTCTTCATTTGATGTAGATGGTGAAGACATATGAAGGTTGGATGTATAAGAATGAAGCTGCAAATAATGACAATGAAACAGAATCTCCTGGAGCTAGTCAATACAGGGTAAGATTAGAATTTGAAAGGATTGTGTCAAGGGAATTAAAAGCACTAAGAAGGATGATTGGGGAATGATAACGGTCTAAAAACCGTTATTTTCATACTTAAAATTCACATCAAAACACACCCTTTATGACTTAGAATTAGCCTGAAATCAAGCAAAATGCTTAAGTTAGAGAGAAAGAGAGTCAAAATGGGTTTTCTGTGTTTTATGCTTGGTCTCCCTTGTTTTGACAGGATTTATCAAGAGTTTGATGAATGAATTGAAGGAAGAGAACTGTTGGATGTAGAAGAAGGGGGAAGAATGAAGCAAAGTTGAACTGCAGCCACCATTGGGCGGTGAGACCTTCTATGATTACACTGCCACGCGCTTAAAGGGCACCGCCAAGGGGTGAAGATGGAATCGTACCCCCCGCCGAGCGGTACAACACTCCGTCGGGCGGTGGACTTGTTAGAGGAATTTGAAGAGAATGCTCAAGCGGCAGTGCTGAGGGGTGGATTAGGTGTCGTGCCTATCGCCGGGCGGTGTTACCCACCGTCGGGCTGTGTACTTATGGGCCTAGGCTTATTTTCAGTTATTTTTTTTTGATTTAAATAGAAGTGCACGAACCAGAGCATGTATCTTTTGGCAGAAAGGATGCAGAAACACGGTTTTCACACCTTTGAGGCAGATCTTGGATGCGAGAGCTCCAATGTTACAAATCTAGGGTTATCTTTTATATTCCTTCCATTCAATTCCTCTAGCTTCACCACGATTATGGTTAACTAAGCCTTTTGTTGTTGGGGAACGATGTAATTCTTTGAAACTCTCTTGTATCGAATTTCTTATTTTATTCATATACTTCTGTTTATCAATAGTTTGAGTTTTTCTTCCATTCTTAATAATGCTTTGTTTAAGATGTTATTCAAACGCATCATCTTTGATTCTTTCTATATGGAGACGTATAGTTAGGTCTAGACATGAAGAATTTCTCTTGATGATGAATATTAACTAGAGATAGGAATAGCAAAGTCAATTGCCTTAAGCTTCTGTTCACATCAATGCATGAATAATTGTTAGGGAGACTAGAGATAGTAAACTAACAATTGTGATTAGGCTCTTTCCACCGAGAGATCGGGTTTAGAGTAAAATAGAAAGTGGCGTAAACATTGATAACAAGGTTCAATTTAATAAGAATAGTCGATATTTGAGAGTGGATTAGGATGAAATCGTAAACCCCAACAACACCATTCATTCATATCTTTTACTGTCAACTGATCAAATCTTTGCATACATGTTTATTTCTTGTTCTGCATTTAAAACTCAACTTATTATTTATTCAAGTCTTATGATGTCCATTAATCACATGAACGTTTAGGCCTAAAAGTCCTTTGGGAGACGATACTCGGACTTATCGTTTATTTATTACTTGATATGATCTGGTACACTTGCCAGGGTGTTAACAGGGAACTAAAAGAAAGGTCACATTCGACTGAAAAGAATGTTGAAGAATCTGCGGAAGAATGCACTCCTAATACAACTTCAGAGAAGAGCATAGATGAAAGTACTGAAGATGAGAATACTGATGATTGTAGGAGTGACATGGTTATTAGTGATTTAGTTAACAAAAAGCGAAAGAAAAATTAAGATTGTACCTTGATAGTTGTTTTAGGCTACTTCTTTACTATCATTTTGTGAGATGGCTTTATATGTCATCTTACTATCTTGTTCTGTTCTATCCTTTGTAATATCCTTTGGAACATTAATGAAATCAGTTTGTTTTGATTCAAATTCATTTGCTTTAAATTTCCTGAATGAATCTGCTTGAATGAATTTTTGAATCGACTCTATGATTGTTGAAGATGATTATGCACATGCTCACTGTTATATTAACTCTGTTTTGCATACTCACTTCTTAATTGTATAATTTCTTGCATTATTATGATTCTAAATTGCTTGATCTTCAAAAGATCGTAAAAGGTTTTGCAGGAAACATTGTTTCTAGACTGGATACTGAAGTTACAACTCATTGAAAAGCAATGAAATTGACTTGACAAATGGATCAATCTTAATTGTGGCTATAAATCTTTTGCTTCTTTTTCTTTCCCTTATCAATCTTGTGAGCAACTGTCTTGATTCTTTTTGGATTAGAAGAAGAGGCCATGCCTGCATACAAGATTTAACACAATTTTACCAGGTGAGAATAACCAAGATGAGGATGAAGCAATTGAAATCACACATTCAAGAGATGCACAAACATGAGCTCACAGGACATAAAACATAGTGGAAAAACAGTAGAAAATAATACTAAAATTTATTATTTAGAATTGATTGAAAATACATTCTCATATCCTCTATTTGTAACAATCTAATTCTCCTAAAAAGGGAAATAGAGAAACTAGGAAAACAAAATAAAATAAAAGATTGTATATCTATTTTCTCTAATTAGGAAGATTCTAAAGATATCTTCTCTAATTACAACACTCCCCCTCAAGTTGGTAAATGAATATCAATCATTCCTAACTTGCCTACAAGATCTTGAAATCTACCCGGAGGAAGCCCTTTTGTAAAAATATCTGCTATTTGAAGTTCTGTAGGAACATGAGTTGTAATCACAAAGCCTCTGTCAAGATTATCTTTGATGAAATGTCTGTCAATCTCAATGTGTTTGGTTCTATCATGCTGTACTGGATTATGGGCTATGCTCATGGCAGACTTATTGTCACAGTGTAGTTGCACCGGGTTCTCCACTTTGACTTTAAGATCATCCAAAATGATTTTCATCCAGAGTCCTTCACACATTCCTTGAGCAAGAGCTCGAAATTCAGCTTCTGCACTAGAACGAGAAACTCTATCTTGCTTTTTGCTTCTCCATGTTACCAGACTATCTCCAAGAAACACACAATATCCAGAAGTAGATTTTCTGTCAGTAATAGAACCTGCATAGTCAGCATCAGTATATATCTTCATAGTCAATGTGTCTTCCCTTTTGAATAATAGCCCCTTTCCTGGACTTGACTTCAAGTATTGGAGAATTTTGTCAACTGCTTGCATGTGTCTCTCTCTTGGATCATGCATAAATTGACTCACAACACTAACTGCATAAGCAATGTCTGGTCTTGTGTGTGATAGATAAATCAATTTTCCTACCAATCTCTGATATTGGGCTTTCTCTATAGGAGCACTTTCTTCACATCCCATTTTGTGATTCTGTTCTATAGGAACTGTTGAGGTTCTACATCCCAGCTTTCCTGTTTCTTTGAGGAGATCAAGTACATATTTCCTTTGGGAGATGAAAATTCCTTTCTTGGAGTAGGCAACCTCTATTCCAAGAAAATATTTGAGTTTTCCTAGGTCTTTCATTTCAAATTGAGCTGCCAATTTATCTTTTAATGCCATTTTTTCTGTTTCATCATCTCCTACAATAATCATATCATCCACATAGACAAGTAATAGAGTGAGTTTACCTGTAGAAGAGTGTTTTATGAATAGAGTATGATCTCCTTGGCTTTGTTTGTATCCCAAGGAAACCATTACTTTTGTAAATCTTCCAAACCATGCTCTAGGGGATTGCTTAAGACCATACAATGCTTTCTTCAGGAGGCATACCTTGTTTCTTTCATTTTTCACTTCAAAACCTGGGGGAATCTCCATGTACACTTCCTCATCTAGATTTCCATGAAGAAAGGCATTCTTCACATCCAACTGATGTAAGTCCCATCCAAAATAGGCAGCCAAAGCGAGAGTAACTCGAACTGTATTCATCTTTGCCACTGGGGCAAATGTCTCCTCATAGTCAATCCCATATGTTTGGGTATATCCTTTTGCCACCAATCTAGCTTTATATCTTTCTATTGTCCCATCTGCCTTATGTTTCACTGTGAATATCCATCTACACCCTACTGCCTTCTCGTTTCTTGGCTTATCAACAATCTCCCAAGTTGAATTTCTTTCTAATGCATTCATCTCTTCTTTCATGCCTTGATTCCAATGTTCAAGTTTCATGGCCTCTTGGATTGAGGTAGGAATTTCTGTGGCATCAATGGCAGCAATAAAACTTTTGTGCTTATCAGAGAGATTGTTAGTGCAAACATACTGAGAAATAGGATATTTAGCACATGATCTTCTTCCCTTTCTCAATGCAATGGGTAAATCCTCAGTAATACTTACCTCCTCATCATTGATATCTTCAGGGATCCTCACCTCCGGATTAGACAATTTTCTTGCTCGAGAGTCGAAGTGGGTTGTTCTCTTCTTTCATATTTTTTGCCAAAAAATCTGTCTTCTTCCTCACTGTGGACTATGGTAGCTTCATTGCTCAGGTCTTGGGCATCCTGCAAAGACAAACATGGTAATGACAAGAAGGAGAGTTCATCCACTTCAAGTGCTTTCTCCCCCTGAAGTGGTGGACTGACATAAAAGGATTGTGTTTCATGAAAGGTGACATCCATGGTGACAAAGACGCGCCGACTCTGAGGATGATAACATTTGTACCCTTTTTTATTAGAAGGATACCCAATAAAGACACATTTAAGAGCTCTGGGATCTAATTTACCACGGTTAGGATGATGAGAGTGAACAAAAACAACACATCCAAAGACTCGACTAGGTAGACTCGTTAGTAGGGAAGAAGAAGGAACAAAAGACAATAGAGACTCTATAGGACTAATGCCATTTAAGATACGAGTGGGTAACCTGTTGATGAGATATGTGGCAGTTAGCACAGCTTCTCCCCAGTAATTTTTTGGAACAGACATTTGAAAAAGAAGAGCTCTAGTTACTTCAAGAAGATGACGATTCTTTCTTTCTGCAACCCCGTTTTGTTGAGGGGTATTAACACAGGTTAGTTCATGAACAATACCATTATGAGACAAAAAATTAAGAAATTCATGATTCACATATTCAGTACCATTATCAGACCTAATTTTTTTGATATTTTTTCCAAATTGATTTTGGACAAGATGGAAAAAATTAACAAAAATTTGAAAAACTTCGGATTTATTTTTCATAAGGTATGTCCATGTGACACGGGTACAATCGTCAATAAAAGTAACGAACCATCTGGCTCCAGAAATAGAATCTATGACAGGACCCCAAACATCAGAATGAATTAAATCAAATGGAGAAATACTCTTTTTATGACTAATAGGATAAGATGCACGATGGTGTTTTGAAAATTGACAAATATCACAATTAAAAGACTCAACAGATTCTTTGGTAAACAAGTGGGGAAATAAGGACTTGATAAGACTGAATGAAGGATGCCCAAGCCTTTGATGATGTAACCATATTTGGGATTTTGCCCACGTCTCAGATGTTGCTTGTTGAGTCATGATTTTCGTGTTGCTTTGGTCATCAAACTCTAAAAAATACAACCCACTATGCTCTTTAGCAGTTAAAATTGTCTTCCCATGGCAAGGTCCTGAAAAACACAATAAGTTGGAAAAAATGTTACTGAGCAATTTAAATCCTTTGTGAGTTTTTGCACAGAGATAAGATTGTTAGCTAATTGAGGAACATGTAAAACATCCTTCAATACAATGGATGAGTCCAAAATTATATTCCCAGAGCCGCATATAGGTATACCCTGACCATTCGCAACTGTAATAAGTTGTTCTTTATTTCTTTTACCATATGAGTCAAAGGACACACTAAAAGGTGTCATATGATCAGTTGCACCTGAATCAAGGATCCAAATACCTTGAGACACATGATCAACAGTATTGAGGCAAATCTTACCTTTTATGGACAAAGTGCATGATCCAGAGGACTTACTCATTGATTCATCCATTGCTTTCAAAGGAATAATTTTTACTTCAGACATCCCGTAGAACGCAACGACGAGTCTCCAAGACAATAACGGTGTATGGGTCACACCGAGAAAAAGGAGCAGAACTTAAAAAACCAGATCTATTCAAGAAAAGGTCAAACGGGTCGACACAAACCCTAGGAACAGACTCAGGAGTCTCCAGCGACTCTTCTGTGGCGGCGACGGCGAGTGGATCTCGCCGGAAAAAAGAGAGCGAAACTTAAAACTCAGATCTGCTCAAATACAGCCCAAACGAGTCGTCACCGACCCTAGGAATAGACTCAGGGTGCTCCGGTGACCCTGTCTGTGGCGGCGCCGGCGACTGGGTCTCGCCGGAGGTGGGCGCGTGGGCTACACGCGCCGGCGACGGTGGAGGCGTGTGGCGGCGCGTGGTGGCTCCTTTCACGGAGCGACTTCCGGCGTTGTGGTCGTCGGAGTTGGGTGCACCTTTCTGCGCTATCAACGACCCCAACCGGCGACGGCGGCAGCGGCGGTGGTCGGACAGCGGCAGCGGTGCGATTGTGCAGCGGAAGGAGTTCCAAGATCGGAAGCTCTTGATACCAAGTAGAAAATAATACTAAAATTTATTATATAGAATTGATTGAAAATACATTCTCATATCCTCTATTTGTAACAATCTAATTCTCCTAAAAAGGGAAATAGAGAAACTAGGAAAACAAAATAAAATAAAAGATTGTATATCTATTTTCTCTAATTAGGAAGATTCTAAAGATATCTTCTCTAATTACAACAAAAACAAAGGAAAACAAACAAAGGCAAGCAAGATCAGAAGAAAGTGAAAATAGATCTCAAACAGTGGTGCAAGAAAAAGGCTCTGTAGAGAGGTGAGTTATGCTGAAAAATTATGCAGGTTCAGTGGCTGTTTCTGTTTAGGTGGCACATCTGTTTGGTCAAGTGTTAAACTCGTAATGACCCAGTGCAATCTAAAGAAAAGACAATTGACTCCATTATTCTCACTATGACATTATCCTTAATCACATCCATGAAATTGCCCCTTTCCAATATTCACAGCAGACATGTCACAAACACTAAAAGTAAGCAAAGAACAACCAACTGGAACAAATTATAGAACAAGGAATCATGGGGACAAGGTTAGTAACACACACATACCACCAAAACATAGAATCAGTGACAAAATACCAAGACAGCAATTTGTCCAGTTACACTCAAGTAAGATGCACAAGTTTGAACAATAATTGACAGTACACACAATCATCAAACAGAAAATGGAAATCAAACACAATTTTTGGCCTACTTGAGTGCGAAAGTGCCAGCAGTGCAGATGGTCATGAACGGTGAAGGTTACAGCAGCAAGGCGTGAGCAAGTGAAAGCTTAACAATGGGAGTGAAGTGGTGTGGAGATAGTGAGGGCGAGAGAACTTGAGGTCACGGCAAACGCAAATGGTAGCCCCTGTGTGGTGGATGAACGAAAGAGCTTGAGTGGTGGGTGCACGCAGTAGTGGTCGGGGGTTGTGAGGGGCCGTGAAATTTAAGGGTGAAGGGGTCTTGGGTGTGAAATTGATAACGGTGAAGAGTAGTATGTGTGATGGCCGTGAGTGAGAGGGCACTCCACAAGCAAAATTGGGTGAGAGTGTTCGTGATAAGATGGTGTTGGGTGGCTTGGGTATGATGAGAAGTGTGGGTGAAAATGGGTGGTCGTGAGGATGTGCAGAGTAGTTGAGTGATGGAGAAAGTGGGTTGTCGTGAGAGGTTGAGAGTAGTTTAGGTGTGGGAGATTGGGAAACTGTGAGTGGAGAGCAGGAGAATGGGGCGCTAGGTTAGAACAGGTGAGAGAGAGGCATCTGGCATAGGGTTTGGAAAAATTAAAGTGGGCCAAGCACTGTGCACAAAAGCCCAAGTCAGTATGCAAATCCTGCATATCCCGCGCCCGGGCGCCCTTTGGAGGGGCTTGGGCGTGACAAATCAGCTTAGAAGGTCAGCACAAAAGGCGTTTGGCGCCCTCTGGCCGCTAGGGCGCGAATTCTGCAGATTTTCTGAAGAATTTTGCAGAATTCAATTTTGGTCCAACTCAACTTTGACTTTTGATTTTTGACACTTCTAAACACTCAATTCAGCCCAGTCAATGTGTTTCAACTATACAAACTTGTTCAAATCCTTAAAAAGTGAAATTGAGTGCAAGAATGCCAATTCAAGTGTCCACTTTCAAAGCTTTCCAACTCTCCAACTCAAAGGTCAACTTTTGACACAAAAGGCATACCGAGACTTGCAATTCATGACAACACAAGCTCAAACACACCAGCACAAAACTAAACTAAGTGAGCTACACATATTCACACCAATTGAACACAACATTCATTACTCCACCAAGCCAACTAGGTACAACTACTAACTTAAGATGGAAATCACAACTTCAAATCACAAACACATTTCCTAAAATAACTAATTTGCACATAAAACACATCAAACCAACTTCAAACAATCAAAACAATCAAAAACAACAAAATCACACAAGAGAAGGGATGGAAAACTGGGTTGCCTCCCAGTAAGCGCTCGTTTAACGTCATTAGCTTGATACCATGATGCTCAGGGGTCAACTAACTCAACATTTGTGCTGAGGCGTTCAACCTCACCACCCAAGTAATACTTGAGTCGTTGCCCATTGACTACCCAGCTTCTTTGTGGGTCATCAGAGGATGGGTCTATCAGCTCAATTACTCCATGTTGTTTGACATCTTTGATGGTGAATAGACCCGACCATTTTGACTTCAATTTTCCAGCAAAGAGTTTGAAGCGGGAGTTGAACAACAAAACTTGCTGACCAGGATGGAAAACCTTCTTCACCAACTTCTTGTCATGATAGAACTTGACCTTCTCCTTGTAACTCTTGGAAGAATCATAAGCAGGAAGGCGCATTTCTTCAAGTTAAAGAAGTTGTCTCTTTCTCTTCTCAGCAGACATGGAGGGGTCAAAATTCAAGAACTTGATAGCCCAATAAGCACGATGTTCTAATTCCACCGGCAAATGACAAGCCTTCTCGTAGACAGGCTGGAAAGGAGATAGCCCCACTAGAGTCTTCATGGCAGTTATGTATGCCCAAAGAGCATCATCTAGCTTTTGAGACCAATCCTTCCTAGAAGAAGCAACATTTTTCTCCAGAATCTTCTTTATCTCGCGGTTTGAAACTTTCGCTTGGCCATTTGTTTGTGGGTGATAAGGTGAGGCCACCTTATGCTTAACTTCATAGTGTTTAAGCACCTTGGTCAGTTGATCATTGCAATAGTGAGATCCTCCATCACTAATGAGGACCCTAGGAACTCCAAACCGGGTAAAGACTTACTTTCTCAAGAACTTGATGACTGTGGATGCATCATTTTTAGGGCAAGCAGCAACCTCCACCCATTTGCTCACATAGTCAACAGCCACCAGGATATACTCATTCTTGAAGAATAGAGGAAGAGGGCCAACAAAGTCTATGCCCCAACAGTCAAAGACTTCCACCTCTTGAATCATTTGCAAGGGCATTTCATGCCTTTTTGAGATACTCCCAGTTCTTTGGCATTTATCACAACTTCTAGCATGATGGTGAGAATCCTTGAACAGGGTGGGCCAATAGAATCCAGCTTGGAGAACTTTTGCAGTTGTTCTTTCGCCATTGAAGTGGCTTCCATATGGGGAGTTATGACAGTGCCATAGAATGACTGCTGCCTCCTCACTAGTGACACACCGCCTCAATAGGTTGTTAGCTCCAATCTTGACCAAGAAGGGGTCATCCCAGATAAATTGCTTTGCATCATGTAAGAATTTCTTTTTCTGATGCCATGATAGATCTTCTTGTATGACTCCTGCCACCTTGAAGTTAGCCATGTCCGCAAACCATGGCTTCTGTTGAATATGAGGGAGAGTCTCATTTGAGAATGACTCACGGATCTCTTCTTCCTTGCAAGTGACTTCTTCATTAATGAGCCTAGATAAATGATCTGCAATCACATTCTCACTTCCCTTCTTGTCATGTATCTGCACATCAAACTCTTGGAGCAATAAAACCCATCTGGTTAGTCTTGGTTTGGAGTCAGGTTTGGTGAGCAAGTACTTGATGGCAGCATGGTCGGTGTAGATGATCACCTTAGACCCAATGAGATAGGGTTTAAATTTCTCCAATGCGTATACTATGGCAAGAAACTCCTTCTTCGTGGTGGCATAGTTGAGTTGGGCACCATTCAAGACTTTGCTAGCATAGTAAATGGCGTGAAAGATCTTCTCTCTTCTTTGGCCAAGTACAGCTCTTATAGCATAATCGCTGGCATCGCACATCAACTCAAAGTCTTTGTCCCAATTAGGAGCTATGATCACCGGGGCCAAAATCAACTTATTCTTCAAAATTTCAAATGCCTTTAGGCATTCATCATTCATATTAAAGGGTGTGTCCTTCACAAGGAGATTGCTCAAGGGCTTTCCAATCTTGGAAAAGTCTTTGATGAATCTTCTATAAAACCCCGCATGGCCAAAAGAGCTTCGGATGCCTTTCACATTGGTTGGTGGAGGAAGCTTTTCAATCACCTCCACTTTAGCTTTATCCACCTCAATCCCCTTGGATGATATTTTGTGCCCCAAAACAATGCCTTCGGTCACCATGAAATGACACTTCTCCCAGTTAAGAATGAGATTGGTTTGGATGCATCTTTTCAACACCGTTTCAAGATTTTCCAAACATCTATCAAAAGAGCTTCCAAATACTGTGAAGTCATCCATGAAGACCTCTATACATTTCTCCACAAGATCGGAGAATATGGCTTGCATGCATCTTTGGAAAGTGGCTGGGGCGTTACAAAGCCCAAATGGCATATTCTTATAAGCAAATATACCAAAAGGGCATGTGAAAGCCATTTTCTCTTGATCTTTGGGGTCCACAGCTATTTGATTATAACCTGAATATCCATCCAAGAAACAATAGAAGGCTTGACCTGCTAATCTCTCTAGCATCTAGTCCATGAAGGGGAGAGGAAAATGATCCTTTCTAGTGGCCTTGTTGAGCTTCCGGTAGTCAATACACATTCTCCAACCGGAGACAGTTCTTGTAGGGATCAACTCATTCTTCTCATTACAAACCACTGTCATACCACCCTTCTTGGGCACTACTTGCACTGGACTCACCCAAGTGCTATCAGAAATGGGATAGATAATTCTGGCCTCAAGAAGCTTTACAACCTTTTTCCTCACCTCCTCCTTCATAATAGGATTGAGCCTTCTTTGAGGTTGGGTCACATGTTTGAAGTCTTCTTCCATGAAGATCATGTGCATGCAATAATTGGGAATTATCCCCTTCAAGTCAGAAATAGACCATCCCACAGCTCCTTTGTTGTTTTTCAAGACCTCCATCAGCTTCTTCTCTTCATCAATTGATAATGAGCTACTAATAATAATTAGTTTATTGTTACCCTCTTCTAGAAAAACATACTTTAGATGAGAGGGTAACATTTCCAGCTCCACCTTCTTTTATTCAACAATATCATGAGTCTTTAAATCTTCAATTTTCTCCTCATGAGGTGGAATCTCCTTCAACACATCAAGATTTGTCAAACAATCATCAAGAATTATGTCCTCTTCTTCATTAAGAGATTGTCGAGCATCAATGAGGGTTTTTATAAGAGGAGAAGAAATATGTATCTCCCTGTCCACTCTATTGCAAACTTCATCAAGAACATCAACCTTGAAACACTCTCCTTCATCACTGGAGTGTGACATGGCTTCAAAAACATTGAAATTCACCTCTTTATCTTGTACTCTCACCTTGAGCTTGCCATCATCGACATCAATAAGCACTCTTGCCGTCTTCATAAACAGCCTTCCAAGGATGAGAGGTACATCCACATCTGCCTCCATCTCCATGATGACAAAATCCACCGGGAACACAAATTTATCAACTTGCACAAGAACATCCTCCACTACACCATGTGGGTATTTGATAGATCTATCAGCCAATTGTAGAGTCATCTGAGTTGGCTTGAGTTCTAGCTCTCCAATCTTCTTGAATAAAGAAAGGGGCATCAAATTGATGCTAGCACCCAAGTCAACCAAGGCCTTCCCAATGGCAAGCTTCCCTATGGTGCAAGGGATGGTGAAACTACCCGGATCTTTTAATTTTAGGGGGAGAAGCTTTTGGATGATGGCACTGCAGTTGCCTTGCACTTCAATGGTTTCCTCCTCAATGTATTTCCCCTTTTTGGTGAGGAGTTCCTTTATGAACTTTGCATAGGCCGATATTTGTTGAAGTGCTTCCGAGAAGGGTATTTTGATCTCCAATTGCTTGAAGATATCCATAAACCGCCCATATTGTTTCTCCTTCTCCTTTCTAGAGTAGATTTTTGGGTAGGGAAGTGGATTTTCAAATTCTTTCTTGTTTTCAATTCCCTCTTTCTTTTTCTCTCCGCTTGCACTCTCTTCTTTTTTACTCTCTTCCTCTACTTTTATCTCCTCACTCTCTTTCACAATATTCTTCTCTCCACTCTTTTTTCCCCTTCCTCAGCTCTCTTTTCTTTTTTCTCTCTCCCCCTCTCAACTAACACCTTACCACTTCTAGTAATGATGACCTTACGCTCTTCCTTTGGGTTGGCCTCGATATTTGCTCCAAAACTCTTATTAGATTTCTCTTCAAGCTTCTTAGCCAATTGGCCCACTTGAATCTCCAAGTTCCTGATGGAAGCTTTCATGCTCTTATGGTTGGATATGGAGACTTGCATGAATTGTTGAAGAGTGTCCTCCAACTTAGAAGTTATATCTGATAGAGAGGGGTGTGGTTGATATTGTTGTTGTGGTGGTCTATTTGATGGCCCAACTTGTCCTTGGCCCATGCTTGGGTGCGGTCTCCATCCTTGGTTGTAGTTGCTTTGCCGGTTTTGATTACTCATATAGTTCACATCTTCTTGGGTATTAGCCTATTTAACACACTGACCACTTGCATGTTCTCCACCACACAACTCACACCCTAGATGTTGGGTGTGTGACACATTTTGGAGCCCTTGTAGCTGAGAGACATTATTAATGAGAATATCCAATTGTTGAGTCATTATCCTATTCTGAGCCAAGATGGCATCCTGAGACTATAGTTGCAAAACACCTTTTTGTTGCCCCCTCTCATTCTCCAATTCACTATCATTTGCAGCCATGTTTTCAATGAGCTCATGGGCTTCTTCTGGGTTCTTCCAACGGATGTTTCCTCCAGTTGACGCATCCAACATCAACTTAGTTTGGGATCTCAATCCTCCCAAGAACATGTTCAGGACTGTAGGCTCATCAAACCCATGAATGGGTGTCTTCCTCAGTAGCCCCTTGAATCTATCCCAGGCTTGACTCAATGTCTCACTAATATCATGCTGGAAAGATGAGATCTCTTGCTTCCTTTTGTTAACTTTGGATTGAGGGAAGTATTTATTGCAAAATTTTGATACCACATCGTCCCATGAAGTGAGGCTATTCTCAAGAAATGAATTGAGCCATACTTTGGCGTTGCCTCCAAGAGAGAATGGGAATAGGTTGAGCCTTATGAATTCGTCAGGCACATCCTGGAGTTTCACCGTGTTACATATCTCCAGGAAGCTGGTGATGTGATTGAATGGATTCTCATGTGTCAGGCTATGAAATTGATTGCTCTGCACCAGATGAATGAGAACAGGTTTCACCTCCATGTTTGGGGCATTGATCTGTGGCCGAGCAATACTATTAAAATGAAGCGGCCCTGAAAAAGCAGAGTAATCCTCCAAAGTGCGTATAGCTTGCCCATCACCATTACCATTCTGATTTTCAGCCATGTGTTCCACTTCCTGCTCAGCTGCAGGCAAGATGGGTTGCTCAGTAATAACAGGAATGGGAGAAGTTTCTCTAGATGCCCGATTCTCTCTTCTTCTTCTACTATTGTTTCTTCGGGCAGTCTTCTCAACTTCAGGATCTAAGAGGAAAGGCTCAAAGGATGGTGTGCTCCTAGTACGGATTGTGCCCTGCATACACTAGAGAGAACAGTATTAGAGCACCAAATTAGCCCAAAGTAATAAAAACAAAAATATGCATAATAAAAAGAGTATAAGAATACAGCTTAAATGGGTTAGAAATCACACAAAAGTAAAGTGATAACACCAAGTCCCGGACAATGACGCCAAAAACTTGTTAACTCATTGGCAAGCGTACCAAATCGTTTTAAGTAATAAACCGGTAAGACCGGATATCGTTTCCCAAGAGACTCGGTTAACGCTTTACTATCGTATAATTAACTAACTAACTTAGGCTAAAGAATGGTTCCCTTTAATATGAATTTGTGCAGTGAAAATAAACATAATGCATAAATGATAAAGTGAACTTCTTGGGGTCAAAACACTTGAGAATGAAATGATTGGAGATGATATGGAATGTAGATGTTGGAGAATGATTTCAACTATTACATTCTTATGCAAATGCACATAACTACTTCTTCATTATAATGCTCTTGTCAACCTACTAAGTTACTTAAACCCAATCCTTTGGTGAGGAAGCCTAGATTCACTTATTAAATCCCAATCCTTTGGCAACCTAACAAGTTCATCCGCATTAAGAAAAGAAGTTTAAGACAACCAAAGGTCCTAGCTCCATCCCTAGACATTATTTCCTTTAGGTGTTTAGTCCAGTTCAAGGTTCACACAACATTTCCCAACATTAAGCAAACCCTAAAATCATGCTATGGTTGATCAAGTCATAACAAGCTTTAAGCAATGGAAATAAACACTAGCAAGTAATGAAAGAAGCATATTTTCATTGAAACCAAGTGCATTTAAAAGTGAGTTTAACAGTTTACATCATTCCCCAAAATAAATGAACTTAGCTCTCCATAGTAATGGAGAGCTTGAGCTTACAATGGAAGAAAATGGAGTAGATGGAGAACCAAGGAGGAAGAATGGAGAGTTCCCACAGCCCAAAACCAGCTCCTAGAGGTCCAAAATGGTGTTTCCAAGCTTCATCCACCAAGAAGATGGCACCCTCATTGCATGGGAGCTTTAAATAGGTCTATGGTGTGATAACGGTTGAAAAACCGTTTTTTTCATACTTAATTTTGATATCAAATGCACCCTTGTTGACTTAGAAACTTGTTTGGAATCATGATTTTTCTTTAGTTTTGTGAATAAAAGAGTTGAGGACATGTTTTATGATTTTATCATTAAATTCCCTTGATTTTGTAGGTTTTTGGAATGAATTGAAAGAAAGGCTAAAGTATCAAAGGGTTGCAGCGTAGAAAAGTCAAATAGAATGCAGAAAAGTCAAGCAGTCAACAAGAATAGTCAACCAGTCAACCAAAAGAGTCAACCAATTGACCAGAATGTTGACTAGAGCGCTGAGCGGCGGTTTTGGACGCTGCGTGGCGGTTTTGGGCGCTGAGCGGCAGTTTTGGGCACTGAGCGCTAGTTTTACCTGTTTTTCACTGTTTTTCGCCTGGGGAACCGCTGAGCGGTCTTGCGATTATGAGACAAATCGCTGAGCGCCGTTTTTGAGCGTTGGGGATGCGGGCTTGGACCAGTTTTCTATTATTTTTATGATCTGTTTGGGCTTAGACTTGTTTTCTGTTATTTTTATGCCCTATTTAAAGGCCAGAACGTCTTAGGGTTTGTATCTTTTGATGGCTTAGACACAGAAACACACTTTTCACCCCTTTGGGGTAGATTTGGAGGTGGTGACAGCTCTCCTTTTCTCTTTTTAGGGTTTCTATCTCTTTCATTCCATTATTCACTTAGTTTCTCCATGACGATGGAGAACTAGTCTTATTTGTTGCTGGGAAAGATGTAACCTCTAAACTCTCTTATATTGAAATTCTAATTTTATTCATATGTTTCATATGCTTATATTATCAATTGTTGGGTTCTTATCTGTATTTAATGCTTTTATCATTTAACTCATTCGGTAAAAAGATATTTGCCTTTGTCGATACGGAGACGTATGGGAAAGTCATGAACTGATAGGAAATTCCTTGATTAAGCAATACTGCCTAGAGATAGGGGTAAGATGATCAATTGTATTTTGCTTCTGTAATTAATGCATTGCTAATTACTTAGGGAGACTAGAGATAGTAAACTAGTAATAGGCTCTTCTCGCCGAGAGATCGAGTTTAGGGTAGGCAAAGAAAGTTTGCATGACAATTAGGTAATAAAGCGAATTTAATAAGAAAAGTAGATATATGAGAGTGATTGGATGAAATTTGAACCCTAGCAACAAACCCATCTCATATTATCAACATCATCCATCCACTTTTGTGTTTAACCTCAATTGATCAAATTGCATGCATGTTTATTTTTCTGTACTTTATATTTAAAAATCCCAAAATATTGTTCTTATAGTCTTGATTGGTTAAGCAAAAGCACAACAGTTTAGTGCCTTGAGTCTCTTGGGAAAACGATACTTGGACTTACCATTTATTATTACTTGATACGATCTGGTAAACTTGCCAGGGGTTTAACAAGTTTTTGGCGCCGTTGCCGGGGACTCGTGGTATAACTATTCTATGTGTGCGATTCTTAATTTATTAGACTTTCTATCTTTCTTTTTATCTATCTTTCTGTTTTTCTATCTTTATTTAAAAAAATGAAAATAAAAAAAAATCTTTTTCTGTTTTTATTTTTTTGTTTTTATTTAAAAAAAATTAAAATAAAATAATATTTTTTACTATTTTTATTTTTTTGGGCTAATTTTGTGCTCTAGTGCAGTGTTCTTTAGTGTATGCAGGATAAAAATTTTGTACCAAGAGCACAAGATCATCAAGAGGTAGATAAGGAAGGAGAGCTGGTTCACTAACACCCTGATGTGAAAAGTGATGATCCCAAACCTAGCACACCAAGTGAAATTTGAGAATGGGTTATGGGTTGTCAAGACTATCAAATCAAACAGAATTCTGAAGATTGAGGATCCTTAGAGTTGGTGACAAGAAAATTCTTGAGATGTTGTTGGTGTCAAGGAGGAAGGAAGAACGCCAACAGAAAATTTCAACACCTATTGATGAGTGTTTGGGCTTTACCGGGTCAAGTTAATGACGTTAAAAGAGCGCTTGCTGGGAAGCAACCCAGTTTCTAACTTTTTCTTTTTAATTGAATTATTTGTGTTGTGTGGATTTGATTTTTTTGCTTGTTTGAGTTTTTTTTTTAGGTTAAATGCTGCTTCTGATGGCAGTGATGATAACATCTACTGATGGATGCTTTTACAACATCTATTGATGGATGTTGTTATGAAAGAGGATGATGAATAGACATCTACTGATGGATGTCACTGACAACATTTACTGATGAATGCTACTGGGATAGTATATACTGAGGGATGCTAGAAGATTTAGGTATCTACTAAAGGACACCAGGAAAGTACACCTAGAAAGGGATGGCATCCTCATCAGGAAAGAGGATCAAGACTGTGGGGAACAAGAGGAAGGAATGAGAGTTGAAGCAACTGAAGCTCCAGCTATGGAGGAAGATGATGAGGAGCATGCACAACATCTACTGATGGATGTTATCTACACTAGAGCAGGATTTATTTTCTATCTTTTGTTTTTTGTATTTATTTGTTTCTGTAGTGTAGGATTGATGTACTTGGTTGCACACTTTATCTGATGCAGTGGTTTGATATTGATATTTTTGCATGATGGGTATTGCTTCATCATACTTTGATATTGATGATGTTGAGAATATGCACAATATGCTGATGTACAGGTGGTGGTTCACAAGCTATGTGAACAGATGCATTGTGGTTTTGTGATTGTGATTATGAGGCTAAGCAGGGAATTTGATTGAATGATTGGAATAAGCTTGTGTGAGGTTTTTGAGCTCTAGAGTTCTTATTGATATATTTTCTATCTACTGGAAGCATGAATGATTTTGCCTAAGTTTCTATGATTGATTGAATTGCATGTATGTGTCATATGATCAAGGTCGTTTTTGATAAGCCCTTTTCTAAGCCAAAAATCTCGTCCCACATGAAAAAGAACATCTTATGTTCTATCCATTTTGAACCTAAACCTTAAACAGGATGAAAACCCTTGCTTTGAAAATCTTTGCCTTGAGTTAGGTTGAGAAATATTTTTGGGGTATTGTTAAAGGTTCAAGTTTGGGGTTGTTGGGAGAATTGAAAAAGAAAAGAAAAGTTAGACATTGAGCTTATGTGTTGAAAAGAAAATGCATGAGAAAAGATGAAAAAGATAGAAAAAGCAAAGCATGAAAAGAAAAGCTCATTGTGAAGAAAAGGGAAAGTTGGGAATGAGTGAGATTGGTAAAAAGAGAGTTTGTGCTTGAACCATGATTATGTGAATAACTCTCTTAACTCAAGGATTTTGTAATCTAGAAAAACCAATTTTCCTTGTTAGCCCGACCACATTATAAGCCTTGAAAAGTCCTTGTGATGACATGTGTGTGTGATGATATTTGATTGTGGCAAATGAAAGGCAATTTTGTTTTATATGACATGTGGATAGTAGAGGGAAGGAGTGACCTCTTGAAACACCTATGTGATTGAGTGAAACACTTTATATGGTAAGGAATGATTCCATGAATTCATGATTTCATCTATGCTTAGCTAACTGATCATTCATGAGAATAGCATTTGTTGGAAGATTATGTGATTGTGTGAACACCATGAGAGTAATTTAAATCAAAGCATGTGCATATCTTGACTAAATTCTATTGATGAGTTGATTTGAGTGATTACTTGTCTTGAAAGAAAAAAAAGTTTTGGATTGTGTTGGACCATTATGATGATTTGTGGAAGACTAAGTTTCATCTTGTTTGCTTGAGGACAAGCAAAGTTTCAAGTTTGTGGTTGTGATAACGGTTGAGAAACAGTTATTTTCATACTTAATTTTGATATCAAATGCACCCTTGTTTGGAATCATGATTTTTCTTTAGTTTTGTGAGTAAAAGAGTTGAGGACATGTTTTATGATTTTATCATTAAATTCCCTTGATTTTGTAGGTTTTTGGAATGAATTGAAAGAAAGGTTGAAGTATCAAAGGGTTGCAGTGCAGAAAAGTCAAATAGAATGTAGAAAACTCAACCAGTCAACTAGAAAAGTCAACTAGTCAACCAGTTGACCAGAGCGTTGAGCGGCGGTTTTGGGCGCTGAGCGACAGTTTTGGGCGCTGAGCGCCAATTTTGCCTGTTTTTCACTGTTTTTCGCATGAGGGACCGTTGAGCGGTCCTACGATTATGAGGCAAACCACTGAGCGTCGTTTTTGAGCGCTGAGCGCTGGGGATGCGGGCTTGGACCTGTTTTTTGTTATTTTTATGATCTATTTGGGCTTAGACTTGTTTTCTGTTATTTTTATGCCCTATTTAAAGGCCATAACGTCTTAGGGTTTGTATCTTTTGATTGCTTAGACACAGAAACACATTTTTCACCCCTTTGGGGTAGATTTGGAGGTGGTGACAACTCTCCTTTTCTCCTTTTAGGGTTTCTATCTCTTTCATTCCATTATTCACTTAGTTTCTCCATGACGATGGTGAACTAATCTTATTTGTTGCTGGGAAAGATGTAACCTTTAAACTCTTATA
The DNA here is from genome assembly GCA_027742785.1 of Vigna reflexopilosa. Taxonomy (NCBI): domain Eukaryota; kingdom Viridiplantae; phylum Streptophyta; class Magnoliopsida; order Fabales; family Fabaceae; genus Vigna; species Vigna reflexopilosa. The sequence goes on along the minus strand of CM050911.1, from coordinate 41,903,873 downwards.
TTGAAATTCTTATTTTATTCATATGTTTCATATGCTTATATTATCAATTGTTGGGTTCTTATCTGTATTTAATGCTTTTATTGTTTAACTCATTTGGTAAAAAGATATTTGCCTTTGTCGATACGGAGACGTATGGGAAAGTCATGAACTGATAGGAAATTCCTTGATTAAGCAATACTGCCTAGAGATAGGGGTAGGACGATCAATTGTATTTTGCTTCGGTAATTAATGCATTGCTAATTACTTAGGGAGACTAGAGATAGTAAACTAGTAGTTAGTAATAGGCTCCTTCTGGTTCAATGTTCATCAAGGCTTTATGTAAACAATCAGTTGATGAAAATGTGCTTCTTGAATCCTTTCTTTTAGTTGGATATTTTAGTGCTTCAAACACGTCAAAGTTTAATTCTTCATTCTATACTCAAAACCTTCAATTTCCCATTGTCTACATTAATTATGACTTTGGCAGTCTTCATGAATGGTTTACCAAGGATAAGTGGCACTTCAAAATCTTCCTTCATGTCCATGATCACGAAATCCACTAGGAAATAGAATTTGTCCACCCTTACTAGAAGATCTTCTACGAATCCACAAGGATGTTTGACTGATTTGTCAGCCAATTATAGTGTCACTCTTGTAGGTAGAATCTCCACATCACCAATCCTCTATTAAGATAAGAGCGTCTATGAACCCTTTATTTTGAAGTTTAACAAAACCGTCTATCAAAATAATTTTCATCGCAAAGACCGTCTAGGATAACTCATTAAACATTATCCTAAACGCTATAATAAATAGTGTATTGTTTAAACCCGATGTGTCTAATTATCAGACGAATAATTCTTTTATCTGTTATGTAGTGCCTCTTTGTCTGTGTAGATCTTACCAAAGACAAAGTGCTTGATTAAAGTTCTATGCTGATCTAAAAAGTCTTAAAAGATACAGGGATATTCTATGAATGTTTCCTCACTACTTTTGCTTGATTAGTCGTACAAGAACACAATATTTCTCTACAAAAGCGTAATAGTGTTTGATAAAATACAAAAAGCTACATCAACTTTATCAAAAGTCAATGACTTAAGTGTAACAGATCTTTCTCTAAGTTATATATAAATTGGAGATTGCATGAAGAAGAGAAGAAGAACGTTATCATTGCACATACTCTTACGTTGTTTGTTGAGATTGTTGATAAGGGGAGCATTCGTTTAGCCAAACCTTACAATCTCAGAGCTTCTGGTTTTTTATGATGACAAGACATAATTAATAACACATGTTTATATGTGTTACATGTTCATAGCTTTCATGTTTATGATTATATGAGAACATGTTTGGGTTGATTCTGTCATAGCATGCAATTCACTGTATTTTTTACATGAGATCTTATTTGTGATTGCATAACAAATGTTTTGAAAAAGGAAAACCACATGCACTTTTGTTGAACTTAAATTGTGTGGCAAGACAACAGTTTTAATTCGACTTCATTATGAAGTAAGTCGATTAAAACTCGTGACTTTGCACAAAGTTTTTCAAAGTGTGCTGAGTATTTTTTGGAAAGAAAGGTTTTCAAAATTATGCATTTAACTGTTACAAAGTCGACTATGTGCATAAGCCATTCGACTTAGTCTGTAATGTTTTGAAAATCTGTTAATGCTTGTCTTATTTTGTTTAATGACTCTATTTTACATTAGATTGACTAAGCATTTATTGAGAATCAACTGCATAATTGTGTAATCAATTAATTGCTTTGACTACTGCTATATGTTATAACTGTCTGAGTATATTCGACTCTATTAGTAGCAAAGTCGACTTAAGAGCGTCAGTTTTATGGAAAACTATATATAGACGCGAATTTGAATTCTTTGGAGACTTTTGTGATTCTAACGATTTGATTGATTTGTTTCAGATTATTGATCTCTTAAAGAACGTATGAAAGCTCCAAGAATTCAACAAGAAGATCATGGTGTTCATCTTTGGTGATTGCTTGACGAGCAAAATTTTGTGCGCTTTGACTATCTCATCAACCTGCACTTGAGGTGTTTACTTCGTGATCAATTTTCTCTCAATCTTGTAAAGATTGTTGTTGCCCTGTTGTGACTACAGGAAGAGGACGTGCAGCGTTCTGGATTTTGAGGATTATTCAAAGTATTGAGGACTACAGGAGAGGGGACATCTTGTTGTTGTTCTTTGTTTGTATATGTCTAAATTTTGATTAGAGGGTTATAGAGGTGTTTTATATTTTGATGTGGAGGTCGCTATAAAAGCCTAGTTGTAAAACCCTTGATCATTATAGTGCATTTGCTTCCTGGGTTTGGAACACTAGATGTAGGCAGTTTGGCCAAACAAGTATAAAAACCTGCATTTGATTTCTCTATCCCTGCACTTTTATTTTCAAAGTCGACTTTAATTTTTACATAGTCAATTGTGTTGCGCTACATTTGAAAAGTCTTATTCCTTGCGATTCAAGAAACATTTGAAAGATCATCCTTTTGCGAAAAAGATTTTTAAAAGACTCTGATTTTACATTTCACCAATTCACCCCCCCCCCTTTTGGTGTGAGAAACTAAGCCATATCAATTTCAACACTATTGAAACTTTCTCTCTAGTTATGAATAGTCTACTATTGGTGGTACATCTTTGTATCAAGTTTCTCATATATGTAATATTTTGATCATATCCTCTCTAAGAAAGTTATTCTATGTACTAACTTTAAACATACATTTGTTTTTGGATAACCAGGAGTGATTCAAAACACTCAGTTTATTCAAAGCATTGTGTGTGTGTTACATTTAGCAAATTGTCTTGACAATCATAAAACATATCATGGTCAGTCTAAATCTTTGAAGTAGTAACCAATCATATTGCATCTCCATCTACATGACCTAAAGGAATCACCTTTCCTTTAGGCCCCATTACAATCCTAAGGGTTTGAGGTTTGCAATGATGAACTAGAATGTTATGGATGATTATATTGGTGGCCTAAATAAAATAAGTAAATTTTCATACAGCTTGATAGCTCATGAAAATAATTTTGTAATGTTTAATTATCATGCACATAAATTTAATTATTAGTAAGTAAATATTACTTTACAAATCATTAAACATGCATTATTAGTAATGTGGCTGGTAACACCCCGACCATTGATAATGGTAAAACCACTAATGAGAAGATGTTTCTCTAACGTAATAAACATGTCTTTTTAGAATGTGATTCACACTTTACCTTGAATAATAGAAGTTCCATATCTCAAGGTGTTAGGTTTAGCGTTTATGGGATCATCATTGAAGTCAGGAACTTTATAATGAATAAGATTATCATTGATGATATTTATCATATTGCCAGCATAGCTTACAAAACATATGACTAATTGAGATTGATGTCTCCTTCATTCATGATTTAGTCTCCTACATTGATGAATAACATTTATTTTCAAACCTTTTATCTTTGATTTCTTTGCAAAACTAAGGTATGAAATGAAAAAGAGAATGATGAATTTCTAATATTTTCAATTGAAGTTATGGTATCAAAGAAAAAAAAGAAGATATATATATATATGCAAAAGTGTTATTAGAGTTAGTCTAAGATACTTTTTCAAACTATAGCTAAGGAAATGCTACTTGCAAGATGAAAGTTATGAATACAAATAAACAATTGATGAAAGCTATGAATACCAAAAAAGATAAGTGGCGATGTTTAAGTAATTTTAAATCTTAACCTCTTACCTAAATTTGTATGTTAATTAAAGAAGCAAAATTAGGAATTTTATTGTTTTCAATTACTAAAATTTAATAAATAGTAATTTAAATTTAACCTATAATTCTAAAATCATAAAAATAGATTTTATGTATCAATCTGAATAATATAGGAATAAATAAATTAAACACTTTTAAGAATACCTATATTTTTATCACACTACTGATGACAAATGTTTTGGATGTAAGGTCACGTAACTTTAAACACCTTCAGCATTTCCTCTCCTAAGTTGTTCTGGCAACTATATCTTTGTTCTGTCTTCGTCTTCACTCCAACCGACCAAGAGGGTACCTACCAAAGGTACTCGATGCTTAAGTTAGTAAACAGTCCGTACGGGGGTCAGAGTAATAGCTTTAAATGCACAATAAATGCGATCACCTACCTCTTACATCTGACATTTATTTATAGTTTTTGAGATGGGCTTGAGATAAGTGAAACCTTAATTTCGGCCCAACCTCAACCCATTACACCTAATCAATACTTACCTTAATCTTTGCTCAAAGAAGACTGATTACCAAGTTAGGTCGTTCGCCACTGCTCTCGTTCGTCTAGGCTTATCTGTCGAGATTTTACTTTGTTCTTGGTATCTTACGTCTTTAGGTCGTTCAACCACTCATTTCCTTTCAAGGTCATCCGTTCAGCCATTTTGAATGAGGAATTTCGTGGGAGAACACGTGTCGCACGTTCGTGCCGCATTGTTCTTGGGTAGTGTGGTAAGGTCGCATAATCAAGATCGTTGATTGTGGCTAACTTCAACGGCGGCAATCTGTTGGCGGTTTTCCAAAATTTTCTATAAATAGGGTGGTGGTTGCCTTGTCATTTTCACTATTCCCCTTCTTCTTTCTTTGCATATCCTTTGGCTTTCTTTTCACATTCTTTTTTCTAAGGTATTAATAATGAGCATTATGCATCTTTTTTCGTTTCAGAAGTCAACGGGTAGAGGTGGCGGGGACTTGGCGGGTAGGGGCGGTCCGCCTTCATCTCCAAGCTCCATGTCATCTTCATACCTCGAGACAACCTAGTAGCTCAGAGCCTCAGTCCCACCCCCTCCCCCCCCCCCCCCCACCCTGTTTAAGACGAGAGGGCTATTAATAGGATAGCCATCGGCCTTCATGTTGGGGGGTTGATATTGATGACGAGGGGGAGGCTCCTACGGGTGGTTATCTGGTCATTGGTGGGTAGGGGTGGGTGGCTCACGAGGTCGACCTTTATACATCATGTTTTCTACTAAAAAAGGATCTGGAATGGTGGACCGATCGTGAGTTGTGAAATGTGTGGAGGATGCACATTTAATTAGGCATGTTGTTTGTAAAAAGAACGAATGGGTCTACCATGAGAAGGGGTCAAGTATCGAAGATTTCTTCTTCGTATATACTTATCTTTTTCCCCAAATATTTGTTTAAGTACCTTTCATCGCTTTCCAATCAGTCATCCTACGCGAGCTCAACATCGCCCCCACCCAGCTTCACTCAAATAGGTGGGCTTGCATGGAGGCCTTTGTGGTGGTTTGTTCCGCCTTGGGGATAACTCCCATTGTTCCCTTCTTCCTTCATTACTATAATTTTTGGTCGCTCGCTAAACGAGGATGGTTGTCCCTGACATCCGTGGGGAATAACTGGTTATTTAAACCCTATTCGGATTCCTTTAAAGGGTTAAAAACAAAATATTTTAAGGTTATAATAAGAGAATCCAACCGGTTGAATTTTCATAACAAGGTTGGTCTCCCTTCGTTTCCCTTTGTTGGACAAGGGAACCTCGTAAAGTATCGGCATAGCCGCTTTGTATCATGAGCCCAGTTGAGGTGGAAGCGGTCCAGATTATAAATGATCTCTCCCGCCGCCTCACTGCCTGCGGACTAGTTGAATGCCTAACCCATGAGGATTTTGACCTATTTGCATTCAGTATGGTATTTTTCTTTTATCATTTAACTTTGTGATTTGGTGTTAACTTAATTAAGTTTGTGTCTTCTTTTCAGGCATCATGTTTGTCCCTCCTCTTGGGAAGACCAACTTCTTCGCCTCAAAGAAGAAGACTTTGGGTGGCACTTCCTCCAAAGGTCGTGACCCCCGATCGGCCTCCTCCAGCCAGACGACCCAAACTATGAAGAGTAGTCTGGTCGCTCTACAACTAACACCGTAGGTTGAAGCTCTACAGCCTACTCCAGTGGTGAACCTTGAGCAATCTGTTGAGGCGGCCGCCACCATGGATGTTTGTCCTCCAAAATAGAAGGAGAGGTCCCACAAGGAAGGGGAGAGATCTTCTTCCAAAAGGAATAGGCGCGAAGGGAGTGCCCCTCGACCTCTGTCGGGCAGTATATTTAGGCCCAAGTTTGATGTTTGCCATAAGGCTAATTTTCACATGAACTCGGCTGAGCGCGTGATTGTCGAATAGTTTTCCGAAAAGGACATTACGAACACCGCTCTAAAGCTGTCATCCCGGGCGACCATGCTCAACTAGTACATATGCGAGTTTGTAAATAGGAAGGGCATAGAGGAGGTGCAACTGGAGCTAACCGAGAAGAAGGTTTCTGCAGAGCCCTATGCTCGTCTAGAAGCACTGACTACCACCCACGAAGGGTGTGGAAAACAACAGTCCAACCTTTAGTAGAGGTTGGACGATACGAGGTAGGAATGGAAGGAGGCCTTAGAGAAGGCCCAAATTACCCAAATAAAGGGTGATCGGGCGGTTAGGGAGTATAAGAAGTTGAAGGGCAGGATGGATGAGTAGGCCGAGAAGGAACAAGAGTTGGTTATCTAGCAACTCAAACTGGCCATTCAGAACAAGGCCCTCATCTCCAAGATATTGCAGGCGGACAAGGAAATCAAGGCTCTGAATGCCTCCGTCGTGACCGAGCACGAGGAAGGTTTCAATAAGGCATTATGCTAGGTGATGTTCCTTCTGGGAGTTGACCCATTGGCGGAGGGCTTTGACATTATGAAAGAAGTCCATGAGGGGAACTTGATTCCCCTTAGCGAAATGCCTGACAACATTGGGTTGGACGAGTTGGACGGTGAGGGGGCGAACAGTGTTGCGGAAGTGCCAATGGATGTTGAAGGCAACCAGGCTGACCAAGGGGCCAGCGAGGAGTAGGTCTAATGGGAATTGGTGGGCGGATTTTGTTTTTTTTTTCATTTTAATTTTAATATTTTGGATGAGGCCGGGCGGCAAACATTGGTTTTGTAAAGTGTTTGCTTCACCAGGCTGTCAACACCATTGATGTATACCCCAAGCTCACATTAATACAACAGTTTCACTTTCATTTTGCCAATGTTTGCTTTCACTATGTTTTATATTTCACCAAGTTATAAGTGAGTGTTTCAACCGTTTGATACTTTATCATTTAAAAGTAATTTTTCGTAAGCCCCTTTTCAGCTGTATAAGTCGGTGATGCATCGTTCGTCGCCGATCTGGGTTGGCAGTGGTTCCTTGCGGAACTCCCCATTCACCAACCTTGCATGCGACTTTAGTTAGAGCAAAGTGGCAGTGGTTCACTTGAGAACTCGTCATTCACCACCTAACTGAGTTGGTAGTGGCTTCTTTTTGGAACTCTCTATTCACCAACTAATTAGGTCTCAACGATAACGGTTCTTTTGAGAACTCGTCATTCACCGCTCGACTTGATTACTACCTATTCCAAAATTGATGGTTTTGTGTTGTAATACTGAATTTGATATCGTGGGAATCCCTGTTGTATTAATTTGGTGAAAATGCATACAAAGGATCATTATTTAACTAAAATAAAACTTTAAATGAGACACATTCCAAGTGACGAGGAGGGATTAGCCGTCAGGGTGGGCAAGGTGGTAAGCTTAGTTTTTTAGGTCTTCAATTATCTTGAAGGGTCCTTCTCAGTTGGTGGCCAGCTTTTCGTGTGTTACCGTTCTTCTGGCTTCGCCGGTCTTCCTTCATAATAAATCACCTTCCTCGAAACTTTTGGGCTTCTCCTTGGTGTTGTATATTTTTTTGACCATCCATTTGCATGCTTCTGACCGAACGACCGGTATTTCCCTCCTTTCTTGCCAGATGATTGTGGACATTTGTCCCTTCTCCTTTCCACTGGATAGCTTTGAGAGTGTGTCTGCTCGAGAATTATAATTCCTAGGAGTCTGCTTAATCTCCACCTTCTGAAAATCGTTGACCAACGTTGAGGCCTTGTGAAAGTACCGCAAAAGGTGGTCATCTTTAACTTGAAATTCTCCATTCATTTTCCCGACCACCAGTTGAGAGTCAGTCCAACATGTCATCCGTCGGACGCCAACATTCTTGGCCAACTACCAACGCCTCGTATTCTACCTGGTTGTTTGAGGTCTTGAACTTAAACACTAGGGAGTGTTCCAACAGGAAGACATTTGGTCCTTCCAGAACGATTCTAGCACCAACTCCGCCCCTTATAGAGCCTCCATCTATAAACAAGGCTCTAGTTAGGGTTTGGAGTGGCGTAAGGTAGTTCTACCGCAAACTTTGCTAGGTGTTGACCTCTAACGGATCCTCTCGGTTCATAGTGGTAATCCCAACTCAGATAATTACACCACTCATGCCACCATGAGTCCAACGAGGTCAGGTTTTCTCAAAATTTTTGATATGGGATTGTCTGGCCGGACCACCAGTTGATGACTTTAGAAGTATGGTATTAACCTCCTAATTGCATTCAATAAAACAAGGATGACCTTCTCCACTTTTCGATACCAAGTTTTCGGCTCCTAAGCACGCAGCTAACAAAATAAACAAGTCTTGGTTCAGGGCTTTCTTGTAATAGCACGACGCTGATTGCCTCTTCTGAAACGCCCAAGTACACTTATAGCTCCTTATCCACCACTAGTCTTGCCATTACGGGCAGGCTAGCTAGGATGGCTTTGACCCTTATAAAACTCCTTCTCTCACTCCTCGTCCCATTTTTCTCCCACGCCCTTCTTCATTTTCTTCAGGACTGACTGAATACGTTCAACCAATTTTAGGATGAAATGCGAGGGCGATGTCATTCTTCTAACCAACCTCTGCACTTCCTTTAGGTTAATCGAACTTCTCATCTCTAGGATGGTAGCACATTTAGTCGGATTGGCCTCGATAGCCCAAACAGTCAGCATGAAACCTAAGAATTTTATAGCCCCTAAGTCGAACGTGCATTTTGTTGGGTTTAGTATCATGATGTATTGTCGTACTTGTCTAAGGACCTCCTTCAGGTCCCTGATGTGGTTCGTGCTCGAGTTCGACTAGACCATCATATCATTAACATATACCTTCATGCACCGTCCAATCTGTTCTGCAAAGACCTTATCCATCAGCCTTTGGTAGGTCTCCCCAACGATCTTCAACCCAAAAGGAATAAAACTCATAATAGTAGTTGGCCTTTTCGTTGATGAATGTCATTTTTTCCATATCGGGCACATACATATGGATCTGGTTATAACTTGAATTGGCGTCTAAGAAGGTCAACATCTTATGCCCGGACGCTCCATCAACCAAGCCGTCAATATTGGGCAATGGATAAGCATCTTTAGGGCATGCTTTGTTCAAATTTGTGTAGTCTATACACATACGTCATTTCCCGCTCGGCTTCTTAACCATAACCACATTGTCCAGCCACATTGTGTATGTCACCTCCTTCACAAATCTAGCCTCTCTCAACTTGCACACCTCGTCCTCTACTACTCGCCTTTTCACCTCCTCTATTTGTCTCTTCTTTTGGGCGATCGACCTCGCCTCCTTAAACAAGGATAATTTGTGGGTCATTACCGAGGGATGAATAGCTGACATGTCAGCCGCCGTTCAAGCAAAGAGGTTTCGATTTCATCTCAAATCGATTACCAAATCTCGTTCAACTCCTTCTTCCAAGCCTTTAGTTATCATCGTTATTTGGGTTTCATCTTTTCCCAAGATGACTAGCCTTACCTCCCCTTAGGGCTCCATTCACTCCTCGGTATTAGTCCGTGGATCCAGGTTTGCCATCGCAACCTCGGCTCGCCACACCTTCCTCAGAGGAACGTGAGGGTGCATTTCCAGACCGGCTGCGTAGCACTCACGCACCTTCTTCTGGTCTGCCCGGACGATACAAATTGTCCTCTTATTAGAGGGATACTTCATCATCAAGTGTGGCGTGGAGACTATAGCCCCAAAGGCTTTCAAGTAGGGGCACCCCAACAACACATTTTAAGAGGTGTTGGCTTCCACCAACAAATAACAGATTCTTCTCTCCTCACTATCCCAACCAGTTCTTAGACGCATTCGAATGACGATATATCCTCAGGTATCGACCCGTTGATAACGGTTGAAAATACTGTTATCTGTGAATTAATTTTGATACTAAACGCACCCTTTTCTGCTTAGAAACTTGCTTGGAATCATGTTTTTCTATTAAGTTGTGTGAATAAGAGAGTTGAGGTTGAATTTGATGAGTTTATGACTAAATTCCCTTGTTCTGGTAGGAAATGAGATAAATACGGAAAGCAGAGATGAAGTGCCAGGGAGATGGAGCTCAGAAAGGTTCAGAAAAGCACTAGAACAGAGGGAAAAACGAAGTTTGGGCGCCCTATTTAAAGGCTTCAGCACAGAAGACTGCCTCTCACCGCCTAGGCGCCCTTTTTGGGTGCTTGAGTGTCAAAGGCACGAAGCTTGGGCGTCATTTTGGGGGCTTAATCGTAGCAGAGTGTCGCTCATCGCCTGGGCACCCTTAGTGGGGCGCTTGAACTTCTTTTTGTTCTATTTTTTGCTTTATTTAAAGGACCCAGGAACTCTTGATTTTGTATCTTTGTGTTGAGATTGTTGATAAGGGAAGCACTGGTCTAGTTGAACCTTAATCTCACAGTTCTTTGGTTTTTGATGATGACAACACATTAATAATAACACACGTATTGTTATGTGTTACATGTTCTATTCTTTACTGAGATTGTATCTTAATGAACATGTTTGTGTTGATACTGATATATATATGCATATTCACTGATTTGATACTTGATACATCTTGTGTGATTGCATTACATATGTTTTAGAAAGGAAAACCACATGCACTTTGTTGAACTTATATTGTGTGGCAAATCTGCAAGTTTTAAATCGACTTCATTATGAAGTAACTCGATTTAAACTCATGTCTTTGCACAGATTTTCGAAAGCAGTGTTGTGTGTGATTTTGCATTGAAAAGTATTTCAAAACTGATATGAAGTGTCTAAGTTGACTGCATGCGCAGTGAATTTGACTTAGTTAGTTATTTGATTTGAAATTCTGTTAATGATGTGATCAATAACGGCTATATTTCATTTGTCTATTGAAGCATTAAATGAAAGTCAACAATATTAAATGCAAAATCAACTTGGTTGTTATGACTGCTGCTATTTTGCTTTAACTGTTATAACTGTCTGATGACAGTCGACTTCATTAGTAGCTTAGTCGACTACAGGAGCGTCTAATTAATAGAAAACTATAAATAGATGTGATTCTGTTAATCACAGGGACTTTGGTTGAACTGACATTTTCATTTGTTGTTTCAAATTGAGATCTTGTGCTTGATTGCTCCAAGAACTCATCAAGAAGACCGTGGTGATATTTCTTTGAAGAGGTTCTGTAGGGAGACGAATTTTGTGCTTACTGGTTGATCAAGTTCTGCACATTTGGTGTTCATCTGTTGATCAAGATTTCTATCAATCTTTGGAAAGATTGTTGTTGTCCTATCGGGAATATAGGAGGTGGACTCGTGGAGTCTTGGACAGTTTGAGGATTGTTCAAAGTGAATTGAAGATTGTAGAATAGGGGATATCTTGCTGCATATCTTTGTGTTGACTGCCTATACTTTTAGTTAGAGGGTTAGAGAGATTGTCTATATTTTTTATGTGGAGGTCTCTATAGAAATCTTGGTGCAAAAAACCTTGACTAATATAGTGCATTGGCTTCCTGGTTGTGGAAGGACACTGGATCTAGGCATTGAGGCCGAACCAGTATAAAAACTTTGTGTTTGCTTTCTCTTTCCCTACACTTTTACATTAAGTCGACTGTACTGTTTACGTAGTCAACTTTTTATTTCTGCTGCACTTAATCTTTTATTCCATGCGATTCAAGAAAAGTTTGTAAAGGTTTATACTTTGTGAAAAAGATTTTGAAAAGAGTCTGATATTTAAACCTCACCAATTCACCCCTCCCCACCCACCCCCTCCCCTTGGTGTTGAAACTGTGTCATTCTATTTCCAACAATTGGTACCAGAGCTGGTTTTCATAAAATATTTGAAAAACAAGTCGACTATCTTTTTCCTTAACTCGACTGATCCTACAAAAATGGCTTCTAGTGTTCAAACCTTTGGTGAAGGTGCATCTACAAACAGACCACCACTGTTTGCGGGTGAAAATGATCCTTTTCGGAAAATCAGAATAGATATCTTTCTTGAATATGTGGATAGAGGAATTTGGGATGCAACTTTGAATGGTCCTTTTGAGCCAACTCACACTATTGATGGAAAAATTATTTTGAAAAACTATTCTGAGTGGTCTCAAGAAGAGAATAGGAAAGCACAATATGATGTCAAAGCTAGAAATATCATTGCCTCTGCACTAACAGTTGATGAATTTTCCAGGATATCACAATGCAAATATGCTAACGAAATGTAGGATGTCTTGAAAGTCACTCATGAAGGCACTAATGAAGTCAAAAGAGCAAGGAAGAATTCGCTGATTCAAGAGTATGAACTTTTCAGGATGAAGATTGGTGAAACAATCTATGAAGTCCAGAAAAGGTTCACTCATATAGTCAACCATCTTATGGCTCTTGGCAAATTCTTTGACAAAGAAGAGATCAATATCAAGATACTTAAAAGTCTAAACAGAAACTGGCAACCCAAAGTCACAACAATCACTGAATCCAAGGATCTGACTAGCATGAACATGGCTACATTGTTTGGAAAATTAAGAGAGCATGAGCTAGAACTTCGAAGATTGAAGGATGAAGAAGAGATTGAATAGAAGAAGTCCATTGCACTGAAAGCAACAAGCAAGAAAGCCTCAAAATCAGAGGATGATTCAGATGCAGAATTGGACAACACATAATTGATGTCCATGGTGGTATGAAAGTTTAATCGACTTATGCAAAATAACAGTCAACTTACTAACCATGTAGACAACAACAAAGCCAAGAAAGCTTTCAGGTCAAATGTTATTCAATGTTATGAATGTGGGAAAGAAGGACACATCAAACCAGATCGTCCACACCTAAAGCCGAAGCATAGAGCCAACAGAAAGTTTCCTCAAGACAAAAAAAAAAGCAGAAAGGAGCTTACATTGCCTAGGAAAACAATGATTCTGATACATCAAGTGATGAAGATGTTCATCATGAAGAGGAATCAAACATCTACTACATGGCTGGAACATCATTGGTTGATTATGACAGTGACACAGAGTTTGAGCAAGAACCAATTGTGGTGAAATATGACCTACTGCTATATGTTTTCAAAGAGATTCATGCTAAAGCAATGTGACTGCAGTATAAGGTTAATCGACTTAACTCTGAAAGAAGAGATTATGAATATAGGATTAATAATCTTGTCACTGATAATGAAAAATTGCAAAAAGAGTTAGATGAAGCTTTATTGTCTTCTAAAATTGTTAAAACTGAGACTATTACAGTAGAAAAGAAATGTGATAAATGTCTTACTCATGTGAAATAAATAGATTGCTTGACTAGGACGCTAGCCAAATTCACATAGGGTATAGATAACTTCAATGTTGTATTAAAGTCTTCTGGTAGAGCAATTTATAGACAAGGAATTGGTTATAAAGCTTAACCTAATAGAACCAGTACAAAGAAATTTTATGATTTAAGTAAACCTGTTAAACATGCTTGCTTCTATTGCAATAGTATTAGTCATCCTGTTAGAAATTGTTATTACAGAAGAGTTGGAGTTCCTAAAGGCTTATATGTGTGGATACCTAAGGAACATCTGGCTAAAATTGACAATCAAGGACCCAAATTCAAATGGGTACCTGCATAAAAAACTTGAACTGTTTTGCAGGATTTAACACTAGTTCAGTGAGAACTCAAGGATGAATTAACATTGTTATATCAACCACCTTGACTGTCTACAACTAGTAACATGTATTATCTTACTGCATCATGCATTAAAAGAGTGATTGCTTAATATATGATTCTATGAATTATTGTCTGATTGATTGTTTGAATGATTCTGTGAAAATCATTTTTTTACGAATTAAAATCAACTTGATTAAGAGCTTAGTCGAATATTTGTTCTTGTATGTCTGTCTCTGTTTTTGAAAACTATCTTTCATACAGTACTCAACATGGGTTTCATCAAAATCAACTTTCTTTCACTGTGTTGTTAAAATTCATATCCCAATTAAAATAGTTTTTGCGCCATTTTTTTGAATTTGTTCCCTCCAAATTTGGTTTATGGTTCGCTTTTAACCTAATCCCTATGGAACCTATCACTAAGCGTCACGGTATTCTCAAAATCACTACATTATCCTTACTTCAACCTGAGTCTTCTTTCTTCACCATAAAAAGTGGCCTCTAGCTCAGCTCAACGCAAAGAGTGAAATCTATCGGTCAAAAGAATTTGAGGCATTTCTGTGATTTAAATGGATGGATCAGCGATGATGAAATGTAGTCAAAATTTATGGATTGCTGGAAGATGAGAAGCCTGGTCAATCACAAGTTTCTAAAGCTGAGATTTTTCAGAGAAGGATTAGAATTTCAGGAATGGCTGAAACAACAAGGGTTAAAGAAATTTGTTGAAATGGCAAGTCCTTGGTATCCAGACCTAGTAAAAGTATTCTACTGCAATCTGAGGATTCAAGAGGACACTCTCTGTTCAAGAGTAAAAGGGGTCGATATCAAACTTACGAATGAAGTATGGTCAGGGTTAGATGGACTCCGGAGAGAAGGAGAAAAATGCCATCTGGCATTGAGGGGTTTCATAAGTTCATAGTTTATCAGGATTGTCTGAGAAGCCCTGAAGATTGCAAAGACTACTCCAATTATAAGACTGGTGGAATGAAGATCAATGATCGTCTTGCAGTCTTTGTCATCTCTTGGATTCTGATGCCTAGAGGAGGAAATCATGCTCAAGCAACTACCAGAGGCTTATTTTTGCTAAAGGCATTGAAGGAAAATATTCAAGTAGATTGGCCTGCAGCAATTTCAGATAACATGTTGAAAGTCACAAGGCTAGAATCTACCAAACTACCTTACTACGCCTTTATCTCAAAATTTCTTATTCACTTTGGAGTTGACTACATAGGGGAATCAAGTCAGTCATATAACAGAACCAGTCTGATTGATAAGTCAGCTCTTCATTTGATGTAGATGGTGAAGACATATGAAGGTTGGATGTATAAGAATGAAGCTGCAAATAATGACAATGAAACAGAATCTCCTGGAGCTAGTCAATACAGGGTAAGATTAGAATTTGAAAGGATTGTGTCAAGGGAATTAAAAGCACTAAGAAGGATGATTGGGGAATGATAACGGTCTAAAAACCGTTATTTTCATACTTAAAATTCACATCAAAACACACCCTTTATGACTTAGAATTAGCCTGAAATCAAGCAAAATGCTTAAGTTAGAGAGAAAGAGAGTCAAAGTGGGTTTTCTGTGTTTTATGCTTGGTCTCCCTTGTTTTGACAGGATTTATCAAGAGTTTGATGAATGAATTGAAGGAAGAGAACTGTTGGATGCAGAAGAAGGGGGAAGAATGAAGCAAAGTTGAACTGCAGCCACCATTGGGCGGTGAGACCTTCTATGATTACACTGCCACGCGCTTAAAGGGCACCGCCAAGGGGTGACGATGGAATCGTACCCCCCGCCGAGCGGTACAACACTCCGTCGGGCGGTGGACTTGTTAGAGGAATTTGAAGAGAATGCTCAAGCGGCAGTGTTGAGGGGTGGATTAGGTGTCGTGCCTATCGTCGGGCGGTGTTACCCACCGTCGGGCTGTGTACTTATGGGCCTAGGCTTATTTTCAGTTATTTTTTTGTGATTTAAATAGAAGTGCACGAACCAGAGCATGTATCTTTTGGCAGAAAGGACGCAGAAACACGGTTTTCACACCTTTGAGGCAGATCTTGGATGCGAGAGCTCCAATATTACAAATCTAGGGTTATCTTTTATATTCCTTCCATTCAATTCCTCTAGCTTCACCACGATTATGGTTAACTAAGCCTTTTGTTGTTGGGGAACGATGTAAGTCTTTGAAACTCTCTTGTATCGAATTTCTTATTTTATTCATATACTTCTGTTTATCAATAGTTTGAGTTTTTCTTCCATTCTTAATAATGCTTTGTTTAAGATGTTATTCAAATGCATCATCTTTGATTCTTTCTATATGGAGACGTATAGTTAGGTCTAGACATGAAGAATTTCTCTTGATGATGAATATTAACTAGAGATAGGAATAACAAAGTCAATTGCCTTAAGCTTCTGTTCACATCAATGCATGAATAATTGTTAGGAAGACTAGAGATAGTAAACTAACAATTGTGATTAGGCTCTTTCCACCAAGAGATCGGGTTTAGAGTAAAATAGAAAGTGGCGTAAACATTGATAACAAGGTTCAATTTAATAAGAATAGTCGATATTTGAGAGTGGATTAGGATGAAATCGTAAACCCCAACAACACCATTCATTCATATCTTTTACTGCCAACTGATCAAATCTTTTCATACATGTTTATTTCTTGTTCTGCATTTAAAACTCAACTTATTGTTTATTCAAGTCTTATGATGTCCATTAATCACATGAACGTTTAGGCCTAAAAGTCCTTTGGGAGACGATACTCAGACTTATCATTTATTTATTACTTGATACGATCTGGTACACTTGCCAGGGTGTTAACAGGGAACTAAAAGAAAGGTCACATTCGACTGAAAAGAATGTTGAAGAATCTGCAGAAGAATGCACTCCTGATACATCTTCAGAGAAGAGCACAAATGAAAGTACTGAAGATGAGAATACTGATGATTGTAGGAGTGACATGGTTATTAGTGATTTAGTTAACAAAAAGCGAAGGAAAAATTAAGATTGTACCTTGATAGTTGTTTTAGGCTACTTCTTTACTATCATTTTGCGAGATGGCTTTATATGTCATCTTACTATCTTGTTTTGTTCTATCCTTTGTAATATCCTTTGGAACATTAATGAAATCAGTTTGTTTTGATTCAAATTCATTTGCTTTAAATTTCCTGAATGAATCTGCTTGAATGAATTTTTGAATCGACTCTGTGATTGTTGAAGATGAATATGCACATGCTCACTGTTATATTAACTCTGTTTTGCATACTCACTTCTTAATTGTATAATTTCTTGCATTATTATGATTCTAAATTGCCTCATCTTCAAAAGATCGTAAAAGGTTTTGCAGGAAACATTGCTTCTAGACTGGATACTGAAGTTACAACTCATTGAAAAGCAATGAAATTGACTTGACAAATGGATCAATCTTAATTGTGGCTATAAATCTTTTGCTTCTTTTTCTTTCCCTTATCAATCTTGTGAGCAGCTGTCTTGATTCTTTTTGGATTAGAAGAAGAGGCCATGCCTGCATACAAGATTTAACACAAGTTTACCAGGTGAGAATAACCAAGATGAGGATGAAGCAATTGAAATCACACATTCAAGAGATGCACAAACATGAGCTCACAGGACATAAAACATAGTGGAAAAACAAAGGAAAACAAACAAAGGCAAGCAAGATCATAAGAAAGTGAAAATAGATCTCAAATAGTGGTGCAAGAAAAAGGCTCTGCAGAGGGGTGAGTTATGCTGAAAAATTATGCAGGTTCAGTGGCTATTTCTGTTTAGGTGGCACATCTGTTTGGTCAAGTGTTAAACTCGTAATGACCCAGTGCAATCTAAAGCAAAGACAATTGACTCCACTATTCTCACTATGACATTATCCTTAATCACATCCATGAAATTGCCCCTTTCCAATATTCACAGCAGACATGTCACAAACACTAAAAGTAAGCAAAGAACAACCAACTGGAACAAATTATAGAACAAGGAATCATGGGGACAAGGTTAGTAACACACACATACCACCAAAGCACATAATCAGTGACAAAATACCAAGACAGCAATTTGTCCAGTTACACTCAAATAAGATGCACAAGTTTGAACAATAATTAACAGTACACACAATCATCAAACAGAAAATGGAAATCAAACACAATTTTTGGCCTACTTGAGTGCGAAAGTGCCAGCAGTGCAGATGGTCGTGAACGGTGAAGGTTACAGCAGCAAGGCGTGAGCAAGTGAGAGCTTAACAATGGGAGTGAAGTGGTGTGGAGATAGTGAGGGCGAGAGAACTTGAGGTCACGGCAGACGCAAATGGTAGCCCCTGTGTGGTGGATGAACGAAAGAGCTTGAGTGGTGGGTGCACGCAGTGGTGGTCGGGGGTTGTGAGGGGCCGTGAAATTGAAGGGTGAAGGGGTCTTGGGTGTGAAATTGATAACGGTGGAGAGTAGTGTGTGTGATGGCCGTGAGTGAGAGGGCACTCCACAAGCAAAATTGGGTGAGAGTGTCTGTGATGAGATGGTGTTGGGTGGCTTGGGTATGATGAGAAGTGTGGGTGAAAATGGGTGGTCGTGAGGATGTGCAGAGTAGTTGAGTGATGGAGAAAGTGGGTTGTCGTGAGAGGTTGAGAGTAGTTTAGGTGTGGGAGATTGGGAAACTGTGAGTGGAGAACAGGAGAATGAGGCGCTAAGTTAGAACAGGTGAGAGAGAGGGATCTGGCATAGGGTTTGGAAAAATTAAAGTGGGCCAAGCACTGTGCACAAAAGCCCAAGTCAGTATGCAAATCCTGCATATCCCGCGCCCGGGCGCCCTTTGGAGAGGCTTGAGCGTGACAAATCAGCTGAGAAGGTCAGCACAAAAGGCGTTGGGCGCCCTCTGGGCGCTAGGGCGCGAATTCTGCAGATTTTCTGAAGAATTTGGCAAAATTCAATTTTGGTCCAACTCAACTTTGACTTTTGATTTTTGACACTTCTAAACACTTAATTCAGCCCAGATCAATGTGTTTCAACTATACAAACTTGTTCAAATCCTTAAAAAGTGAAATTGAGTGCAAGAATGCCAAATCAAGTGTCCACTTTCAAAGCTTTCCAACTCTCCAACTCAAAGGTCAACTTTTGACACAAAAGGCATACCGAGACTTGCAATCCATGACAACACAAGCTCAAACACACCAGCACAAAACTAAACTAAGTGAGCTACACATATTCACACCAATTGAACACAACATTCAGTACTACACCAAGCCAACTAGGTACAACTACTAACTTAAGATGGAAATCACAACTTCAAATCACAAACACATTTCCTAAAACAACTAATTTGCACATAAAACATATCAAACCAACTTCAAACAATCAAAACAATCAAAAACAACAAAATCACACAAGAGAAGGGATGGAAAACTGGGTTGCCTCCCAGTAAGCGCTCTTTTAACGTCATTAGCTTGATACCATGATGCTCAGGGGTCAACTAACTCAACACTTGTGCTGAGGCGCTCAACCTCACCACTCAAGTAATACTTGAGTCGTTGCCCATTGACTACCTAGCTTCTTTGTGGGTCATCAGAGGATGGGTCTATCAGCTCAACTACTCCATGTTGTTTGACATCTTTGATGGTGAATAGACCCGACCATTTTGACTTCAATTTTACAGCAAAGAGTTTGAAGCGGGAGTTGAACAACAAAACTTGCTGACCAGGATGGAAAACCTTCTTCACCAACTTCTTGTCATGATAGAACTTGACCTTCTCCTTGTAACTCTTGGAAGAATCATAAGCAGGAAGGCGCATTTCTTCAAGTTAAAGAAGTTGTCTCTTTCTCTTCTCAGCAGACATGGAGGGGTCAAAATTCAAGAACTTGATAGCCCAATAAGCACGATGTTCTAATTCCACCGGCAAATGACAAGCCTTCTCGTAGACAGGCTGGAAAGGAGATAGCCCCACTAGAGTCTTCATGGCAGTTATGTATGCCCAAAGAGCATCATCTAGCTTTTGAGACCAATCCTTCCTAGAAGAAGCAACATTTTTCTCCAGAATCTTCTTTATCTCGCGGTTTGAAACTTTCGCTTGGCCATTTGTTTGTGGGTGATAAGGTGAGGCCACCTTATGCTTAACTTCATAGTGTTTAAGCACCTTGGTCAGTTGATCATTGCAACAGTGAGATCCTCCATCACTAATGAGGACCCTACGAACTCCAAACCGGGTAAAGACTTGCTTTCTCAAGAACTTGATGACTGTGGATGCATCATTTTTAGGGCAAGCAGCAACCTCCACCCATTTGCTCACATAGTCAACAGCCACCAGGATATACTCATTCTTGAAGAATAGAGGAAGAGGGCCAACAAAGTCTATGCCCCAACAGTCAAAGACTTCCACCTCTTGAATCATTTGCAAGGGCATTTCATGCCTTTTTGAGATACTCCCAGTTCTTTGGCATTTATCACAACTTCTAGCATGATGGTGAGAATCCTTGAACAGGGTGGGCCAATAGAATCCAGCTTGGAGAACTTTTGCAGTCATTCTTTCGCCATTGAAGTGGCTTCCATATGGGGAGTTATGACAGTGCCATAGAATGCCTGCTGCCTCCTCACTAGTGACACACCGCCTCAATAAGTTGTTAGGTCCAATCTTGACCAAGAAGGGGTCATCCCAGATAAATTGCTTTGCATCATGTAAGAATTTCTTTTTCTGATGCCATGATAGATCTTCTTGTATGACTCCTGCCACCTTGAAGTTAGCCATGTCAGCAAACCATGGCTTCTGTTGAATATGCAGGAGAGTCTCATCTGAGAATGACTCACGGATCTCTTCTTCCTTGCAAGTGACTTCTTCATTAATGAGCCTAGATAAATTATCTGCAATCACATTCTCACTTCCCTTCTTGTCATGTATCTGCACATCAAACTCTTGGAGCAATAAAACCCATCTGATTAGTCTTGGTTTGGAGTCAGGTTTAGTGAGCAAGTACTTGATGGCAGCATGGTCGATGTAGATGATCACCTTAGACCCAATGAGATAGGGTTTAAATTTCTCCAATGCGTATACTATGGCAAGAAACTCCTTCTTCGTGGTGGCATAGTTGAGTTGGGCACCATTCAAGACTTTGCTAGCATAGTAAATGGCGTGAAAGATCTTCTCTCTTCTTTGGCCAAGTACAGCTCCTATAGCATAATCGTTGGCATCGCACATCAACTCAAAGTCTTTGTCCCAATTGGGAGCTATGATCACCGGGGCCAAAATAAACTTATTCTTCAAAATTTCAAATGCCTTTAGGCATTCATCATTCATATTAAAGGGTGTGTCCGTCACAAGGATATTGCTCAAGGGCTTTCCAATCTTGGAAAAGTCTTTGATGAATCTTCTATAAAACCCCGCATGGCCAAAAAAGCTTCGGATGCCCTTCACATTGGTTGATGGAGGAAGCTTTTCAATCACCTCCACTTTAGCTTTATCCACCTCAATCCCCTTGGATGATATTTTGTGCCCCAAAACAATGCCTTCGGTCACCATGAAATGACACTTCTCCCAGTTAAGAATGAGATTGGTTTGGATGCATCTTTTCAACACCGTTTCAAGATTTTCCAAACATCTATCAAAAGAGCTTCCAAATACTGAGAAGTCATCCATGAAGACCTCTATACATTTCTCCACAAGATCGGAGAATATGGCTTGCATGCATCTTTGGAAAGTGGCTGGGGCGTTACAAAGCCCAAATGGCATATTCTTATAAGCAAATATACCAAAAGGGCATGTGAAAGCCATTTTCTCTTGATCTTTGGGGTCCACAGCTATTTGATTATAACCTGAATATCCATCCAAGAAACAATAGAAGGCTTAACCTGCTAATCTCTCTAGCATCTAGTCCATGAAGGGGAGAGGAAAATGATCCTTTCTAGTGGCCTTGTTGAGCTTCCGGTAGTCAATACACATTCTCCAACCGGAGACAGTTCTTGTAGGGATCAACTCATTCTTCTCATTACAAACCACTGTCATACCACCCTTCTTGGGCACTACTTGCACTGGACTCACCCAAGTGCTATCAGAAATGGGATAGATAATTCTGGCCTCAAGAAGCTTTAGAACCTTTTTCCTCACCTCCTCCTTCATAATAGGATTGAGTCTTCTTTGAGGTTGGGTCACATGTTTGAAGTCTTCTTCCATGAAGATCATGTGCATGCAATAATTGGGAATTATCCCCTTCAAGTCAGAAATAGACCATCCCACAGCTCCTTTGTTGTTTTTCAAGACCTCCATCAGCTTCTTCTCTTCATCAATTGATAATGAGCTACTAATAATAATTAGTTTATTGTTACCCTCTTCCAGAAAAACATACTTTAGATGAGAGGGTAACATTTTCAGCTCCACCTTCTTTTATTCAACAATATCATGAGTCTTTAAATCTTCAATTTTCTCCTCATGAGGTGGAATCTCCTTCAACACATCAAGATTTGTCAAACAATCATCAAGAATTATGTCCTCTTCTTCATTAAGAGATTGTCGAGCATCAATGAGGGTTTTTATAAGAGGAGAAGAAATATGTATCTCCCTGTCCACTCTATTGCAAACTTCATCAAGAACATCAACCTTGAAACACTCTCCTTCATCACTGGAGTGTGACATAGCTTCAAAAACATTGAAATTCACCTCTTCATCTTGTACTCTCACCTTGAGCTTGCCATCATCGACATCAATAAGCACTCTTGCCGTCTTCATAAACGGCCTTCCAAGGATGAGAGGTACATCCACATCTGCCTCCATCTCCATGATGACAAAATCCACCGGGAACACAAATTTATCAACTTGCACAAGAACATCCTCCACTACACCATGTGGGTATTTGATAGATCTATCAGCCAATTGTAGAGTCATCCGAGTTGGCTTGAGTTCTAGCTCTCCAATCTTCTTGAATAAAAAGGGGCATCAAATTGATGCTAGCACCCAAGTCAATCAAGGCCTTCCCAATGGCAAGCTTCCCTATGGTGCAAGGGATGGTGAAACTACCCGGATCTTTTAATTTTAGGGGGAGAAGCTTTTGGATGATGGCACTGCAGTTTCCTTGCACTTCAATGGTTTCCTCCTCAATGTATTTCCCCTTTTTGGTGAGGAGTTCCTTCATGAACTTTGCATAGGCCGATATTTGTTGAAGTGCTTCCGAGAAGGGTATTTTGATCTCCAATTGCTTGAAGATATCCATAAACCGCCCATATTGTTTCTCCTTCTCCTTTCTAGAGTAGATTTTTGGGTAGGGAAGTGGATTTTCAAATTCTTTCTTGTTTTCAATTCCCTCTTTATTTTTCTCTCCGCTTGCACTCTCTTCTTTTTTACTCTCTTCCTCTACTTTTCTCTCCTCACTCTCTTTCACAATATTCTTCTCTCCACTCTTTTTTTCCCCTTCCTCAGCTCTCTTTTCTTTTTTCTCTCTCCCCCTCTCAACTAACACCTTACCACTTCTAGTAGTGATGACCTTGCGCTCTTCCTTTGGGTTGGCCTCGATATTTGCTCCAAAACTCTTATTAGATTTCTCTTCAAGCTTCTTAGCCAATTGGCCCACTTGAATCTCCAAGTTCCTGATGGAAGCTTTCATGCTCTTATGGTTGGATATGGAGACTTGCATGAATTGTTGAAGAGTGTCCTCCAACTTAGAAGTTATATCTGATAGAGAGGGGTGTGGTTGATATTGTTGTTGTGGTGGTCTATTTGATGGCCCAGCTTGTCCTTGGCCCATGCTTAGGTGCGGTCTCCATCCTTGGTTGTAGTTGCTTTGCCGGTTTTGATTACCCATATAGTTCACATCTTCTTGGGTATTAGCCTATTTAACACACTGACCACTTGCATGTTCTCCACCACACAACTCACACCCTAGATGTTGGGTGTGTGACACATTTTGGAGCCCTTGTAGCTGAGAGACATTGTTAATGAGAATATCCAATTGTTGAGTCATTATCCTGTTCTGAGCCAAGATGGCATCCTGAGACTATAGTTGCAAAACACCTTTTTGTTGCCTCCTCTCATTCTCCAATTCACTATCATTTGCAGCCATGTTTTCAATGAGCTCATGGGCTTCTTCTGGGTTCTTCCAACGGATGTTTCCTCCAGTTGACGTATCCAACATCAACTTAGTTTGGGATCTCAATCCTCCCAAGAACATGTTCAGGACTGTAGGCTCATCAAACCCATGAATGGGTGTCTTCCTCAGTAGCCCCTTGAATCTATCCCAGGCTTGACTCAATGTCTCACTAATATCATGCTGGAAAGATGAGATCTCTTGCTTCCTTTTGTTAACTTTGGATTGAGGGAAGTATTTATTGCAAAATTTTGATACCACATCGTCCCATGAAGTGAGGCTATTCTCAAGAAATGAATTGAGCCATACTTTGGCGTTGCCTCCAAGAGAGAATGGGAATAGGTTGAGCCTTATGAATTCGTCAGGCACATCCTGTTGTTTCACCGTGTTACATATCTCCAGGAAGCTGGTGATGTGATTGAATGGATTCTCATGTGTCAGGCTATGAAATTGATTGCTCTGCACCAGATGAATGAGAGCAGGTTTCACCTCCATGTTTGGGGCATTGATCTGTGGCCGAGCAATACTATTAAAATGAAGCGGCCCTGAAAAAGCAGAGTAATCCTCCAAAGTGCGTATAGCTTGCCCATCACCATTACCATTCTGATTTTCAGCCATGTGTTCCACTTCCTGCTCAGCTGCAGGCAAGATGGGTTGCTCAGTAATAACAGGAATGGGAGAAGTTTCTCTAGATGCCCTATTCTCTCTTCTTCTTCAACCAAATCGTTCTAAGTAATAAACCGGTAAGACCGGATATCGTTTCCCAAGAGACTCGGTTAACGCTTTACTATCGTATAATTAACTAACTAACTTAGGCTAAAGAATGGTTCCCTTTAATATGAATTTGTGCAGTGAAAATAAACATAATGCATAAATGATAAAGTGAACTTCTTGGGGTCAAAACACTTGAGAATGAAATGATTGGAGATGATATGGAATGTAGATGTTGGAGAATGATTTCAACTATTACATTCTTATGCAAATGCACATAACTACTTCTTCATTATAATGCTCTTGTCAACCTACTAAGTTACTTAAACCCAATCCTTTGGTGAGGAAGCCTAGATTCACTTATTAAATCCCAATCCTTTGGCAACCTAACAAGTTCATCCGCATTAAGAAAAGAAGTTTAAGACAACCAAAGGTCCTAGCTCCATCCCTAGACACTATTTCCTTTAGGTGTTTAGTCCAGTTCAAGGTTCACACAACATTTCCCAACATTAAGCAAACCCTAAAATCATGCTATGGTTGATCAAGTCATAACAAGCTTTAAGCAATGGAAATAAACACTAGCAAGTAATGAAAGAAGCATATTTTCATTGAAACCAAGTGCATTTAAAAGTGCGTTTTACAGTTTACATCATTCCCCAAAAAAATGAACTTAGCTCTCCATAGTAATGGAGAGCTTGAGCTTACAAGGAGGAAGAATGGAGAGTTCCCACAGCCCAAAACCAGCTCCTAGAGGTCCAAAATGGTGTTTCCAAGCTTCAGCCACCAAGAAGATGGCACCCTCGTTGCATGGGAGCTTTAAATAGGTCTATGGTGTGATAACGGTTGAAAAACCATTTTTTTCATACTTAATTTTGATATCAAATGCACCCTTGTTGACTTAGAAACTTGTTTGGAATCATGATTTTTCTTTAGTTTTGTGAATAAAAGAGTTGAGGACATGTTTTATGATTTTATCATTAAATTCCCTTGATTTTGTAGGTTTTTGGAATAAATTGAAAGAAAGGCTGAAGTATCAAAGGGTTGCAGTGCAGAAAAGTCAAATAGAATGCAGAAAAGTCAAGCAGTCAACAAGAATACTCAACCAGTCAACCAAAAGAGTCAACCAATTGACCAGAATGTTGACTAGAGCGCTGAGCGGCGGTTTTGGACGCTGAGTGGCGGTTTTGGGCACTGAGCGGCAGTTTTGGGCGCTGAGCGCCAGTTTTACATGTTTTTCACTGTTTTTCGCCTGGGGGAACCGCTGAGCGGTCTTGCGATTATGAGGCAAACCGCTGAGCGCCGTTTTTGAGCGTTGGGGATGCGGGCTTGGACCAGTTTTCTGTTATTTTTATGATCTGTTTGGGCTTAGACTTGTTTTCTGTTATTTTTATGCCCTATTTAAAGGCCAGAACGTCTTAGGGTTTGTATCTTTTGATGGCTTAGACACAGAAACACACTTTTCACCCCTTTGGGGTAGATTTGGAGGTGGTGACAGCTCTCCTTTTCTCTTTTTAGGGTTTCTATCTCTTTCATTCCATTATTCACTTAGTTTCTCCATGACGATGGAGAACTAGTCTTATTTGTTGCTGGGAAAGATGTAACCTCTAAACTCTCTTATATTGAAATTCTAGTTTTATTCATATGTTTCATATGCTTATATTATCAATTGTTGGGTTCTTATCTGTATTTAATGCTTTTATCATTTAACTCATTCGGTAAAAAGATATTTGCCTTTGTCGATACGGAGACGTATGGGAAAGTCATGAACTGATAGGAAATTCCTTGATTAAGCAATACTGCCGAGAGATAGGGGTAAGACGATCAATTGTATTTTGCTTCTGTAATTAATGCATTGCTAATTACTTAGGGAGACTAGAGATAGTAAACTAGTAATAGGCTCTTCTCGCCGAGAGATCGAGTTTAGGGTAGGCAAAGAAAGTTTGCATGACAATTAGGTAATAAAGCGAATTTAATAAGAAAAGTAGATATATGAGAGTGATTGGATGAAATCTGAACCCTAGCAACAAACCCATCTCATATTATCAACATCATCCATCCACTTTTGTGTTTAACCTCAATTGATCAAATTGCATTCATGTTTATTTTTCTGTACTTTATATTTAAAAATCCCAAAATATTGTTCTTATAGTCTTGATTGGTTACGCAAAAGCACAACAGTTTAGTGCCTTGAGTCTCTTGGGAAAACGATACTTGGACTTACCATTTATTATTACTTGATACGATCTGGTAAACTTGCCAGGGGTTTAACAAGTTTTTGGCGCCGTTGCCGGGGACTCGTGGTATAACTATTCTATGTGTGTGATTCTTAACTGATTAGACTTTCTATCTTTCTTTTTATCTATCTTTCTGTTTTTCTATCTTTATTTAAAAAAATGAAAATAAAAAAAAATCTTTTTCTGTTTTTATTTTTTTGTTTTTATTTAAAAAAAATTAAAATAAAATAATATTTTTTACTATTTTTATTTTTTTAGGCTAATTCTGTGCTCTAGTGCAGTGTTCTTTAGTGTATGCAGGATAAAAATTTTGTACCAAGAGCACAAGATCATCAAGAGGTAGATAAGGAAGGAGAGCTGGTTCACTAACACCCTGATGTGAAAAGTGATGATCCCAAACGTAGCACACCAAGTGAAATTTGAGAATGGGTTATGGGTTGTCAAGACTATCAAATCAAACAGAATTCTGAAGATTGAGGATCCTTAGAGTTGGTGACAAGAAAATTCTTGAGATGTTGTTGGTGTCAAGGAGGAAGGAAGAACGCCAACAGAAACTTTCAACACCTACTGATGGGTGTTTGGGCTTTACCGAGTCAAGTTAATGACGTTAAAAGAGCGCTTGCTGGGAGGCAACTCAGTTTCTAACTTTTTCTTTTTAATTGAATTATTTGTGTGGTGTGGATTTGATTTTTTTGCTTGTTTGAGTTTTTTTTTAGGTTAAATGCTGCTTCTGATGGCAGTGATGATAACATCTACTGATGGATGCTTTTACAACATCTATTGATGGATGTTGTTATGAAAGAGGATGATGAATAGACATCTACTGATGGATGTCACTGACAACATTTACTGATGAATGCTACTGGGATAGTATATACTGAGGGATGCTAGAAGATTTAGGTATCTACTAAAGGACACCAGGAAAGTACACCTAGAAAGGGATGGCATCCTCATCAGGAAAGAGGATCAAGACTGTGGGGAACAAGAGGAAGGAATGAGAGTTGAAGCAACTGAAGCTCCAGCTATGGAGGAAGATGATGAGGAGCATGCACAACATCTACTGATGGATGCTATCTACACTAGAGCAGGATTTATTTTCTATCTTTTGTTTTTTGTATTTATTTGTTTCTGTAGTGTAGGATTGATGTACTTGGTTGCACACTTTATCTGATGGAGTGGTTTGATATTGATATTTTTGCATGATGGGTATTGCTTCATCATACTTTGATATTGATGATGTTGAGAATATGCACAATATGCTGATGTACAGGTGGTGGTTCACAAGCTGTGTGAACAGATGCATTGTGGTTTTGTGATTGTGATTATGAGGCTAAGCAGGGAATTTGATTGAATGATTGGAATAAGCTTGTGTGAGGTTTTTGAGCTCCAGAGTTCTTATTGATATATTTTCTATCTACTGGAAGCATGAATGATTTTGCCTAAGTTTCTATGATTGATTGAATTGCATGTATGTGTCATAGGATCAAGGCCGTTTTTGATAAGCCCTTTTCTAAGCCAAAAATCTCGTCCCACATGAAAAAGAACATCTTATGTTCTATCCATTTTGAACCTAAACCTTAAACAGGATGAAAACCCTTGCTTTGAAAATCTTTGCCTTGAGTTAGGTTGAGAAATATTTTTGGGGTATTGTTAAAGGTTCAAGTTTGGGGTTGTTGGGAGAATTGAAAAAGAAAAGAAAAGTTAGACATTGAGCTTATGTGTTGAAAAGAAAATGCATGAGAAAAGATGAAAAAGATAGAAAAAGCAAAGCATGAAAAGAAAAGCTCATTGTGAAGAAAAGGGAAAGTTGGGAATGAGTGAGATTGGTAAAAAGAGAGTTTGTGCTTGAACCATGATTATGTGAATAACTCTCTTAACTCAAGGATTTTGTGATCTAGAAAAACCAATTTTCCTTGTTAGCCCGACCACATTATAAGCCTTGAAAAGTCCTTGTGATGACATGTGTGTGTGATGATATTTGATTGTGGCAAATGAAAGGCAGTTTTGTTTTATATGACATGTGGATAGTAGAGGGAAGGAGTGACCTCTTGAAACACCTATGTGATTGAGTGAAACACTTTATATGGTAAGGAATGATTCCATGAATTCATGATTTCATCTATGCTTAGCTAACTGATCATTCATGAGAATAGCATTTGTTGGAAGATTATGTGATTGTGTGAACACCATGAGAGTAATTTAAATCAAAGCATGTGCATATCTTGACTAAATTCTATTGATGAGTTGATTTGAGTGATTACTTGTCTTGAAAGAAAAAAAAGTTTTGGATTGTGTTGGACCATTATGATGATTTGTGGAAGACTAAGTTTCATCTTGTTTGCTTGAGGACAAGCAAAGTTTCAAGTTTGTAGTTGTGATAACGGTTGAGAAACAGTTATTTTCATACTTAATTTTGATATCAAATGCACCCTTGTTGACATAGAAACTTGTTTGGAATCATGATTTTTCTTTAGTTTTGTGAATAAAAGAGTTGAGGACATGTTTTATGATTTTATCATTAAATTCCCTTGATTTTGTAGGTTTTTGGAATGAATTGAAAGAAAGGTTGAAGTATCAAAGGGTTGCAGTGCAGAAAAGTCAAATAGAATGTAGAAAACTCAACCAGTCAACTAGAAAAGTCAAATAGTCAACCAGTTGACCAGAATGTTGACCAGAGCGTTGAGTGGCGGTTTTGGGCGCTGAGCGACAGTTTTGGGCGCTGAGCGCCAATTTTGCCTGTTTTTCACTGTTTTTTGCATGAGGGACCGCTGAGCGGTCCTGCGATTATGAGGCAAACCACTGAGCATCGTTTTTGAGCGCTGAGCGCTGGGGATGCGGGCTTGGACCTGTTTTTTGTTATTTTTATTATCTATTTGGGCTTAGACTTGTTTTCTGTTATTTTTATGCCCTATTTAAAGGCCATAACGTCTTAGGGTTTGTATCTTTTGATGGCTTAGACACAGAAACACACTTTTCACCCCTTTGGGGTAGATTTGGAGGTGGTGACAACTCTCCTTTTCTCCTTTTAGGGTTTCTATCTCTTTCATTCCATTATTCACTTAGTTTCTCCATGACGATGGTGAACTAATCTTATTTGTTGCTGGGAAAGATGTAACCTTTAAACTCTTATATTGAAATTCTTATTTTATTCATATGTTTCATATGCTTATATTATCAATTGTTGGGTTCTTATTTGTATTTAATGCTTTTATTGTTTAACTCATTCGGCAAAAAGATATTTGCCTTTGTCGATACGGAGACGTATGGGAAAGTCATGAACTGATAGGAAATTCCTTGATTAAGCAATACTGCCTAGAGATAGGGGTAGGACGATCAATTGTATTTTGCTTCTGTAATTAATGCATTGCTAATTACTTAGGGAGACTAGAGATAGTAAACTAGTAGTTAGTAATAGGCTCTTCTCGCCGAGAAATCGAGTTTAGGGTAGGCAAAGAAAGTTAGCATGACAATTAGATAATAAAGCGAATTTAATAAGAAAAGTAGATATATGAGAGTGATTGGATGAAATCTGAACCCTAGCAACAAACCCATCTCATATTATCAACATCATCCATCCACTTTTGTGTTTAACCTCAATTGATCAAATTGCATTCATGTTTATTTTTCTGTACTTTATATTTAAAAATCCCAAAATATTTTTCTTATAGTCTTGATTGGTTAAGCAAAAGCACAACAATTTAGTGCCTTGAGTCTCTTGGGAAAACGATACTTGAACTTACCATTTATTATTACTTGATACGATCTGGTAAACTTGCCAAGGGTTTAACAGGGTGTCATGCCAACAAAAGTCGCGCCCAGCCCCCTTCTTCTAGGTGCCCGGTTGCCATGATTAAACAGAAAATCCGAAGGAAAAAGTGCCCAGCCCCCTTTAGGGGTGCCCAGGCACCACCTTTAAGTTGAAAATGCGAGGCAAAGGGCGCCCAACCCCCTTTAGGGGAGTCTGCAGTGAAACTTCTTCAAATCTTGCTTTTGTAGCTCTTCCTTGACTCTCCACTCTTGATATTTTCGATGCTCTTCCAAAAGCACACAAAGGTCCTACAAAATTTGAGGAATTAGTGATGAAAACTGGTATGTGTAACCTAAGCTGAAGTTATTCACAAGGTTAGACAAAAGAGAGGATTAAGCATGTTTCAAGCTTCAAGAGAGTTGATTTGGTAAGAAAATTGTACCATAGATAATGGTAACAATTACCGTTATCAATACCTCACCTTGGCATATTAGAAACTGCATAATAGTCTGCAAATGCATCTAACAACCATTTATAGTGTCCATTTATACTAAAGTTTCGGGAGCGAAAATTTTAATTACTCATGGCATCCATTTTTGGCATCTATGTTATTCGTTAGATGGTGAATCCATCAATTAGAATTTTAGAATACACTATTAACGATCTTGGCATCTAGGTTTGTTTCTAATTTTGATTTGTTGGGTTTCCTTTGGTTTGTGTTTCTTGAAATGGGGTTGGTTCAGGTTTGGGTTTTTGACTCTACTAACGTTGGGAATCCGAAGGACAATTCCATTAAGTTCCGCCTCAGGGTTCACTTTTTATTTTATGAATTTGGTAGAAGACGAATTACTGGATGCAGTAGTTTTAATTGTTCAATTGTTTTTTAATATGGTTATGACCTGAAGAGAGCAGAGTTGGTGTATTTAAATCTGTGTGGTGAAAAATTATTTCTTTTCATCCATATATTAAAAAAATGGATTGAAATATATGGTTTATTTGTGATTGAAATGCACACAACTGATAATTTCCACTTCAGCTATGAATTCTCTCTCTCCCTGACCTCCACCAATCTTCAGTTGTTTCACTGCTATCTTTTTCCATCAGGAAGGTGCCCTTTTATACACACAACTAAATCCTCCCTCACCCAAAAGATTTTGACTTGAGAAGCCATTTGTGGCCTTCATCAGTTCTTCATATCAAAACCATGACCTTGAGTGGCCTAGTCCACCAAGATCAGATGGTATGTACACAACATCACTGCTAGAGCCACTCTGCACAAGAGGAGCTGAGGAGTGTCTTAAAAACTATGAATCTGCATAAAGTCACACACTTGAATTAAATTAAATGCTAAACTTTTTCAGAAATTCTCTGATCTAACTTAACCAAAAGTTGAGGTATATAAATTAATTTGAATTGTGGAAAAAAGATACGAATTTTTACCTGATTCAGGAGAGGAGGCAAGAGGGGATGACATGACATAACCACCATTCACAGGAGTCTTTCTCTTTTGCCTTCTCATGTACCATATAAGAACACTAATGAAGCCAAGTGGCAGAAATTCAGCCACCACACCAATATCCACTACACCAACAATGTTGATACTACCTAAAAGAGAGCCTGACGCTACTATCGGGTTAGGGGTAAGAGATGAGGGCGATGAAACTTTTGACAGGGATGACTAGTTGAAAATGGAGAAGATAAGAGTGTCTGCAGAACCATTGAATTAGCCTTCCACGTGGCACATTGTTAGTCACGTCAGAAAAAAAATTAACATCATTGGTCATGGAGAACGAAAAATTACAATTTCTTTAAAGACAAGGATCAAAGTGTATCAAAGTTTAAAAGAGAGACTAAATCTAAAATCGCATGATAATTGAGGAACTAAAAACATATTTAACCCTATTTTTATATGAAAAAAATTAGTAATTTTTTTACTCTAATTATAAAAAAATTACCACTTTAAAATGTATTATTTATTATATTCTTAATTTTTTATAGTCTATTAATTCGCTTATTTTTCATGAACGGCTGTGTATTTATTATGTTATTAACTATGTTACTAGATATCATTGATTTTTTTAGTAATGTCATTCTATTTAATCACATTCAAACCAATTAATTTTATGGTTGTAGTTAATGAAATTTAAATTTATGATATTAGTAAGTATTAATAAAGGTGGAAAAATGGGAAGTCCGACCTGTGTTAACTCTCCATCATTAACTTGCTAAAATCGGAACGAGACTGACCCACAGCGTTAAAAATGGTAAGTCAACTAATTGTCAATTTATTTTAATTTTTAATTTTGAAATTTGTTAATATATATATATATATATATATATATATATATAGATATATATATATTAAAAACATATTTGATTATATTATTTTTTAAAAAATATTTAATTATATAAATATTTTTAATTTTATAATCTTTAAATTAATATTTTTAGTCAAATAAATTAAAATAATTATTATATTTATATGTCAAATTATTTTATTATATTAATTATTAAAAATTAATTTATAAGTGTTAATTATTTAAATAATATTATTATATATTTAATTGAATAATTTAAATTGCTTTTTTATTTTAGTTTTAATTTTTAAAACAATAGATAGAAGAACAACTTTCATCTGGCATACTTAAGTGTGTGTTATAACCCACTTTATCACCATTAGGTATTAAGTATTTGATATGTAGAGGATTGGATGTAGCATTGAGTAAAATATTAAATATAAATTTTTCTCTAAAAGCTTTGATTTTAATTTTTACCACTGTAATGTAGTTGAGAAAGACAGGGCTAGGGAATGAGGTAGGTAGTTTTGATGATTCCAAAATATGATTAAATAAAATTGCTATTGGAGCATACGTATTAGACATAAGTAATTGTTTAAAAAAAAGAATAGAAGTTTGGAAATGGATATTATAGTCACTCATTCAGAGTTAACCGTTATTAATTTTAAGCGGGTTGCAAATATCATAAATAATATTAAATGAAAACTTTTCTAAATGGTTCAAATCAAAATTTTCCACACTTTATATTATACATGTTATACATGATATTTTGATTTTCTTAAAATAGTATGATTTCTCAGATATATATATATATATATATATATATATATATATATATATATATATATATAACTTTCATATCGACGTATTATAAATAAATTTTTATTTTTTTTAAAACTAAAATTGTGAAAAGTTTATTATCTTTTAATTATTGTTTTTGATAAATTTTAAATAAATTATTAAATAATTAATAGTAATTAAATAATTAATATATATATATATATATATATGGTTAATAATAAATTTTTAAATTTATTTATCTATTTTGTAGATGTTATTGATTCTTTTTAATTTAAATTTATACTTTTTTATCAGGTTAATAAATGACATTTTTAATATATATTTTTTTAAAATTTTTATTTAAATTATTTTAAAATAAAATCTCAAATACATTTAAAAAAATACAATTTTGCAATATTACCTTAAATGATTAATTTAAATTTTACTTCGAATTTTAATTTTTATTACAATTTTTTTATCATTATTAAATAATTTAAAATATCATTAATTTAAATTATAAAATTTCGTTATTAAAATTATATTTTTCAAAAATATTGAATTACTTAAAAATAAACTCATTTTAATATATCATTTGTCATGTTACATAATTAAATCAATAAATTTAATAAAATTATTACAATCTTTGTTAATTTTGAAAATTTTTACCGGAACCATTATATTCTGAAAAAAAATATTTCACTAAAGTTTGATCATAAATCGTAAACATTACTATTTAGATAAATATGATCATATGGAAAAAATCTTGAAATTGTATTACTTTATAAAAATTTCGCAGTAAACACTTGTGTTTTCGAACTTTAGAAACATAATTTTAAAATTTTAAATTGTCTTCCTAAAACTAAATGAAAAAAAAGTGGTTTTTCCTTAAAAAATATAATATAATTAAATTTATAATAATAATATCTTTTTATAAGTATACCAAATCGTTACAAATAATAAGTAAATAAGTAAAGTTTATTGTTCTCCAAAGGAAATTTATGTCACGTTATTCAATTAAAATTATTTATCAAAATCAATTTGATAGCAAATGAAATTTGGATTCAAAGAATTGAAAATAAGAAATTAACAAAATATTAAAAGTTGAAATTAGAAATTGAAAGAAAGCTTTGTTGGAATTGAATTCATGACTAACATTACAGTAACTTATCTGAACAATATAATTTGTATTCAAACATTAACATCATTGTATATTCGTTTAATCTCTTAAAACAAGTTCTAAAGAACTATGCTCAATTATTAATTCCTTAAGTAATCAAACATAGCCTATGTTTATAAATGACCAGAAGAATTGAAACTATTCCTAGCATCGTTTCTTTTGGTTGCTTTTCTTACATTCATACTTAGATTTACTTCCCAGTACAACTTGAATATATAAAATACATCATACTTCTGTATAATGACAAGTAAAAGAAGAAAAACATATGAACACAACTTATATTGAACAGGAAGTTTACATCAAATGTTAGTCATTATATTCAATTCCAACGAAAGAGAGAATTAGCTACTTCTAGACATCTAGAACGTACACAGTTTTGCAATCCCTTGCATACAATGTTGTCTGGATGCCTTGAGTAGTCTTCTAAAGTCTGCAATATTCTACGTTTCTTTTTCCTTGTCTGATCATCCCTTTCTCTGTCCAAAGTCTCACTTGAAAAGCCAAAAGAAATTACTAATTTGCTAAGCGCACAGAGTTCATGCACTAAGCGAATATTCAACCGCAATCTTTCCTCTATTGTTTTAATTCGCTCAGCGAATTGTTCTGTGCACTGAGCGAATAAAACAAATATTAGATGAGCGAATTAAATTTTGGCTCAGTGAGAGACGTCGTAACAACACTCCACTTTGATGTATAACTTCCTGTACAATTTATTACACATTTTCTATTTCTAATTACAACTTTTCAATAAGAAAATACATGAACAATTATAATTTTGAACTCGTTTATAAGCGTAAATAAAGTATTTTTCACACTTATCAAATAAATAAATAAAATTATTGTTAAGATTACTTTTAACTGATAGGAATTTATTAGTTTGCTTAAAATTGCGATATCATTTTTCTTAATAATTTTAATGAATGGCGTTTCTATTTTTCCTCTAAAACCAAGGAAAACCTACAAATAAAAAGAATCACTAAAAAATGTTTATTATTTCAAATGGAACAAAATCTTTCCCACTCGTGTAATAAAAGCTCTAGGGAATATGGTTACATTATATTACATTAAACACCCAAATTCCTTTTTTCGTCCGCGAAATCCAACTGGAGTTACTGGGTGTGGTAATGAGCACTGTGTACGATGCACCCTCGAAAACGCAGTCTCTTATTCCATTCGATACGTCTAAGATCAAGACAGGGAAATCTCTAGGAGGTCTTACCGTAGTCCGAAGCACAGGGGAGTGAAGTCTCCGAAGAGAGCGACACCAGCGAGGCATGTCGTTTCAAATCCCGAAATTGGACTCATTTGTCCCCCAAAGTTCCAGAAAACGACAAAACCAGCCATCCCCATCTCCCAGATTTCAGTTGCTGACGTGGCATTAACCGGCAGAAAAAACAGTTAGCTCCTCTCGGAAGAGAGACCCCTTCGCGTGTTACCAAAATTTCAAACGAACCTCGGTGAATTCGAGTTCAGAAAGGAGAAAAACCCAAGGCATTGTCTCTTGCCACCGCAACATCCACACCGCAACCTCTCCTTCTTCCAATTCCCTACGCCGCGGTTCCAACGAGCCCGACTTCTCCTCAAACGGTTAGGTTTTTCTCGTTGTCCGAGGATTCCTCGCAATGTCGCTGGTTTCGGTTCCCTTTGCGTTGTTTCCTCCCGCATTCGCGACACCGAGGCCTCTTTGTTAGAGGGAATCCGAGGAATTCCGAGGTTTCGGTGGTAAGCGCGTTTTCTAGGGTTTTCTTTCGAGCTGAAAGTGGTGACCGGAAGCGAGTTTCTCTGCGCTCCTATGAACTCTGCGGTGTGGTTGAGCTATGGGGTAGATGTGAGTAGCTTCGCTTGGTTAATTTGAAAGCGCTGAATCGGGTTTCATGGGGAGGGGTTGGACGTTGCTTTATGGTATATGTTTTGTTTTGGTTCGTTGTTCAAATGGGTGTTGGTTCCATTCTTGGGAAGCGCCTCTTATTGCAACTTGAATGGCTGATCCTCAGAAAACTGCTCTTGGCGAGAGAGATATCGAGCAGGTTCATCAGTTTTTGCTTTTATTCTGTTGCTTCTTCTGGGTTTTAATGATTAGTGTATAGAAAATGAAAATAAAATTTACTTGCCTGTGTGTGCCATTCACCTACCTTTTAGTTCTTCGTTGTTATGGTCTTGTTGAGCTAATATATTTTTAGTGGGGTGATTAATAATTTATAGGATGGGAGTTATACACGATTCCTTAGGTGCTGCATGTACTGTTTTTCAATCAGAATTGAAGTTTTATTTTGGTAATACTAATCTTTATTATGCTGATTACTGAGGTGAAACTTTAATTCTGATTGAAGAACAACGTAATAAACACATGTGAATATGCATCTATGTTTTGTCCTAATTTACAATGGTTGCTGACATAACTGGACGTTAAAGCTGGAAGCAGATGTCTTGCCTTGTGTTTTTTGGTTTTGAAGTCATGGATAATCTTCTTTTAATGATATTTAACCTTTTTTCTCATTTTTAGGCACTTACATTTCTTAAGAAAGGCTCGCATCTTCTAAAGTACGGGCGAAGAGGGAAGCCGAAGTTCTGCCCATTTAGGCTTTCCAATGTAAGTTGCTATTATTATTGTTTGTTAAAAGAGGTGTAATAACCCATCAAAGGACATAAAACTACCTCCTTTTTTTATTTAGAATTTTATACACTTTATACAGAACAATTTTCTGAAGATATTGCTCAAAGTAACAGTTTTGCTGATGGAAAGTGGTCACACAACAACAAATAGGTTGCTATTATATACATGATGACCACAAAATACATTTTACTAGATTAAAACCAGTAGTTAAATATGCATAAAATTCAGTAGTGAACATTACTTTAGGAATATTTTAATCGTGTTTGAATAATATAGATGCCAAACAGCTTATTTTAACAGCAAATTATGCCAGAGTGGAAGAAAAGGTCAAATGCCTTTAAATGCATTGTGTCTTCAATGTTATAAAATAGGAATTTTGTATATTATTTTTCAAGTAGCTTTTGCTAGGAATTTAAAATGTGCTTATATACTTGTTTCCGATTTTTCCCATTCACATATCTGAAGTATTGTGTTTTTCAAATAAATTTAAAATTAAGGACAAGAAAAACCAGCATGTATCTTCTGTTCTGCCTTGTTCAATGCTATTGGTTTTGCTTTTAGGATGAGTCTCTACTGTTATGGTACTCTGGCAAGGAAGAGAAACAGCTTAAGCTTGGTACAGTTTCAAGGATCATTCCAGGGCAGAGAACTGTAAGTTTGTAAAAGGCCTAGAGATACTATTTTATCTGGTTAATACTGGGTGCCTTTTTTGAAATTTCAATTATTTCCTTGATAAGCCTTCACCCGAGTTCAATACATCATTCTGAAATGGCTTTTGGGCTTTAGTCTTTGTAGAAAAATTTGGAAAAATACATATGTTTTACTGCTCCTTAGTTCTTTATTTTTTCTATTGGATTACTGTACCGTGCTCATTTTTTTTATTCGGTGTTATCATCCAGGCAACATTTCAGCGGTATCCACGACCTGAGAAGGAATATCAATCATTTTCTCTTATATACAACGACAGATCCTTGGATTTGGTGTGCTTTCTTTCTGCATAATTTATAATTATTATGAAAATTAAACCTACTAGGCCTGTAATGAAGATTGTCTCATCATCGTTTTCCTCACTGACCTGGTTGTGAAAAGCTAGTCTGATATTGAGTTAGTGAGTGGAGTAAAACGGGGAGTTTATAGCTTATGAGCTTCAATATTTGATCCACTGCTAATCTATGTACAGATATGCAAGGACAAAGAAGAAGCTGAAATCTGGTTTATTGGTCTTAAGGCATTAGTTACTCGAGGGAACAGTCACAAGTGGAGATTTGAGTCAAGAACTGATGACAGTCAGTGTTCTGATAGTCCAAAATCTAGCACACGAAAATCCACTCCTTCAAATACACCATTTTCTGTAACAATGGCTTTCATCTTTTTTGTTTCATACAATTCAGATAGACATTTACAATTTGCTATATTTTTCACTCTACAATTTTATACAACAGGACCCTGGAGATGGTGGTGGAGCTGCTTTTGATGTGAAAAATAGATGGGTTAAGGCTTTCTCTGAAATAATTTCGTTCAATGCAGCTAGCAAGGGTTCCAGTCAAGCTGAATCTATTGCAAATTCCTCCTTATCCTCTGGATCTGCAGATAACTCAAGCAATCGAAATTCTTCATCTGAGGCATTTCGCGTTAGTTTGTCTAGTGCTGTAAGTTCCTCCAGCCAGGGTTCTTATCATGAAGATTTTGATTCCCTAAGTGATATTTTTATTTGGGGAGAAGGTATTGGCAATGGAATTCTTGGTGGTGGTGTACATAGAGTTGGAGCCTTGTCTAGTTCTGAGATGGATGCTTTCCTTCCCAAGGCATTGGAATCAAAGTTAGTTCTAGATGTTCAAAGTATTAGTTGTGGCTACAGACATGCTGTTCTGGTTACCAAGCAGGGAGAGATATTTAGTTGGGGAGAGGAGTCAGGAGGTAGGCTTGGACATGGTGTAGAAATGGATGTTCGTCACCCTAAACTTGTTGAAGCTCTTGGTGGCTTGAATACTGAGTTAGTAGCATGTGGAGAATATCATACATGTGCTGTTACTTATTCTGGGGATCTTTATACATGGGGTGATGGTGCTCACAATTCTGGCATGCTTGGACATGGAATTGAAGCCACTCACTGGGTTCCTAAGAAAGTAAGTGGTAATTTGGAGGGTTTACGTGTATCTTATGTGTCCTGTGGACCTTGGCACACAGCTATTGTTACATCAGCTGGGCAATTGTTCACATTTGGCGATGGAACTTTTGGTGCCTTAGGACATGGAAATCATAGTAGTGCAACTATTCCTCAGGAAGTGGAAACTTTGAGAGGGTTTAGAACAACCAGAGTTGCTTGTGGTGTTTGGCACACTGCTGCAGTTGTGGAGGTGTTAACGGAGTCTGTGGAATCTTCTACAAGCTCATCTTGTAAAAGACTGTTCACGTGGGGTGATGGAGATAAAGGCCAACTTGGACATGCTGATAAGAAACCTAGACTAGTTCCTGAGTGTGTAATTGCATTGAGTACTGAAAACATTAGCCAGGTGGCTTGTGGCCACAGTCTTACAATTGCTTTGACAACATCAGGACGTGTATATACAGTAGGAAGCACTGCTTATGGGCAACTTGGCTGTCCTGCATCCGATGGAAAAGTCCCTACGTGTGTTAAAATTGCTGACAGTTTTGTAGAAGATATTGCCTGTGGTTCATATCATGTTGCAGTCTTGACTTCCAAGGCAGAGGTTTACACATGGGGAAAGGGTTTGAATGGGCAATTAGGTCATGGAGACAATGATCACAGGAATAAACCCACACTTGTTGAGTTTTTAAAAGATAAACAAGTGAAAAGTGTTTTTTGTGGTTCAAACTTTACTGTTGCTGTATGTCTTCATAAATGGATCCCAAGTGTTGATCATTCTACATGTTTTGGATGTCGTAATTCATTTAATTTCAGAAGAAAACGTCATAATTGTTACAATTGTGGACTTGTGTTTTGCAAATCTTGCACCAGCAAGAAATCTTTAAAAGCTTCCCTTGCTCCCAATGCTTGTAAGCTGTATCGAGTTTGTGAGGACTGTTATGTCAAACTTAAAAAATCTTCTGAATCAGTACCCTTGGTGCAAACTCCTCCTAGCTTGAGAAGTGTAAGTTTGCAAGAGAACAGAACCACTAAAATACAGGGAACACTATTGAGGCTTTCATCTTTTGGTTCTATTCTTCATACAGTAAGTGGTCAATCCAAGCTTCCAGATTCACAAGATATCCATCGTTCCCCGGCTTCAAATGGAAAATTAGAGATGAGGGGTTTTGCTTCTTCAAAATCATCAAATTCTGTTTTTGTGGATTCTAAGAAACACATTTCATTTTCCGAGCCTGCTGCAAGAATATCTTGTCAATCAACATCTCCAGTTTCATCAAAGTCAAGTCCAAGAGAATCGTATGAAGATATCAATGATGATTTAAAGCACAGAAATGATATTTTAAGTCAATAAGTTATAAGTTTAAGGACTCAGGTAAGCCTTATCATATATATCAGATTCATGTGTATCTATCCTTCTAGAGAACGTAATGTATTGCACATAAGTAATATTTATCTGTTTATGACTGACGCTTTGAAAGAAGATTACTTTTATTGAAATTGTTGATTAAATTCTTAAAGCTTGCATATCTCATTGCATTTGATTTGTTATAAGATTCTTTGGATGGACGAATTTGCTTAAAATAAAAGCAGGGTAATTACAGAGTTTGGAGGATAAGGGATCCAACTTAAAACAACAACAACAAAGCCTTATTCCACTACGTGAAGTTGATAACATGAATCCCACGGTGTTATTCTTCTTGGTTAAAGGTAGAATATAAAATGCAAATATAATACAAGAATTTCTAAGAGGAGAAGGTTCTGCGTATAATGTACCATTTTAACTTTCTGATGTAAAAGAATCTGTCTCTGTATATGGCACCTTTTGCATCAACTGTATACAGTGCATTTTCATTACTAGTTTGTATTCACTGCTCAGGTCTGTGTATTCACATTCACATATGATATTTGAACCAAATAATTATATGTTTATTTGTTTTTATCTTGAATTAAAATAATTACATAATTTTATGATCTTGAATTTAAAATAATTATAGTTTTTAACTTTGAATTCATTTTTAATTACTATTTGTTTGTGATTTATAATTGTTGAAAATATTAGAAGTATACTCAACCTGGAACTGATCAAATGTACTTGTTAGGTTGAAGATCTTACTCGAAAATCGAAAAGTTTAGAGGCTGAACTTGAGAGAACATCAAAGCAATTGAAGGAAGTGACTACAGTAGCTGCAGATGAAGCTGGAAAGTGTATATCAGCAAAAGAGGTCATAAAATCATTGACTGCACAGGTTGGGTACTCTATCCGTAGGGTTCTTTCTCCTCTTCTACATTACTAAGCATGGTTGTAGTTTGTTGGGTCTTTTTATGTTTTATGTAAACTGTTCTTGCAAGGGAAGATACATAACTAAAGCTTTGGTGGGGGATCTTAGAAACAAGGAATAAACAAATATAGGCCTTTTGGTGAAATAACCAATTTTGTGGAGCATATAAATCATATACACTTAGCTTGTAACAAATATAGTCAATTGTTGGACCCCTCATAGACTTGGTGAGGATATTGGCTACATTGATATGTTGTCTTCTCGTGAAAAAACGGATCAGATACAACATGCAATGCTGTCTTGTGATCACAAGTCATTATCATTTGTGTAGAGTCTTCTAATTTAAGCTTTTTCAGAAGTTGCTTCGGTTATGAGTTGTTGGAAGTCCCACACGACTAGAGATAAGGTCAATTCATAGTATATACCGGTGCAAACCTCACCCTATAAGTCGGTTTTGTGGGGTTGAGTTAGGCTTAAAAACCCACTTTCTAACATGGTATCAGAGCCAAGTTCAGAGCCTATCCTAGCGATATTTCTTGTTTCTTGGACATTTCTATTCCACCCGTTGTCGGGCCATTATAGGACCATCCAATTTCTACTATCACGCACGAGATGTCTATACCTTTGTGTGAAGGGGGTGTGTTGCAAGTCCCACATCGACTAGAGATAAGGCCAATTTATAATATATAAGTGAGGTGCAAACCTCACCTTACAAGCCGGTTTTGTGGGGTTGAGTTAGGTTTAAAACTCACTTTCTAACATGAGTTCACAAGTCATTAAGCTCATAACTTGGTATTCTGCTTTAACATTGGATTTTGTTACAAGATTTTGTTTCTTGTTTTTTTCAAGATATTAGATTTCTTCCAATTAGCACATACGACCTGATGGTGGATTGTCTATCATTGGATGTGCCGTTCTAATTAACATTGGAATAATCAACAATCCAAGTATGTTCTTTGTCTTCATAAATGAGATTGTTGCCTGTTAATTTTTTAATAACTTCAGTATACAAATAACAACATTCTAATGGTCTTGACAAGGTGGATTCAAGAGTTGACTTACTACATTGGTTGGAAATACAATATTTGGATGAGTAAGTAGTAAGATAGTTCAACATTCCGGGTAACCTTTCATATCATCAGGATATGATGAATGCTTTTCTTGATTGGCTATCAATTTGATGCCATTGTCCATAAGAATGTCAATTGGTTTGGTATTCGAAATGGCAATTTCTTTCAGGATATTCAAAACATAACTCTTTCGGGAGATAATCAAGCCATCCTTGGATTTAGCAACCTCAATACCTTAGCAATAGTGAAGTCTACCAAGGTCTTTAGTCTGGAATTGACAGGAGAGGTGATGCTTTAGGTGAACATGCCAAGTTGATCAGTGTCTATGATGACAATATCATCCACCTACACAATGAAGTAGATGCATGCCATAGGTGAGTGGCAATAGAACATTGCGAATCATATAAAACTACTTCACAATCATATGAAATGGGTCAAATCAGACACATTATGACTATTTAAGCTTATTAAATGATTTTCTAAGCCAGCCTACCATGGTAAAGGAATCCCCCAAAGAAACAAATAGAGGTGATTACTCCATATAAACCTCTTCACCATTTCCATTATGGCATTGTTTAATATTAAATGAAACAATGGCTGATGGAGAATAGTAGCCATGCAGAATAAGTGTCTAGTGATGCCCTTTTAGGCATAGGAGAGAAAGTGTTGGTGTAGTGTTGCCTAAATATCGCCGTGTAACCTTTGGCAACTAGGTGGACCTTGTTGCTGTCAATTTTTCTGCGAGGACCTACTCAAAATGCGTAATTAATCCATTAACACCCAACTATGGACTTGCAAGGCGGAAGTGAGATCAATTTCCATTTACCATTGCTTTGGAGTGTACACATTTCATCAATCATTGCTTGTTGATCCACCACTTGGGGTGAGATAAGACATCACCTAGAGAGTTAGGAATATGCACAAAAGAAACGTAATAGAGCCATGTATAGTGCAAAGGGGAAGACAATCATAACTTAGTGAGGAGATTGATTGTGACTAGAATGAATATCTTTTTGCAAAGGGATGAGCCAGTCAAGGTCATTGAGCAGGTCCAAATCTAGTAAAGGCACTAGTGCTAGGGAATAGTTTGGCATGGCCAATGTTGATATGCTTGAAGGGGATGCACCTTTAGTGGCTTGATTGAAGGAGCATCCCAGGGGAGGGCAAATTCAACCTGACAAATAGATGGAAGAAAAACAAGAGAATGTGTGCCTGTGTGGATAGTGTAATTTGTGGTAGGAGACTCAAAGTACGGAACAGTCTCAAAAAAGGAGACATTAGCAGGATCACAATATCATTGCAAAATAGGAGTGAAGCAATGTTAAGTTTTGGACAAAGCAAGTGAACCCAATGACATGAAAAGGAAATTGATGAAGTCGTGACTAAATGAGCAACTTGTTTAAACTAAAAGGTGGAGAGCATATAGTTGATGAGATTAGATGATGTAAGAATGGTATTGGAAACCCTAACATACACAATACATATCCTATCAACATC
Source organism: Vigna reflexopilosa (assembly GCA_027742785.1). Taxonomy (NCBI): domain Eukaryota; kingdom Viridiplantae; phylum Streptophyta; class Magnoliopsida; order Fabales; family Fabaceae; genus Vigna; species Vigna reflexopilosa. The sequence goes on along the minus strand of CM050911.1, from coordinate 41,859,546 downwards.
CCACATTATAAGAATATATAGATTTTCCTAGCAAGTCTCCCGCTTTAACAACTAACCATTTTACTACTTTTATCTTTAAATTTCTTCCTAAACCCTCTCATTACGTCCATGCCTAACAATCCTATCCCTATTGGTAAGTCCTTAGTCTTGCTTCATCATGGTAGTAGTTATCCCATCACCTCTCTTGTATAGTGTGGATATAAGCCATGCAAATATCGTTCTTTTACAAACCCTAAACCCAAATATTGTCCTGTTTTTTAATATATTTTTTCTTGCTAATAAAAAAGATGGAAAAAATTTCTCAACTCTCAACCATGTGTTAACCGGATGTAAGTTATTTCCCTTGTTTTGATAACTTTTCATCAACTCTTGTAAAAGATAAATGACTTGTTACAATCTTTATGTCTTCTCTTCATCTATTCTTAATTATGTTTTTTTGTAATTTCATAGTATGACTAATAAGTTTTAGACTTCTCTAGTTTTCAAAATTTTAAATATTTCTGATAGGTTTCTGAATTGGAAACCTATCTAATTTGCACTTAACACACACTCACAACTAAGAAAAGAAGAATATATTGTATAATTCTGTTATTTAGTATAGTAAAATACACAGCCAACAACTTCCAAGAGAGCCAAATTCTCTCTCCAAAGGATAAACGTGATCTTGTCTTTACAGTATACAAATCAAAAGTAAGTATTATCAAAATACATCAGCTCTTTTATAGGAGCTTTATTTCCCGCCCCATTATTATTACGGTTATAACTACCTAACACCTCTCCCCCTCTTTATTCCCTTTTCTCTTCCTTTCATAAACTCTCCATACCCTATCATTACCCACTGCTTGATGTTCAACCTTGTCCCAAGGTTGAAGTTTGGAAACTGTTCCTGGATAGTTAGCACGTCCTCCCATGTTGCTCCCTCCTTTCCTCCTTCTTGCCATTCCACCAGGATCTGCGGTATCAACTCCTTGTTCCTCTGTTTTTGCCTTCTGTCAAGAATCTTGAGTGGCCAAAACATTGGGCCCTCTACTTGCAGTTCATCTGGCAGATCCTTCTCAACTTGTTTGGTACCCACTGCTACCTTCAATTGAGACACATGGAAATACAGGATGTATCCTTGATGTCTTAGGTAACTGCAATTTAAATGCAACCTTTCCAATCTGCTGTATTACTTTAAAAGGCCCAAAGTAGCATGCTGATAATTTGGGATGCAACCTGGTGGGCATGGAAGTCTGCCTATGAGGCCTAATTTTTAGGTAGACCCAGTCATCGACCTTAACTTCGGTTGGTTTTCTCTTCTTGTTAGCATATTTGGTCATCATATCCTGTTCTCTTGTTAAATAAAATCTGAGTTGCTTGAGGAGCTCATCTCTTGTTTGGAACGAGTGAGTGCAAGAGGTGTCCTTCCATAAACAATTTTGAATGGGCTACATTTAGCCGCACCCTGATAGGTAGTATTATACCAATACTCAGCCCAGCGAAGAATTGAATTCCAGCTCTTAGGTTGTTCTGAACAGAAACACCTCAAATAGCCCTCCAATATCCTGTTTAGTACCTCAGTTTGCCCGTCAGATTCTGCGTGGTATGTGTTGAAGTATAATGTCTATATTTTATTATTAATACTTATGTTAGGGTTTTGTTACCCGCCTATTTTTATCTTTCAGAACTACTGTCTTCTATAAATACAGTAGTAAAGTGTATCAGATTTCTTTAATCAAAATATAAGATTTTTCATTTTCTCTCAACTTCAAGTTGGTATCAAGAGCCAGACTCTTTGTCTTCTTCGTCTATCGTTGGCGGCATCGTCTCATTGTCATTTTCGCCATTCGCTCCGCTGTCGGTCGCCCTCGCCACCTCCGTCACCGCGCTGTCCTCCGCTGCTGCCGCCCAATGTCGCTTTCTCCAGCAAAGTCAAGGGTTAGGTGCGCCTTGAGAAGCGCAACCCAACTTTGGTGGTCCTGTCCTCTGAAGCCTCGCACCAGCCGCCACGCGCCGCTTCTTTCCGGCCAGTCCGCCGTCGTCGTCGCTGCCAAACGTCGTTTTCTCCGGCGAAGTCAAGGGTTAGGTGTGCCTTGAGAAGCACAACCCAACCTTAGTGGTCCCGTCCTCCGAAGCCTCCGCACTAGCCGTCACGTGCCGCTTCTTTCCGGCCAGTTTCGGCCGCGTGTTCTGCACACGCCGCCTTCCCGATGTCGGAGTTTCACCGCGTCACTGCAGATCGTCTCGCTGAGGCTTCTTGAGTGTGTTTTGGTTCCTGTTTCTCCGTTTCGTTGGCTTGGGCTCATACCTAGGGTTTTCTCCCTCACGTTTTTGAAACCCGAAGTCCCATTTCTTCTTTAAGTTTTAAAATGGCTTCTTTTACGGGAAGTAATTCCTCTTTATCTGCTACCCCTAGCATTACATCTGCAAAATTGAATTGGAAAAATTATTTATCATGGTCCTCTGCTATGGAATTGTGGTTTCTTAGTCAAGGACACCATAATCACCTTGAACAATATATTTCTATGGTCCCAGATGAAGAAAAATCTCAGTGGCAGAAATTAGACTTTCAGTTATGTGCTGTTTTGTGGCAATCACTTGAGCAAGAGGTTCTAGATATCTTGAGACCCTATAAGACATGTTCCTCTTTTTGGAAAAGGGCCCAAGATATTTTTGCTAATGATGTACAACGTCTTTTTGATGCAACCCAAAGAGCAACTTTTCTCAAACAAGTCAACCATGATATGGTTTCCCATGTAGCAAAAGCTCGGGCTGTGGTAGAAGAGTTAAAGAACTTCTTTGTAGCTGATTCATTAAAAAATCTCAACAAAAAGCTTGACAAGTTTTACATGGTCCTAATTTTGAAAAGTTTACACTCTGATTTTGATCATGTACGTGATCAAGTTTTAGCTAGTGATCAAATCTCGTCGATGGATGGCTTATTACTCGACTCCTTCGAGTAACTACATTGGTAAAAGAAGAGAATTTAAGTGATGCTATTGAAACATCAACAATGGTGACACCTCGAGGAAAAGGAGGAGGTAGGAGCAATCGAGGAGGACGTGGTAGTCGAATTGGACGACCTCAATGCTCATACTGTAAGAGAATGGGTCATACCCAAGATAAATGTTATTCCTTGCATGGCTTCCCAGACAAAGCTGCTCATGTGTCTAAATCTGATAATTCAGAATCTAGAATTTCTGATGAAGAGTACCAAGAGTTTTTGAGGTACAAGTCTGAAAAATCTTCTAATCTTGGCCAATCCTCCTCAATGCCAAATGTGTCAACTGTCTGCATCTCTCAATCTGTGGAAGGTCATAGTCCATGGATTCTTGACTCAGGTGCCTCAGATCATATCTTTGGTAACATCCCTTCATTTTCTTCCATGTCCTCTCCAAAAACTCCTCATTTCATTACTATTGCCAATGGATCCAAAGTTGCATCCCAGGGGATTGACAAAGTTTCCTTATCTCCTTCACTAAAATTGAATTCTGTTTTGTATATTCCTCATTGTCCTCACAATTTAATCTCTTTGAGTCGATTGACTCGTTCTTTAAATTGTTTTGTAACCTTTTCTGCTAATTCCTTATTTATACATGAACATGGTACGGGTCGTCTGATTGGAGAAGGACATGAGTCACGAGGACTTTTTTTCTTAAAACCTAACTTCTCAGTTTCTTGTTTTGCAACTTCATCCCCAAAACTTTTGCATAATCGGTTGGGCCACCCAAGCTTATCCAAGTTGAAGATGATGGTTCCTAGTCTCAAACACATTCAAGTCTTTGATTGTGAGTCTTGCCAGTTAGGAAAACATGTTAGATCTTCCTATCCTAAAAAGTCTGACGCGATGTAATTTTGCCTTTTCAATTATTCACTTTGATATATGGGGACCAAGTCGTGTTACTTCTTTTGGTTTTAATTATTTTGTAACCTTCATTGATGAATTTTCTTGATGTACTTGGGTTTATTTAATGAAAGAGAGATCTGAACTTTTGGCAATATTTGTGTCTTTTTTTAATGAAATTAAAAACCAATTTGGGAAGACAATTAAAATCCTCATAAGTGATAATGCTAAGGAATACTTTTCTGCAGCATTTTCTTCATTCTTATCTTCCCAAGGAATTTTACACCAGTCAACATGTCCCCATACCCCATTCCAAAATGGCATTACAGGGAGAAAGAATAGACATCTCATTGAAACTACACGCTCCCTGATGTTGAATACTAATATTCTTGTTCATCATTGGGGTGATGCAATTCTGACTGCCTGTTTTCTGATCAATAGGATGCCTTCTTCCTCTCTTGAGAATAAAGTCCCTCACTCTATCATTTTTCCAAATGACCCTCTTTACCATGTCTCTCCTCGTATATTTGGGTGTACTTGTTTTGTTCATAATGTTTCTCCAGGTCTTGTTAAACTCTCTGCAAAAGCTATTAAGTGTGTCATTTTGGGATACTCTCGCCTTCAGAAAGGGTATAAATGTTATTCTCCCTCAACCAAGAGGTAGTATATGTTTGCTGATGTCACATTCTTTGAAGATACACCTTTTTTCTTGTCCTCCATGGAGGACCATTCATTTGTTCAACAAGTGTTTCCTCTACCATCATGTGATCCCTTGGTTACTCCTGCTTCTTTACCTCAAACTCATAATGCAAATGACATTGTTCCTCCACCTCTTCTCACATATCAGTGTCGGACACAATCTCAAACTCCAAACACTGAAGATCCTCGAGACTCAGGTCCTCCTTCATCAGATTCCCAAACCATGGATCCTTCATCCTCTTCACCCTCTCTTGACTCAGATAATAATTGGCTTATTGCCCTTCGGAAAGGTATTCGCTCTACTCGTAATCCTTATCCTGTTTATAAGTTTTTGAGTTATCATCGTTTGTCTCTTCCATATTTCTCCTTTGTTTCTTCCTTATCTTCCATTAAGGCTCCTAATAATGTTCATGAGGCACTTGGTCAACCTGGATGGCGACAAGCCATGATTGATGAAATGAAGGCACGTGAACACAATGGCACTTGGGACCTTGTTCCTCTTCTTCTTGGTAAGAAGCCTATTTTTTGTAGATGGGTCTATGCTATTAAGGTTGGTCCTACTGGTGCAATCGATCGTCTAAAAGCTCGTATGGTAGCTAAGGGATATACTAAGTCTATGACCTCGACTATTGTGATACCTTTTCTCCTGTGGCTAAAACCAATACTGTTCGTATTTTGCTTGCTATGGTTGCCATTCGTCATTGGCCCCTTTACCAGTTGGACATTAAAAATGCTTTCTTCATGATGATCTAGAAGAAGAGATATATGGAGCAACCTCCTGGGTTTGTTGCTCAGCGAGAGTCTGGGTTAGTTTGTAAATTACATTGTTCCCTCTATGGTTTGAAGCAATCACCTCGAGCTTGGTTTGGTAAATTTAGTCGGGTTGTGCAGAATTTTGGATTGAAACGATGTGAGACGGATCATTCAGTATTTTATAGTCACTCTTCTCCTGATAAATGTGTTTATCTTATGGTCTATGTTGATGATATTGTCATTACAGGAAATGACGTCACTGGAATTGCTTAATTAAAGAATCATTTGTTTAACCACTTTCAAACCAAAGATCTGGGTCGGCTAAAATATTTCCTTGGTATTGAAGTGGCACAATCAAAGGAAGGTGTCATCATTTCACAAAGAAAATATGCTCTTGATATTTTGGAGGAAACAAGCTTGACAAATTGCAAGCCCATTGATAGTCCTATGGACTCAAATCAAAAGTTAATGAGAGACCAAGGTGAACTTTTCTCAGACCCAGAGAGATATAGAAGGCTTGTTAGAAAACTCATCTATCTTACCATAACAAGATCTGATCTTTCTTATCAGGTGGGAGTTGAGTCAATTTATGCAAAATCCACATATTGATCATTGGAATGCAGTGATTCGCATTCTGAGATATGTAAAAGGGAACCCAGGACAAGGATTGTTGTATGAGGACAAGGGAAGCACTTGTGTTGAGGGATATTGTGATGCAGATTGGGCTAGTTGTCCAATTGACAGAAGATCTACCTCAGGATATTGTGTTTTACTTGGAGGGAACCTTGTATCTTGGAAAAGTAAGAAACAAAGTGTTGTTGCTCGATCTAGTGCTGAAGCTGAGTATCGATCTATGGCTCTAACTACATGTGAACTTGTGTGGATTAGACAACTCCTTCAAGAATTGAAATTTTGTGAAAATGAGTAGATGAAGTTGTACTGTGACAATCAAGCCGCCCTTCATATTGCCTCTAATCCAGTGTTTCATGAAAGAACAAAACACAGAGATTGATTGTCATTTTATTAGAGAGAAGTTATTGTCAAAGGATCTTGGTACTGAGTTTATCAACTCTAATGAACAACTCGCAGACATTCTGACCAAATCTCTAAGGGGGCCTAGAATTCAATTTATATGTTCCAAGCTTGGTGCATATGATTTATATGCTCCAGCTTGAGGGAGAGTGATGAAGTATAATGTCTTTATTTCATTATTAATACTTATGTTAGGGTTTTGTTACCTGTCTTTTTTTTATCTTTCAGAACTACTGTCTTCTATAAATACAGTAGTAAAGTGTATTAGATTTCTTTAATCAAAATATAAGACTTTTCATTTTCTCTCAACTTCAAGTGTATGCAGTACTCATTTGCAGCAAGGTGCCCTGCAATCTATATAACTCCTTCTAGAATATGCTAAAAAATAAAGGATCTCTATCACTAACCACTGACACTGGCATTCCATGTAATCTGACCACTTCTTTAGCAAAAAGCTCTGCTATGGTTTTGGCAGTGTAGAGATGCTTTAGGGGAACAAAATGACCATACTTGCTCAAGCGGTCTACCACTACCAGAATTGCATCATGTCCCTGTGATTTTGGCAACCTGACTATGAAGTCCATGCTGACTTCTTCCCAAATGGCTTGCGGAATTGGCATAGGCTATAACAAGCCTTGAGGAGAAGAGGCCAAATACTTGTGCTGCTGTTACACCAAGCAACTGGCTACGAAATCAGTGACAACCTTCTTCATTCCTACCCAATACAATGATTCGGCCACCTCACGATAGGTCCTATAGACCCCTGAATTCCCTCCAGTGTTAGTGGTATGGAACTTAGCTATAAGCTTAGGAATAGAATTTGCAGATAGCACCAACCTTCCTTTGTAGTGAAGTTTGTCGTTCTCCAAAGTAAAGGCAGGATGAGAATTAGAATCTGCTCTTACTTGTATTATCTTCTTAAGAGTCTCATCCTCCTCAACCTCCTTCAATACCTCCTAAAAATCCTGCCAATATGGTCTCGCCATGATCCTCAATTCTACCTCTTCCTCCCCCTTATCTTCCCCTTTCCTTGACAAAGCATCCACCACTCTATTGGTCACCCCTGATTTGTAAACTATGTCAAAATCATATCCCAACAGCTTTGGCAACCAATTCTGTTGATTTTGAGTTGTTATCCTCTGTTCAAGCATATATCTGAGGCTCCTCTGATCCGTATGCACCACAAACTTCTGACCCAACAAATAAGGCCTCTAGTGATGGATGGCCATCACCAAAGCCATGAGCTCTTTTTCATAAATGGATTTATTTAGGGATCCCTCTAACAGTGCCTTGCTAAAAAATGCAATAGGCTTTTTGTTTTGAGTTAGAACAGCTCCTACCCTACCCCCTGATGCATCACATTCAATGTGAAATTGCTGCTTGAAATCTGGTAATGCTAAAATCGGTGCAGTAGTGATGGCATCCTTCAATATGGCCATAGCTTTTGCTGCTTGTGCAAACCAGGTAAACGGCCCCTTCTTCAACAGTTTTGTCAAGGGCTTTGCAATATTTCCATGATCCCTCACAAACCTCCTGTAATAGCTTGTGAGAACCAAAAAACCCCTTAAGGCTTTAAGGGTTCTGGGCTCTAGCCATTCCTCCACCACCGCCACTTTTTCTTTATCCATCTCCACCCCTTTTTCTAAAATTAGATGCCCTAGGTATCTGATCTACTTCCTCCCAAATTCACACTTTTTTGCATTGGCTACCCACTAGTGTTGTCTCAGCGTATTTAACACTTGCCCCAGGTGTTTCAAATGTTCATCCCAATCCTTACTGTATATTAGGATATCATCAAAAAATACCAGCACAAACCTCCTTAAATATGCTCTCAGCAAATCATTCATCATACTCTGGAATGTAGCTGGCGCATTGGTAAGGCCAAAGGGCATAACAATGAACTCGTAATGTCCTTGATGTGTCCTAAATGTTGTTTTCTGGATATCTTCCTCCCCCATACGAATCTGGTGATACCCAGCCTTCAAATCCACTTTGGAGATGTATTTCGCCCCTCTCAATTCATCCAATAACTCTTCTATGACCGGTATTGGAAATATGTCTGGGATTGTGGAATGGTTCTGTAATCAATGCAGAAGTGCCAACTGCCATCTTTTTCCTGACCAGTATCACAGGACTTGAATAAGGACTGGTGCTTGGTCGTATGATCCCCACTTTCAACATCTCAACTACCTGGTTTTCAATCTCCTCCTTCATCACATGAGGGTATTTATAAGGGAGGGCATTAACTGGATCAGTCCCTTCCTTGAGCAGAATTTGGTGGACTATATTACGGAATGGAGGTAGACCCCTAGCCTCCCTAAATACATCTCCAAAATTTGACAACACCCGCCGCAACCCTTATGTCTGGATTCCTGATAAATCCTAACAGTTTACCACTATCTCTGAGTTTATCTCTACCTTCCCCAAAGTCCAAACTAAAGTCACCGCTTCCACCGCTTTCATTTTCATCAAAGCTTTCAATTCCACTATTTTTCGTGCCAAAGTGGGGTCTCCTTTTATTGTAACTATCTTCTCTCCCTGCTTATAGACCATCTTTAATTCTCCTTAATGGTTACTTCTCCCAATTTAGCCAACCATTCCATCCCCAAAATCAAGTCCACTCTTCCTAATCCAAACAAATAAAATTACTTAGGGATGGCAAAAAAATTCACGCCCGCGGATATCCGCGAATAAAATCCGCGACGGATAGCCCGCGGATATTTACTACCTGAAACCCGCAAATAGCGAGTATTCTAATACCCGCTTATAAACGGGTCGGGTACGGGTATTATACTATCCGTATCCGCAGATATTCGCTACCCGCAAAAAATAAAAATAAAATTTAATTTTTATTTTAAGTTAAATTTAATTAAAATTAACATTAATTTTTATTTTACAAGGTTAAATTTAATTAAAATTGTACACCGATCGGAATTAATTGTCATTTATGGACAATTAACAGGTATTAATAGGTCAGATTGTCTTACTTTTTACAAAATATACGGTATTGATTATTGATTATTGGGTTTGATTGCCTAAAAATATACTCCACTACGTAATAGGTGAAATTCTCTTACTCTTTACAAAATATACAGTATTAATTATTGATTATTGGATTTGATTGCCTAAAAATATACTGCATTAATGGTTAATCAATGGGTTTGCCTGCCACAACCTCTATAAATATACAATTGATGGTACAATCTTCCTCTTTTATCCTAATAAAATTTAGACCTTTTTATATCTTGAGCGTCAGAGTGTCTTCTGCACGTCAACAACCCATCGGAATAGATGACATTCTCAGGAAGGATGAAAGATCAAAAGAGAACAAAGCAAAGAAGGACGACTGACTATCAGACCAATTCAACCAAAACAAAAATTAAATTAAATTTATATTTAATTTAATTTATATTATATTTTATATATTTTTTTGTAATTCTATTTAAATTTTATTTTAATAATTTATAAAAATGTATTTTTTTAAATATTTGCGGGTATCTGCGGATATCCGCGAGTTTTAAAATATCCGCGGATATTTTTTAAGCGGGTATTCGTGCGGGTAGCGGGTCGGGTCGGGTTGCGTTTAGGCACTAACCGTGCCCGACCCGACCAGTTGCCATCCCTAAAATTGCTCCATCACCTCCGTTTCACCTATATTTACTGGAATCTTCGTGCAACAGCCTTTAGTTTGTTTTTTTCTACCATCTCCCAAACTTACTCTATACGTGGGATATCTTCCACTAGTAAACCTAGCTCCTTTACCAGCTCTGTGGCTATAAAATTGTGGCTAGCACTACTATCAATGAGGATCATCACCCATTTGCCGAGGACCCACCCTTGTAGCTTCATGGTTTTGTGCGGAGTGAGTCCGCCAGCTGAAAACGACGACAACTCCATGCGTTTTGGCTCAGCCTCTTTCCCACCTTCTTCCTCTTGTCACCGTCGATTTCGTCTTCCCCCATGATCACTACCCTCAAGCTTTCTTTTGGGCAACGATGTCCTGGACTGTAGGGGCCACCACAATGGAAGCACAACCCCTCTTCCCTCCTCCTGACATACTCAAGGTAAGGCAGATTCCTTACTCGTCTTTCGCGACCGTCGCTCACGGTACTACTTCCAGCTTGGGACGCTGTCGTTCCCTGGGGACCTTCTCTTCGAGTACAGCTACCCCCGATCATCCCGGACCTGGTTTGAACGGTTCCGATCTTGCTACGATGCTGGTCCCACCTTGATATCGCCCCCATGACTGGCCGCTCTTGGCTCCGGTCCCTCCCGTCGTCCGCGCGCCTCGACTCACATCCTCCACGTCCCGCGCAACCTCCATCGCTGTCAATAAATCCTGGGGATTATTCGGACAAATCTGACTTCTGACTTCCCCTTGCAGACTCGCAAAAAAATATTCCAGGAGCTGATCCTCCGTCACGGCTTTCGTCTGCGCCACTAACATTTCGAAGTCTTGGATGTACTTATCAATGGTGTTGTTCTACTTGACCGCCGCAAGCCTCTCAAACACTGTTCCTCTGTCGCGACCTCCAAACCTCCTTATCAAAGCTTCCCGCAAACCTTCCCATGCTGGCGCCTGCGTTTTTTCTTTCCAGAAGCGGAACCAGTAACTTGCGCTCCCTTCCATGTAGACGTACGCCAGTCGGAGTTTTTCCCTCTCCGTCACCTTTTGGATTTCAAAGAATTTTTCCGTGCAAGAAATCCACCCTAGCGGATCGACTCCTTCAAAGGTTGGTAACTCGATCCTCTTCACTCAGTTTGGTTGTGCGCCACTTGGATCTTCTTCGTCATCTTCTCTTCGTCCTCCTCTATTTCAGTTCACTGAATCCTGACTTCCCTCCTGATGGCTCTCTGGATTTCGTCCTCGTTCTCCAAACATTAGCATGAACTCTTTAAGTTCTTGCCGTAAGCCCATCGCCTCTGCCTTCAACCCATCCACCGTCATCTCAATAGTCTCCATTTGTCCCTCGATCACGTTCAACCTTCCCTCTATTCTTCCTTCCATAGCATTTAATTTTCCCTCCATCTCTCTTTGGTCTCTCGCTGATTCGGCATGTCAGACCAAATTGATAGGTTTATGAATTGGAAGCCTATCTAATTTGCACTTAACACACACTCACAAATAAGAAAAGAAGAATTTATTGTATAATTCTGTTATTCAGTATAGTAAAATGCACAGCCAACAACCTCCAAGAGAGCCAAATTCTCTCTCCAAGGATAAACGTGATCCTGTCTTTACAGTTTACAATCAAAAGTATTATCAAAATACATCAGCTCTTTTATAGGAGCTTTATTTCCCGCCCCACTATTATTACGGTTATAACTGCCTAACACCTCTCCCCCTCTTTATTCCCTTTTCTCTTCCTTTCATAAACTCTCCATACCCTATCAATTTCCTTTGTTAAATATTAAGAACCAAAGTGCTCCTTCTCCACTCACCTAACATTTCCATAGATGTCAAAATCTAGTTAAATAGCTTAGTTAGTGAATTGGTATCTTTCGAAGACCTTCTTTTACTTCTTCCATCCAAATTGAAAAGCTTAGAAAAAGTAATTCTCCGTACTGTTTATGATATTTTCCTTCTCAATCTTTAATACATTTGGATTGATAGAATGAAGATAACGAAGAAAGAAGCCTTCCAAAGATAGAAATTTTCGTAAACTTGAAAAACAATCTCATGTTTTTGTCATCCCAAACAAATTCCATGGAAAGTGTAGAGTCAAAGTGTTGTCTTACTGACAAACCAATCATAAATGGCAAAAACACTGGTGACCTGTTGATGGTTTAAGATTGTTTTTGGGTACAGATAACAATTTTGGGACACGTTAAAGTTGTGATAAACTATATGTTTGCATCAGCTTTTCCACAATCAATTATTAAGGGAAAAGTTGGACAGTTCGCGTATTATGCCCATCTTGACACTTGGTAAATTATATGCGTAAATATAACTAATTTTGCCCTGACAAGAGGTTAAAAGAAACTGAACATGATATTATCGAGGTAGCTAATATTAACTACTTGAGATGCAAAGTTGACTAACTGTTCGACATTTCAAATATCTTATGCCACTACTAACCACACATCAATTCTCGTTCAAGTAACTATATGCATGCAATTAAAACCTGGTGTGATAGCCAATAATCATATGTCACTATTAACTATTTGAGTCAGTTAATCTCCATTTTCGACATTTCAATAAACTTATGACATTTTTAACCACATATTCATAACTGTACAATCACGTTCATTATTTTTAAGAACTTGTTGGACAAAGTTAATCATGTTTATGTACGTCATTGGCCACTTGTGGTGGACGGATGCTGGGTGGAAAAACCCAATGGCATGTTGGCTTGGACTCTATTTTTTTTTTAAAAAGAAAGTATAGACCAGAAAGCGGGAAAAAAGTTATTATTTCTTTAAAATAAAACTGTACCAAACATGCACTAAATCTGTGATATATATTGTTTTAGGCTTGTGGCAGGCAAGAGATTCTGGATTAAGTGATTGCTGTGAAGTTTACTATTCTTGTTCTTTAGCCCGTAATCAATTATCTCTGACTCTTTACAGTTAAAGGAAATGGTGGACAGGCTGCCAGAAGGACACAATGCTGACTCCAGTACAGAGCTCTGTGCTGAAACCACTAAAAATATTCTAGATCATTCCTTGGATGTGAGCCATATAAGAAACACTGTCATGCTAAAAAATGAAGGCAGCAGCAATGTAGCAAATCTGATATTACCTAATGGTGCCAAAACACAAAGTGGAAAGGCAGAGTGGGTAGTGCAAGATGAACCAGGTGTGTTCATAAGTTTGTCTCCCCAGCCAGGTGGTGGTAATGAGCTTAAGCGTGTTCGTTTCAGGTATGCTGTGCTCTAATTTGTTAAGCCTATTCATATAGAACTATTACAAATGTTTATGAACTCATGTTCTCCAACTAAATGAGAAGTGATGCTGCTTTGTTAAATATCATTTTGTCATTGTTGGGGATCAAGCTGTTCAAAGTACTTTTTCAACCACCTCATAATCCAATATCTATTCTGTTTTAACCATTTCTTTTTATCTATTTCTTTTCCTTATTGAATCTGAGACTCGTTATTATAGATTATATTTAATGGACCTTCATTCCATGCATCTACATCCATCTACAACTTGTTACTCCATGAAAACATGAAATACTATCAGATGTGGTTGATTGGGGGGGGGGGGGGGGGGGATTGATAGAGCTTCTGCAGTCATGCAGCTTTCTGAGTGCATGCTACTTGCACTAGACTAATGTTGCAGTTGACTCTTCATTTCAGTTTATTTTTCTTTTGTGTATAACTGTTCAACAGTTATTTGTTGGTTATTTTCTTTTGTTATGTTTTCTGTAATGTGGAAGAAGTATGGTTGTTGTTGTGGTCAAAATAATATACAGTATTCTGCTTCATTTATTCTCTCTGCTTTGTATATCTTGTTTATACTTGTTTGAACCAACAAGTGGCGTCGACCATGGGGATAAACAAGACAAAACTGTTTTTATTCACCAAGAAACAATGGCAGCAAAATTTGATATTGAGAAGTTCAATGGATCAAATGATTTTGGGTTATGGAAGATCAAGATGGAAGCTATCTTGATTCAGCAAGGTTGTGATGAAGCCTTGAAGGGTGAAGAAAGTATGTCACCAGTCTTATCACAAGCGGAGAAGAAGAATATGATTGATTAGGCCAGAAGTGCCATTATCTTATGTCTGGGGACAAGGCTCTCAGAGAGGTTGCCAAGGAAAGAAGCGCAGCAGGCATATGGGCAAGATTGGAGTCATTATACATGACTAGATCATTAGCTCATAGATTGTGCTTGAAACAACAACTTTACTCGTTCAAGATGATGGAGTCGAGATCCATTGAAGAACATATTTCTGATTTTAACAAGATCATTGATGATCTTGAGAATATTGGGGTAAAACTTGAAGATGAAGATAAAGCTGTGATTCTTCTAAATGCTTTGCCTAAAACCTTTGAGCATTTCAGAGATGCTTTACTGTATGGGAAAGATCAAGTGATTACTTTGGAAGAAGTCATTACTTCGATCCGAACCAAGGAATTTCAGAAACTTCAAGATTCCAAAAATATGGAAGAAATATCTTCTGGGCTTGCAGTCTCAAGGATAAAGTGGAAGAAGAGAGAAGGAAAATCAGGCAAGGCGAAGCAAGAAATCAAGAAGCATGTTCGATGTTTCAAATGTCAGAAAATTGGTCATATTAAGAAGTATTGTCTTGGGAATGATGACCAAGACTCTCGGGTGAAAGAAATTGTTGATGTTGCAGAGGCTTCAGATGACTATGAATCTGGCTATGAATCTGCTGGAGTTTTGGTGGCTTCATCTGATGATTCCCAGAAAAGTTGGGTTATGGATTCCGGTTGCACATATCATGTGTCCAATCAAAGATTATTTTGAGAATCTTGTTTTGAAGGAGTGTGGAACAGTGCTTCTTGGGAACAATAAAGCCTGTAAAGTGCAGGGAATTGGAGTGATTAGACTGAGAATGTTTGATAATCATGAGATGTTGTTACAAGGAGTGAGGTATGTTCCAGAATTGAAAAGGAATTTGATTTCCATAAATGCTTTTGATCTTATGGGATATTCTACAAAGGTTAAGAATGGGTTTATGAAGGTGAACAAAGGAGCATCTGTAATTGCCAAAGGTAGTCGTGTTAATGGCTTGTATATCTTGGATGGATCCACTGTTATATCTCATGCATTTATTGCAAGTCAGTCCATGGAAGACAAGACAAGATTATGGCATTTGAGGTTGGGCCATATAAGTGAGAAGGGATTATTCAAATTGGAGAATCAACAACTGCTGATGGGTGATAAACTTCATAAGTTGAAGTTTTGTGATCAGTGTTGTTTGGGAAAAGCTCATAGAGTGAAATTTGGAGTTGGTAAGCACACTTCCACAAGACCTTTTGAGTATGTTCATGCAGATTTATGGGGTCCATCCAGGACTCAAACTCATGGAGGAGGATCCTATTTCTTGAGTATTATTGATGATTACTCAAGAAGGGTATGGGTTTATATATTGAGAAATAAGACTGAAACATTTCAGAAATTTAAAGACTGGCATATTCAAACTAAAAATCAGCAGGAGTCCAAGTTAAAGGTATTAAGGACTGATAATGGACTTGAATTTGTCTTTGATATCTTTAATAGCTATTGTGCTAATCATGGTATTAAGAGGCATAAAACTGTGGCTGCAACTCCACAACAAAATGGTCTTGCAGAAAGGATGAATAGAACCATTCTTGAGAAGGTCAGGTGCATGATCTTGAGTGCTGGATTACCTAAAGTATTTTGGGGTGAGGCTGTCAACACAGCATTTTATTTGATAAATAAGAGTCCATCATCTGCTATAGAGAATAAAACACCAATGGAGGTTTGGAGTGGTAAACCTGCAGATTACTCAAATATAAAGGTATTTGGAGCTTTGGCTTATGCTCATGTAAAGAAAGACAAGCTAGAAGCCAGGGCTGAGAAATGTGTGTTCCTTGGATATGCAGAAGGTGTTAAAGGATACAGATTGTGGAGGCTGGAGCCAAAACCATCAAAACACATAATTAGCAGAGATGTAATCTTTGATAAAGCAAGGATGGGAATGCATACTTTAAACCAGGAATCAGAGATGGAGAAATTACAATTTGAGGTGGAGACTCCTATTGATAAAACTCAACAAGATCTTAATGATGACCCAGAAAGTTCATCACGTAACATTGAGCACTCATCTTCCAATCAAGCCACCAATGACTAACAACTTGTTCGTGATAGGGAAAGAAGAATCTCCAAACCAACTAAGAGATTTGGACAAGTTGATTTAATATGTTATGCTTTGAATGCTGCTAAAGAAATAAATGAACCAGATGAACCAAGAAATTTCAAAGAGGCTCTTGAGAGTGAACAACAAAAGCTTTGGTTGTGTGCAATGGAAGAAGAACATGAATCACTTCGAAAAAACAACACTTGGAGACTTGTAAATTTACCTAAGGGCCAAAAGGTGATTGGATGTAAATGGATCTTCAAGAAGAAGGGTGAGATTCCAGGAGTTCAGAAGGCTCGATTTAAGGCAAGATTGGTGGCAAAAGGGTTTACTCAAGTTGAAGGTGTGGATTACAATGAGATTTTTGCACCTGTGGTGAAACACTGTTTAGTGAGAATTTTGATGTCAATTGTAAACCAGTTTGATTTATATCTGGAGCAATTGGATGTCAAGACTGCTTTTCTACATGGAAACTTAGAGGAAACAATCTATATGAGCCAACCAAAGGGGTTTGCAGTTGATGATAAGGTATGCCTCTTGCAAATATCATTGTATGGTCTAAAACAAAGTCCCAGGCAGTGATACAAGAAGTTTGATGACTTCTTAATGAAGTTGAACTTCAAGAGATGTAGCTATGATAGTTGTGTCTATATACTCGAAAAGGGAGTTTGGTTGTATCTATTGTTGTATGTAGATGATATTCTAGTAGCAAGCAAAGACCAAGGGATGATTAATGATCTAAAGCATGCACTGAATTTAGAATTTGAGATGAAGGATCTTGGAAAAGCTAGTCGAATTCTTGGAGTAGATATCATCGGAGATAAGCTGCAAGGTACTTTATTTTTGTCTCAAAAGATTTATATGAAGAAGATTGTGGAAAGGTTTAGAATGTATAAAGCTAAACCAGTGAGCACACCTCTAGCCCATCACATGAAATTCTCAAGGAGTTAAGACATCATGTCTGATGATGATAGGAAGAAGATGGAACCTATTCCTTATGCTTGTGGAGTAGGCAACATTATGTATGGAATGATTTGTACTAGACTAGATCTTGCACATGTTGTTAGTGTTGTGAGTAAGTTCATGGCAAAACCTGCACCTGCTCATTGGGAAGCTCTGAAGTGGATTCTCATATATGTGAATGGAACTTTAAACTGAGGTCTTCTATATCAGAAAAAGACTCATTTTAAATCCATCATTGAAGGTTTTGTTGATGCTGACTATGCTGGATGTCCTGATACTAGAAAATCTCTCTCAGGTTATGTGTTTACTCTGTTTGGAACAGCTGTGAGTTGGAAAGCAAATCTCCAATCTATTGTAGCTTTGTCCCCACAGAAGCAGAATATAATGCTTTGGTTGAAGGGGTAAAAGAAGGTTTATGGCTAAAGGGAATGCTCTTTGAACTTGGATTCAAAGAGAATAGTGTATAGATCTTTTGTGATAGTCAAAGTGCTATTCATCTAGCCAATCATCAAATGTATCATTCAAAGACCAAGCATATTGATGTTAAATTACATTTCATTGGAGATGTGATTGATTCAGGTGCTATTGAAGTGGTGAAGACTGACTCTAGTGACAATCCAGCAGATATGTTAACTAAAGTGTTACCTAGAAATAAGTTTGAAAAATGTTTAAGCATGGTGGGTTTTAGTCATGTTTGATTTCATGAGAGTGATTGTACAAACTGCATTGAAGTGTCAAGGTGGAGAAATGTTGTAGTTGACTCTTCATTTCAGTTTATTTTTCTTTTGTGTATAACTGTTCAACAGTTATTTGTTGGTTATTTTCTTTTGTTATGTTTTCTGTAATGTGGAAGAAGTATGGTTGTTGTTGTGGTCAGAATAATATACAGTATTCTGCTTCATTTATTCTCTCTGCTTTGTATATCTTGTTTATACTTGTTTGAACCAACAACTAAAATTGGTTGACACAAGTGATAGCGTCTTTTGTTCCTAAACCCAGTGGTTCAGGGATCGATTCTGGTGATACCACATTCGATATGAAATAATCCATGTCGGGAAGGGATTACCCATTTTGTATGCGCTCAAGGTTCTCGACGATATTAATTATCACTTCCAGTGATGATCAACAAGAAAGAAATCATATTTGTTGCCTTTTGCATGGGCTTATCTTCCAAATTTTAAAATATTTATAAAGATATATAAAATAACATGGGGCCTGTTTGGATACAAAGCTAGAAGTATATTTGTAGTTTCTCTACTGGGAAAAACATTTTATTTAACCCTTTTGTTATTTATGAAGAAATTTCAAAATGACAAAAATATTTATGAAGAGATTTCAGATTGGCATGAAATTATTTATCAAGAGATTTCAGAATGGTTCATAGTTGACTACAATATATTTACATTTTGCAACACTTGATCTTTTTATTTTGCGATGTCTAAAGTCAATTTATTTACTGACTGGACCTCTAGCAATTCCTTATTTGAAAATTAGTTGATTGTATACTCAGGAAAAAGTCATGTCTGTCCAGTAATTGTGTTTGCATTGAAGATTGACTAATGAAAATTCATACATTATGAAGAGGATAACCCGTTCACTGTGATACTGTTACAGAATCAATCTTACAGCATATACCTTTTTTTATACTTTGTCGATTTTATTTAACCCTTTTTATTCTTTAAGTGAATGATGATAATAACCTAGTTACCGAAAATTGGGTAGAGAACAATATTTCGTGGAATAATTGTGGGCTGATTTTTGGTTTGGCATATCCTCGATCCTGACTGAGACCGGGGCCTGAGGGGAAGTAGATATCGTTATTCAACCCCTCGCTAGCTATTTGTATGTGGAGCAACAAAAAAAATGGAAAAAGAAAATCTACTGCATTCTTTTAAAAATATTTTAGGAATGTGGTGAATGTTTAATATTTTCTTTATCTGTTTGTCCAGCATTTAGGTTTTTGTGTACACTTAACTGAAAATCTCAGTTGTTTTTACAGTCGAAAGCATTTCACAGAAGAAGAAGCTGAGAAGTGGTGGACGGAAAATGGAAGCAAAATATTGGAACGGCACAATATAGTTGCTTTATAGAATATGCAAGAGAATCTTTTTTCCCGAAGCAAAAATTTATCCTTATTCTGTGACGTTATGCAAACAGTAAATTCTTTTCCCTTCTCCCTCTTCCAAATTAACAAGGATCTTCTCCAAAATTGACAGGTAGAATACAGAATTATGGGGAAAAAAACCACAGGAGGAAACTTGTAACTTTCCAGAAAAATGCTCCTACAACCTCCCTCCCCTCAGCCAAAGAAAGAAAAAAGGAAAATAGCGGAAAAATTTTCTGTACTTAACTCACTGACAGTTGTGATGCAATTCAGCTGTTTTATTTTTGGTACAACTGCGTGTATGTTTACTTGCAGCTGAGGATTCTTTTGTTCAGTTTCTTTTTGCCTATTGTATAGCAACTTCTCTTGCCAACCTAGTGATTTTTTGCTGTGCATTTTGTCAATACGCTCACTCCATTTGGAGCATAGCAAGGCACTGCACTTGACATCCATGGCTGTATGAGCTGTTAATCGTTGGTCCCTTTTACCATTCTGATATTCAATACCTTTTCAGAGGTACAGACGGGGATGGTATTTAAATTTGGCTAGGTATCCTCAGTAAAATACGGATATGTACATTTGGTAGTTATTTATTTTTAAGCCCCGTATATTATCTGTTGGTTTTATTTTTTATCCTTCAGACTCACCATTTTTTGCGTTAAATTTAGATCATCATTGGTTCTTGGATAGAGATCATTAGGAACTCCTAAAATCTTGCAGAGGTTGTTGTTGGCAAATGTAGGAACAATGGTGATGACTGCTCTCAAGTGCATCTTCAATGGAGTAAGTAGCAAAAGTACTATCCAAGAACCTGCGCTCAAATAAAACATTTTTCTTCCTCAAGTTTCATTCCTTCCTAGAACTCCGTGGCCTATCTCGAGTCTTTTTCATTTCACTCTCCTTTTGTGTCCCTCAGTATATCCTGCTGTTGAAACTTGAAGTGGAAAGTTCAATGGCTTGTCACATTGTAAAATTAACGAGTGTGCATTACGCTTCTAGAACTTTAATAATTAATGACCTAAGTAGAGATACAATGAATGCATAAGGAAAATAGTTACTTTACTGAAATCAAAGCTTGCTGTGGGTCATCACAGGAAACAGGCTGAAATTTTTTTTCTTTTTTAAGTTTTGTGACATTACGAATTTGAATCTTTTTCTCCCATCATCGTCAATTCATTTTATAAGGTGGTGCTATATTTTTTATACAAATTACAGATAAAAGGAATTAAAGTAGTTGTCCTTTTGTTTATATAATAAAGGCCTTGGAGTAACGTCTTATTTTTATCTATAAACCTTTAGTACATGCATTATTATTAGGATTTGTATAGGTATGTGAAAGTGGGAATATTCCCATCTCATACAGTTAGATGACATTAACAGAATACAAGAGTGGTTCGTGGGAAGTAACTTTGGTTTAGAAGATAATTATAAAATATTGGCATGTTTGACTAACCTTATAAATACATTTAAAAGGAAAATAATAAGAATAAAAATAAAATCATTTTTTCGAAAATGAATTTCATTTTATGCTGAAGTCGATTGTTAAAGAAATTTGTAAGAATGAATATCTATAAATTAATTTATGCATAACTTCATTTTAATTTATTAGCAATAAAAAATTATTCAAAGAGGAAATTTAACATCTATAAAATTTTGTTTCGGAGTAGAATTCTAAAGTACTATGAAACTTTTAAAAAAAAAATTAAAATATGTTTGAGAATTAAAAATATGTTTCTATAAAAGGAATACATAATTTGCGTAGAAAATTGTTTAAACAAGTTCTATAAACTTATTAAAGAATTCTGAAAATTTATAATTTATTATTTTAAAAGTAAGAAGAAAGTTAAACTTTTTTTTTCATTAATTTCTCTACTCTTTTCTCATTCAATCTTTCTCCACCCACGGTATATAATATCGAATGAAATAATAGATTTAATAAATAATACATTTTGTTAGATACATCTTAACTCATGATTATGATACAATATTAAAAAGTAGATATTAAATCTAACTCAAATTTCACAAAACTTGTTTATAAAATGAGATCTGCATATTTATATTTATATATATTATAAATTAATTGATGTGAAATTTTCAACACATTCCTATCTCTCTAATATATAAATATTTATAATTTTAATATTTAAATATTTTAATATTGAAAATTAACTTATATTTAGTTTCTCACTAAAAAGCATAAGGTATGGTTTAAAATGAAAAAAAAATGCACTTACTGTAAAGATATTAGATGTTATAAATTATTTTGATGTGTAAAGCAAGGATATAAATGATGTATCTCAAAAACATTTTGGTACTCATTAACAAAAGAAGTACAAATTGATAATTGTGTTTTTTTTTTTTAAAAAAAGAAAAAAAACCCTTATATGTTTTTATAAAAAAAAAGAAAAAGAAAACTAACTTTCTCCCAAATTAACCTTAATATATTTTTGTAATTATTTTTCATATAACAACCTTTTCAACCAGAACAATTTTTATTTTTTCACCTTAATAATATTTATATTTTAAATGCTAGAAATAATATAATAATTAAAAATATTATTCGATCACACTAAATTTACCGATTTAATAATGTAATATTAAAATTAATTTTTTAACAAAGATTATAATATTCTTTTTGCATGTTGTTTTAAAGTAAGTCGATAATATATCAATCAAACTAAACATCTAAGAAGACTAATTTGAAAATTTTGAAATAATATTATTTCATTTTCAATAGTCTTTAGAGAATAACATAATAATGTTAGATCTATTATTTACACTAAGTCAATAAAGATATATAATAGATAGATAACAAACAACTTTTTTTACCTAACAGTGTATGTGTCCAAATATCAAGATTTCATACTAACTTGATCTACTTGGTATCTCTCATGCAACAATAGATCTACCTTTTAATAATATTTTCTTTAATTCCTTATAACATTGACTTAATTTCAGAATATGATGTAAATATCAAATTTCAATAAGCTAACTTATCATGATTTAACAAAAACACTTTTCTTCCTCCATTTTATTTGACATGACCAAAGTTCTAATTTTATTATAAATTTCAAACTTATTAATTGCATAAGCATTTAAACATTAACTTTTCAAAACAAAAATATAATAAAAACTTTTTAATTAACATGATACGGGACAAATAAATTATTATTTTTTTCTTAATATCTTTCTATTGACATCTCTAAGGTAATAAAGAGTGAATTTGTCGGTATGAAGTTGCATGACTTTTCATTATATGTAGCTCTTAAGAAAACTTATTTGATAGGTTTAGCTAGCACTTGTTGTTGGATTCAATAAATAAATTAATTCAATCGTGGGCAAAATATAATTTAAATTGAGTGTAAGGTATTTTTGTTAATGTGTTCTTAAAAAAATTTTAAGAAGATTTTCACTAAATATTAAGATAATAAAAAGGTTATCTAAATGAGAATATGTGTTTTAAAGGAGTTCAAAAAGAGGAGTAGAAGAATCAATATAAACCAAGAAATCAAAATAATAAGAAAAGAACAATAATAGGCGAAACATAAACAAATAGAGAATATAAGAACATGAAAGTAAATAGAACAAAAGATAGAAAGACAAGAAAGGGGAAGGAAAGAAAAGAAGTAACAATCACTTGGGGTACTAAGCCGCCCAAGATAAGTTGTGGTGTTGTCACTTGAACCTTCTCTTAAGATGAGACTAAGAGAAGCTCAAGAACACTCAAAGAAACTTTCTCACTCCTTTATAAATGCTTAAACATAATAACATTACTTTTCAAAATATTTACCTATTTACAATTGGTGGAAAGACCTTCTTAAATAAACAATGGAAAAGACTTCTTAACAATTATACAAAGATGACAAGGACTACATAGAAAAAGGCAACATAGCTAATAGATTGATAATCTTTTTAAAAACATAATGATGAGGTGAATTGCCCATGTGTGAGGAATATCTCTCAATCATTGCAAAATAATAAAAAAGTTTAAACCATTTAGGCGTCCCTATTTTTGTTAGGTATTTTCAATTTGGTCCCCTTCTTTTAAAGTTTCTCAATTGAGTCCTTGTAAGTGCTAATTTGAAACAATTTAGCTCTTGCCGTTAAAAATCGTTAACGGTGTTAAAATTGTGCATAAGTGGTGGGATGACATGTCTAGCTACTTAAACGTGGCATATTTAGAAGTGAAACGTGGCAACCCAAATCACTGCTGCAAGTTCATCTTCTTCCTTAGACCAACCCCAAAACAGAAACGTTCGCATCTATCTCTAAATTTTTTCGCTTCGAGTTCAATGTACGAACATTAACAATATTTTTCATTCTACAACAACCGAACAAAAATAACCAAATCCAAAACAGAACCTACCATCCTCATCGTCATTATCTTCATCTTCATCATAATCCCCCATCAGTGGTTGGGGTAGAGGCGTTGGGTTCAACCTTCCTCAACTGAATCCCATGCTTGTGAGTCTCGTCATCTTCATAGCCATAGGCAAACCCTCCATGCCGGGTAAGATCCATACCCGCTAGTTCATCCTCCGACGAAATCCTCAAAAGCTTCAATTTTTTAAGCCCCCAGTTGAGTGGCCCTATCGTCGCACTAACCAAAGCAAATTGAAAAGCAATTTTTTAAGCCCCCAGAAGAGTGGCCTCCATGCCGGGTAAACTGCCAACAACAAACGCAAGATCTGGTCCTTGTCTTGGTGTTCACCAGATATAAAGTATGCAAAAGCTGGAGGGTAGTGAGAGCCATGCTGAATAAGGGAAGGGAAAGCCTTGGGAGAACTAAAAGCAGAGAAAGAGGACATCAACAGAACCATGAGAGATAGCAATGCTGCACTGAATAGAGTGAAAAGCCAATTCCTGTCAACTCCCATAGCCACTACTGTGTTCTCTAACTTGGTGCTGGGGCATATGAAGATGTGGCTTGAAAGAAAGGATTTTGAGAACTGGGTCTGGCTTTCTAGACTCTTCTCGGTAAAGGGTGGCTAAAGATCTTGACTTTTCTTGGTTTAGTGATGATGGGCATGGAAACTGTTAAACTAACATGCATACACTAGTGGAAAAACGCTGTTTAACGTCGGTTATTTTGGGCTTTTAACGTCGGTTATTTTGGGCTTTTAACGTCACATATGGAATCGACGTCTATTCGGGTGACGTTAATTACACATCGGTCAGGATATGATCGAAGTCTATGTAGACGTCGGACTATATAGGTTAGACGTCTATATAAACGTCGGACTCTATAGGTCAAACGTCTAAAATGTCGCCGTATTTGATAGGATCTTTCTTCGCTTGACGCCTCTCGAGTTGCTCCTAGCTTATGGTGATTCAAGTTTACAACTTTATATTTTAGTTGAAGAGAATGGATTCTAAGTTTTTTTTTTTTTGTATTGGATGGTTTTAATAATGTAGTGGAGGGAATTAGAGGAGTGCAAAACGCAAGAAATCGCCCTCCAAGAACGCTGCCCAAGGACACGAGCAAAACTGGACAAAACTCAACGAAAACACATTTTAATTGGTTGAAATGAAAGATAATTCATCAAAGAGTAATGTAATCGGAGTAAAATTAATTTTAAACGATGCAAAAGTGAGAAAACGAACCTGAAAAACGTAGCCCGTGGAGAGAAAATGCAAGGACGATGATGAACAATGAGTGCGCGTAATTGCTGCCTCATGTTCGCAGTTCTTTAATGCAGACATTTAGAAGTCGGTTCCCCCCATAACAGACGTCTACAGACGTCGGTTCCCCCCACAACAGACGTCTAAAAGGCTTTAGAAGTCAGAGTGGCGGGATCAAACGTCTATATGGAGTCAAAAAATGACTTTTTAAATTTTTGGATTTAGGGTTTAGACGTTGGTTCCCCCCATAACAGACGTCTATAATATTTTAGACGTCGGGGCTCTCCCAACTGACGTCTATATGTCTGGCAGGTAGGTGAATAGCCATTAATTTTTGCCATATAGACGTCGGGGCCCCTCCTAACTGACGTCTATATGACTGAAAGAAATGATTTTTCACCCACCTGTCAGACATATAGACGTCAGTTAGGAGGGGCCCTGACGTCTAAAATATCATAGACGTCGGGGCACCTTCTAACTTACGTCTATATGGCCAATTTATTTACAAAAATGCCACCGGTCAATATAGTCGTGCTTACCCTTAACCGACGTTTAAGGGGTGACATTAAATAGTGTTTTTGCACTAGTGATATAAGAAAAGAAAATGGTGATAGTGGATAGATTGAAAACCCAGATCAGAAAGTTCCAAATTTTTCTCCAGTTTTTGCAGGTTTTCGCTATTTCAGTGCTCGATTTCAAATCCCAACCATGTAGAGAAGAGAGAGTGTGATAGAAGAGAGAGGGCTTGGAGGTTAGATTGGTTGTTAGGTGCTTGGGAAAGAAATGAAGATCACGGATTTGCTCTTTCCTTTCTCTTTTCTCTATTCAATGATGATGATCTTAAGATTCAATTTACACAAATCGTTCACCAACATGAGACCACCACCAAGCCGCTCATGAAAAGTCACCTGCAATTTGAAACTAGAAAGGGCCAAAAAACCAAGTCCAATCGTGCCACCAGGTTCTCACAAGATTCCGGTCTTCATCACCAAAAATCCTTTCACGGCGCAGAAGCACAAGCCTTTCTTCTCTCTGCACATCAGAAAGCCCTAATTGGGTGAAAAAGAGGGTTGTCACGTGGCGACATGTCATTGGACACGACCTCTCTGGTCAAAGCTGGTCAACAGCGGCATGCCACGTTTCATCTCCAACAATGCCATGTTTAAATAATTTAACACATCATCCAACAACCTGTGCAGAAAATTAACACTGTTAACAATTTTAACGGTAGGGGCTAAATTGTTTCAAATTAGCACTTATAAGCACTCAATTGAAAAATTTTTAAAAAAGGGGATCAAATTGGGAATACCTAACAAAAATAGGGACGACTAAATGGTTTAAACCTAATAAAAAAGGTAATATCTCTCCTCCAAGTATCTATGTGGTCCACTATTATGGTCTTGTCGTTCTAGATGCTCTCTTCTTTACTTGTAAGTCTTCTTAACAAAAGAGAGGTGTTGTGAGTAAATTCTATTGGGCTATACTCATCCTAAGACCCCGTTCCTTTACAAGGTGGCAACCTCAAAAAGAGGGGTGCCACTAGAAACCTACAAAACACAAAAAACCAAACATGAGTTCTAAATTCTATTTAAGATAAAACTAAACAAACTAATAAAAGAAGAGTTAAAGAACCTCCCTCCATGCTTACTTTTCTGGAACTCCTTCCTTCATATTTGTGAGAAGTCAGGAACTCGTCAATATTTAACTAATTAATGTATTTAAGTTAGTTTTGTTAGAATAATTAATGTTAGTGAAAATATCCTTACAATATTAAATGAGCTTCTTTAGCTCTATAAAAGATAATGTAAATTATATTATATTAATAATTAAATTTAATAATATTTAATTGTATAACGAGAAAAATATACATCACGATAAAGAAAAAAATTAGTTTATATTAACTAAATTAGAAATCGTTTTATAAACTAAAATTATTATATCTAAAATAGTCTCTATTATTAATAAAAATTTATAATTAATTTATGAATAAACCAAATTTTTATTAATAATAAAAATTATTTTAAATATCAATGATTTTTAGTTTATAAAATAATGTTAGTAAGGTTAGTAACTAATTATTCTTTATTTTTAAATTGATTATTATGTAGTGATTCTTTAATAGTACTAAAAACTTAAAATATGTTATATTGTTTATTTCTTTTTTTGTATAATGAACATAAGAAAATGATAAGAAATCAGCAATAAATATTTACTAATAAAGCTACTAATGACAGCTATAAATTATAATAATATTAGAAATAATTAAGTTTTAAATTAGTTAAAATTAATTTAAAAAATATATACTTATTTATACAAGGTAAAGTATATATATATTTTTTGTTTGCATTTTGAAATGGTTATATTAAATATGTGTATGAGTTGAAACTGGTTGAATTTGATTTGAGAGAAAAAGCCGGTATGTTGGGATATTATATACTACACAATACTAGCAAGTTGACTGTAAAAGCAAATCCTAACAAAATTAATGTATAATAACATTTGTTAAGGGTGGAAAGTCCTTAAACTCAACCAATACACAATACAGTTACAATAAATAAATATTTCATACTTTAGTTTATTAAAATGGCCGATCTGAACCAATTAAAACAAGAAAAACTAGAAATGTCAACACACCTTTGTGAAATTAGTCACAAAAGTCTATTTATTTTATCATCCATACTTGTTCATAGTTATACACCTCCAGTTAACTTATTTAATTAGCTAAGTTATCTGGCATCATTAAATATATATTAAAGTTAAATAGGTTTTTAATCTAAAATAAAATTAAAATTAATTTTTGGTTTTAAATTTTATTAAATTTATTTAACGATTCAAATGTATTTTATAATAACATCTAAATTATTTATATCATTCCACACATTTTCATTTTAATGTTAGTCGAGAAATGCAAAACGTCAAATAAATTTAATAAATAGTTAAAATGACTAAATTCATATATTTATAAAATGGAAGATTAAATTGGTCTAAAATTTTAAAGAAGATTATTTTTAATTTTTACTTAAAATTAAAAGATCAAAACAATATTTAACAGAATACATTAGAATACATTATGTAAAATTTCGTTCCATCAATTTACATTAAAAAACATTTTGGCCATTGACGAAATTAGTCGCTAAAAGAATAAAATGTTGTAAACACCCTTAATCACCGAACCCTAGATTCAAAACAATTAGTCACCAATTACAAAATCGACCACTAAACAATCATCAAAATTTGGTCGTTAATTAGTCATTAAAAGATTTCGTTACTTTCAAATATTAGAGGCCAATTTAACAATCAAAATTTTGATCACTAATTCGGTAGTTAATAGGAAAACATTTTAATTTATTAAAATGATTTTCTATCTCTTATTCAATTTGCAAATAATTGTGGTTTTAATTTAATTTAAATAATATCCATTTTAATTAAAATAATATTTGTGACATCCCAATATTATAGAAAACATAATCATATAAAATAGACGTCATCATTTAAATAAGAGAGAACAGTTAGAGCAGAATGACAGATAAAGTATAGGATTACATTCATCCTGAATGGTCTGAATTTAAAACTTGAACATATAGAGTATTTCAAAACAACACCATGTAACTAAGAAATCCTAAGGGGCCTAAGCTGCACCATCATCTTCCTCCAGCACCTGCTCCAAGGGCACCTCCTCAACATTTGCTCACATCCAAGTGGATGATCATTGCAAAAGGAAACATACACATACAAGGCACAGACACAGGAGCAAGGGTGAGCTAGGTATAAAAATCATGTTATATAATCACACACAACATGCAAATTAAAGCAGATATACTAGACTACACAAAAACGACTTGCTGCACTTTAAACCGACTCGTCCAGACTAGAATGATTGTCGAGTTATGGCTGGTCATGTACTCGTGGTGACTTCTACTGCTTTGCAAAGCCATTGCCAATGGATTTCACTCTACTACACTCACGAAGTTAGTCTGTACCGCACCTTGGAGCATACTGGAAGCCTCCAAGACTAAGACCTCCCGCTATTACTCACCACATGGTTGAATCCTCTCTAATTGAGAATGATTGACCATTATAGTTTCAGGATAACCCCCAAGACTAAGCTTCCATGCAAATCATTCTACACACTACTAGGGCACCACCATTGATCCTCTCTTTGAGGATCATGGAATTACGTCCATGAACCATACTTGTTACATTCAACCACCAGAAATACCACTTATAATCTCATACTTTCAGTCACATAATGTTACTACCATCATACAATGCATTTCAATCAGTACATACGCTTAACTCAGCCAAAACAAGAGCAAAAGAGAGGATTAGACTCAGGGGTTCACACAGCGCACCCCCAGATTTGCATGGCGAAACATTATAGTTTCGCACAGCGCACCACAAGGCACACAACAAATCCATTGTGTTTCGCATAGCGCAGTCCTAAATTCGCACAACAAATTAACAAACTTAAAAACCCCAAATTCTCCTAGTCGCATGACGACATGATTCGCTATGTGAATCAACAGGCAAAGAACAGAACCCTCTAGTCATTCGCACAGCGCAGCAGCTCGCATAGTGAATGACCCCAAACAGAGAGCACCCTCCTGCAGGGTCTCGTTATGCGAAACCATCCGCATAACGAGACTGCATAATCTACAGAACGCGGATTCTGCAGATTTATGCACTCACACACCCAGGTTACCACTTCTAGCCATTTTTATCAATTTCAAACTCTTCTAATTTGTGATTTAGGTCCAATTAAACTTATCTAAATGAATTTAAACATCCCCACCATGATTCTAAATCGATTAAGACTCAGTTTCTACTTTAATCCACCAAAATCATCACCTAAAGACCCAATTTCAATTCTGCTACTTGCCACATGTTTTAGACCAAATTAACGTTCCTAACAAGTCACAATTAACTTGCCTAAGCTGTCTCAACAACCTAAATATGCCCATAACCCCTAATTCTAAATTACACTACCTCACTTCACTAAATTGAACCTAGACCAACACCAATTTACTTAGTACAGTGCATACTTCCCTTCCACTTAATCACTCAAGAAACAGAACGCATACATCAACCTACTCAAATTTAGATATCCACTTCATACAAACAACTACACAATCATTAATTCTAGCATCACAGATTTTGCAGTTCAGTTCATATAGTAAAATCTGAACGAAAGCATAAAATTAACTCAAATAGCATATCACCCAAAATTCAGCACATACTCATACACGATTCAGACAATCAATTTCAGAAAAAGGCCTAGCTCCCCTTACCTTAGCAAGGACAGTGCAACACACAAAACAACTTCTCTAGTGCCCTTCTCGGAGAAGAACCTAAACAGTGCCCTACAACCACCACATTGGTGGTGAAAACAGCCCTTTAGAGCTAGAACTTAACAAAAATTGGAAGAAAGATGGTTTCTAGTTGCATCCATCCAGTAGAATAGCATGCCCTAAGTTCCAAAACAGCGGAGGAGGAAGGAAAACTACTTACCGGCTAAAGAACATAAAACCAATCAAATGGTTTTGAAGCTCTCTACGTGACAGTCGCTAGGGTACCACCTAAGAGAACATGCACTGGTTCAGTGCAAAGTACTAGAAGAGAGAAGGCAGAACTAAGGGAAGAAAAAGGTATGGAAAAGTAAAGTTTTTGAAGAAAAGCGTAAGCTTTTTCAGATAGAGTAAGAGGAAAGTTATATATTTTGGTTTTATAAAATAACACCTAATTTATATTTTCATTTTGTTTTAACCACTTTGTCCACTCATCTGCTGTCACTTAACCATCTTCAAAGCATACTTTTTCTCAATCTTTACAATATTAGTGGTTAAATCAATGACTAAAAGAGTAGTTAAATCGGTATCTAAATTGATAACTAAATCGGTGGTTTAATCAATTTGTCTATATTCAATTTTCTATGAACTTATAAATGTTGTATATTTAATTATAAAATAACATTAAACTCTAATAATATAGTAAAATGTTGTATAATACTTATCCAACATAAAACCAAAATAAAATTAGTTTATATATATATATATATATATAAAAGTTTAAAATGATGCAGAAAATTGAAGAAATGTAGCAAAACAATGCAGAAATATTATAGTTAAATTAGCCAACGGAAGATTAGTGAGCAGAGCCTGTTTGGAAGCCAGACGGATTCACAATATAAATTGTTTGTTTTCCATCTCTTCTAACCTATTCCTCTTGATTTTGCAATGGCCAGAATGATTCTCTTCAGGCTCGAACCGATTCTAGTGGTCACAAACATGTTTTTGTTAATAATAATAATAATAATAATAATAATAATAATAATAATAATAATAATAATAATAATAATAATAATAATAATAATAATAAATATTAATAATGATAAAATAAATTTATTATGACTAAATTAATTAAAATAATATTAATTAAAACTGCATTTAATTTTAGTATAAACACAACAAAATAATACCACGACTAAATTTTATACTAAAATAAATATGTTTTAAACAAAAGAATTTAATTATCCTAAAAACATATATTGTTAATTCTTTATTAATTTTTTTAATTTTAATATTCAAATAATTTTTACCAAAAAAATATCTTACTCATAAATATCAATTTATATTCCTATTACTACTAAGGATAATTTGATAATTTTATTTTTTTATTTATTAAAATACTTTTTTAAATCCATCACATCAGAACAATAAAATCTCTCACTTAGAAATTTTTACTTCCAAATTTATTTTCAAGAACCTTCAAATCTTTTAAAGAAAAAACAAAAACCATTTTACTTTTAAATTCTCTCAACTTCGTTTACTTACTTTTTTTGAATCCTTCCACTCAAGTAAATACTCTCTTAATACTAAAATATTTATTTAATAGTTAGCATTATTTTTTATCTCATGAGTCTTTTGTATATATATTTCTTATGAATATAGAAAAAAAAGTAATGTACCATGTGTTTTTTCATAATCAATTTTTAATTATGGCTTGATAGTGCGTTGAACAAGTGAATAATTGTTTTTGAGTTCTTGATTTTGTTTCGGATTCATGGTCAATACATTTAAAAATGTTGGGTTCAAAGGTGAGGAGTAGAAGGAATAGCCTCAGTTATTATATCGGTTCTGATCTTAATTGGCCAGAATTAAAATGGAAAACTTTCTATACTAATTATTGAATTGGTCAGTGTAGAAAGTGAAACTTTCTATATTACAAGTATTTATACCAGTTCTGAAACTGTTATAAATTTCTTTTAAGCGGTATAAAAATACTTTTCTGCATCAGTGATTTTTATTACATTATGATAAATTATTTTTTAATCTTAAATTTTTTCAAAAATATATGTATATTGATAAAGAATAAAAAAGTAGATAATTTTTTTATAAAAATGATAAAAAGAAAACTATCCGTAAAGCAATCCTTTATATATGTGTGATTGTTGTGTGGTTACACCTATATTAAGTTATGTATTAATTTTTATTATATTAGTAAATTAAATTATAGTTATGTATTAATTTTTATTGTATTAATGATAATAATTAAATATATAAATTTTTGAGTGTATCATTTTGACTCTTCCAAAATTATTGATCAAGATTTACTTATGAAAACCTTAATTCGAAAATCAAAGTTAAGGCACATAATCATGTTATTCAATGTTAAATTGGAAGGAAGAAGGTTGAAGAGGCCACTCAAATTAGGGCACCTGAAATTGTAGAACATTGGACTAAAGCTATGGCTCTAGCGTCTCACATTCAAAGGGAAGAATGAGCTTGGATTTGGGTTTATATTTTCTTTGGAATAGTTTTATATTTTCTTTTTTTAGTTACGAGACATCAATTCAATATGAGATAATTGTAACTAAAAAATTCCATTCAGATTTTGTTAAAGAAGTTGATAGATACTATTTTAAAAAGTAAATTTTAGATTTAATTTAATTTTAAAAATTTGAAATAAGATTTATATTTATTTGATATATTTGAACATTAATTTTATCTCAATTTATATATGATTTCAAACCAATTTAGATGGTTAAAAAGTAGGAATAATTAAGATAAAAAATTACACGAATATGAGAAGCAAAGGACAGAAGTTACATTTAATAGAACTATTAAAGAAAACACATCAAAATATTATATATGTATAACATTAATTAAATATATAAATGTTTTAGAAAACTACGCAAAAACAATTGAAGATGTAACACTCCATTAATTCCCCTTTTTAGTGGGAAACAGGTGTCACTTCCTGGAGCTCTCCCATGATAGTGGGAGACAAAGTGACAACGACATTTAATTCCCCGTCATAGTAAACCGTGTGGCGACAGGGAGAGTGTGAGTTTCTAGAAAGTGGAAGACAAGTGGCAGGCAGAGAGTGGACCGAACGATTTTAGTGGAGACGGTATTTAAAGTTGAAACTCGAAAATGGTACCATTTTCTGCATGCAAACTCTTCATCTTCAACCTCCAGAAACACCATTTTCTCCTCCTTCTCTCTAGAACTTCAAAACTTCCCTCTAGATTTCTAACCACTTCTTCTCCTTCAATCATCAACCTCCTTCCAGATTGATTGTTCCTGGTGTCAAGCTCTACAGTTTGCACCGATCAGATTTTCGTTTAGACAACTTAGGTTTTTGAAGACTTAGAAGCTCAGCTAGGATTATAAGGTAAGGGAAGCTTATAAATTTAATTATGATTATTTCGTATGCATGATATTATGAGTATATGTTTGTGAAATGTATGATCTTGCTATTGAAAATTTGCATGCTTGATCTTATGTATGAAATTGGTTTATAAAGTTTTGTAACTTAGTAGAAAATACTGAATCTGTAATCGAAGGGTCATTAGGACCGTTCGGTTTCCCCCACTATTAGAACGTTCGGTCTCATACCGAAGGATCAATAACTCAAAGTAATCGGTCATAGATCGAGAGCTAGGCTCGAGAAGGTACTTAGTCATAGACTAAGTACTCGGTTCTATATTAATTCTATCTCTTGACTAAAACGTTCTGTTTAAGTGCTCGGTTTTGAAGAGTACCCGGCCTTGAGAAGTGCTCGGTCATATACTAGCCTTCGGCTAATAAGTGTTCGGTCTTAGACTAACACTTAACTTATGAAGTATTCGGTTTCAGATTTTCATTATTTGTTGGAAGTACGTTCGGTCATACACTGAGCGTTCGGCCTTACACGTTGATAGTATTGCTTGAAAGTACTCAATTTTAAAAATTATATGTCTTATCTTAAAGAGTGCTCGGTCTTACACTGACACTTAACTGAACCACGGAGTGTTCGGTCTGATACCGACACCCACTTTCTTGAAGAGAACTTTCGTCATTCTAAAGCATTCGGCTAAAATTATAAAAACGTTCGGTATTCTTCTTCATTCGACCGTTCGGTCACTTTCAAATTTTCTTTGATTCTTGGCTTGCTTATCCTTGCTCGGTAAATTACTTGTTTTCTTATGATTTTAAGAGTATTCCAAGGAGGAATATCTCATGAAGTGGGAATTGATTTGGTAAAGTATGACTATGGTCAGACTCAGGTTCTGCTCTATCCTGATATTCTGTGATTACGCCTTCTCATGTAGAGGAGGGTAACTCATGCGTGAGAATGGCAGGAGGTCCTTTAGCCTCAAGGTATTTCTATATCGAGGTGGTTCCACTAGACTAACCTCGGGTGGCGGTCTGTTGAGTGTACCCCAGCCAGGTCCACCCGGGTGCAAAGAGCGGCGAGCTACATGGTTCATATCGTCCGGACAGTGTCTTGAGGAATTTGATTATTATGATATTACCGTTCAGTTTATTTAAGGATGTGTTGATTTATGAATTATGGGTTGAAATATTGATGTGCGTAATTTGTATGTATGTTTCAAAAGTATATTGAAAATGATTAATTAAATTGCATAAGCTTACCCTTATTTTCTTGTTTTATCCATGTGCCGTTCGGTCTTAACCGTTCGGTCGTTTCCTTCTTTGCAATGATTATCCTTTGGGGTATGAGTAGAGGGCGATCTCGAAGATACCGTGGAGGATGCTCTACAGGCCGAGCTACCCATAGACGCCATGCCGGAGAACTGTGCAGGACCGTCCGGTCCTTAGATTAGTTTTTACTTCCGCTTAGTATAGATACTCTTTTTGTGTAAAACCGTTCGGTCATGAAATGTACCCAGACCGTTCGGTTTAGTGTTGTAAATTTGTATCAACTTCGGTACCTTGTACAATTTAACTTCTTATATGTTATTTCTCGTTTCCTTTCTCTTTATGTGCCTTTTCTTCACTGTTCTTTATTATTATTCATGTTAACTCCTTAAATAAATTATAACTATTGTTATATATTTATTGGGATGTTACAGAAGATGTGATATTTCATAAATGTGTTTTTTAGTTTTGAAAATATAATAATTTTTATTTTAATCTCTAAGTAAAACTTTTAGTTTCTAAGTTTAATAAAAATTATATGGTTTTAATTTCTTTCTAAAATTTGAAAGTACATAAATAAAAAAAAACAAAGTAAATGGAAATAAAATAGTTTAAAGTATTATTACGTTCTCTTCTTTTTTGTTAAAGTTGTGATCCAGATGAAAATAATTAATTTCATGTAAAAAATTAAAAAAAAATAAAAGTAACAAATGAATAAAAGTATTTGTTTAAGGTAACTAATAAAAAGAGATAGAATAATAGATTTTAATATAAGATGTTGTTGGTGTGAGGGAAATTGATTTAGACTTTTTAAGTATATAATATAGCAAAAGTGAAAAAAGAGATTGCTGAAAATGATGAATTTAGTAATTTTCTTTATCAAACAATATCAAGTTAACTCCGAGAAGAAGAGTCATACACGAAATGAACTCCATGAGTTACGAGACAATCACAAAGTTTGACCCAATTAATTAAATTCCCTTTAGCTTTAACTTTTCTCTCTAATTACATGCCATATCATTAATTAAAATTAAATATATACACGTGGAATGTATCCTTTGGTCAATAAATAATCATGGTACAACGTAGAGAAGGTGTAGTTGAGTTAGTAGTATGGTGGGACCAATAGCAATTGCTGAAATTGCAACAGTACATAGAGGTCCACTCATAATTGTACTCTCATCCATCTTATGTTATGTGGCATAAGGCAATTTCCTTCACCCAAGAAATAATCATGACTAAGTTAATATTTATCTAATTATATTACTCAAATCTTAATTTTTATTTTATGGTCCTCACTCTTTCTTATTACTTTTATATTTTTTTCAATTTTTATTCTAGAAAAGTTTCATTTAAGTCCCATTTGGTAATTTTGTATGGATTATTGACTTAAATGTGGAATTCAGTTCTATATATTTTAAAAATAATATTGATTAAAAAAATGATTGTGTAAAGTTGGGCACATGGGCAGACAGAAAGCAACGAGGACAGTTATTTATTCACGTTAATTTGATGTTGTTAGGAGAACCAAAATATATTCAATTTTACACTTTATTATGTTTTCTTTAAAGCACACAAAGCATGAAATTAAATAAAACCTACGGGTAACATGTTTCGCCCCATTTTTATTTGTTCGCCAAACGACTCAATTGCACAGGAATGAGGAAAAAAAATAAAATATATATATATATATATATATATATTACATTTTACCGTATTCAACTATTATAATATATATTATATTTTTAATAACTTTATTCAAGAAAAATCATATAATTGTCATTATAATTATCCAAAATAATATATAATAGTAAGATATATTTATATATATTGTCTTCCACTATATATTATACTAAATAAAAAGTTTATCATATAGACTTTACAAACCAAAAGAAAACAATAAAACATCTTATTTTAAGCTTCGATTCCACCATCAGTTTTTTCCTGTTTATTAAAGATATTTTCTAAACTCACTATTAGAATAATTATTACAAAAGAAAAGACAAATATATACAAACAGACAAAAATAAAATAGTAAGCTAAAGTACCAAAACAACATACATATATTTTAGATCAATAATATCAAATTCATAATATAAATAAAGCAATACAGTTTTAATTCTATCAACCTTAAACTCCAATCATTCAGATATTATGCATTGATGTCAGACTCATGGGAGACCTGCCCTATGTATGGTGAAACAACTTGCCCAAACCATAATATCATACCATCAAATTTTCACATACAAAGGTTAATCCGTTAAAAATTTATGGCCAATGAATGATCATCAAACTAAGGACCTCCTACTACACTCCACGACATAATCGCCCATCTCTACTTGAGATTGTGAGTTTTTGAGAATGTTAGAATCATCTCAAATCCCAGAGTCCCTACTTCTATACATTACACTCAAGCCCAACACTAGGATATTCCTCCATGAAATTCCTTTTTACATCATACTAAATCCTCACTTTCCCTTTCATTTGAATATCATCATATATAATACTAAACCCATACACAACCTCATGCACAAACCATCATAAAATGAAATATTTATCTTTAAGCAAACATTACAGTATCAAACATACCTCTCATCTATAAGAATAAAAGAAAATAATTAAAAGAAGTTAACCTATTAATAGGACACTCAACACAACTACCCTTGGCATTCAGCCCTAACATTATTGGGAAAGTGACACCCAATGCAACTACCTTGGCGCTCAACCCTAACGCTACTGGAAAAGTGACACTTAACGAAACTACCCTCACGCTCAGCCGCAACGCTACTAGAAAAGTGGCTCTCAGTGCTTCTACCCTGACGCTCAGCACCAACAAGAACAATTGTTATCGGTTTGACAACTTTAAGCGTCACACAAGACCACTCAATGCTATACTAGAAGATAACAACTTATTGTTTTGATCCAAATGAACCTTGCATTCATCCAAATGATCAAAATGACATACTAGACATTGGAAATGATTCAAAAACAGATTTATAACTTAAATTAGATACCAATTTGGTGACTTGGTCAGGAATCAAGGTTCAACCAAACAACCTACAACCCACAACTTATGAATCGTAATTCTAATGCTTTAAATCAGATTTTCCAATGCACTAACTGACCAACTAAGTCTTAAATTGTCTCAAAGTAAAATCTAAACAGCCGCTTTGCTCATAAGACCCTTCCTCTAAGATTTCATCTATTAAAAACCCCTCTTTCTTGCCAATTTGTTAATACCAACGAAATTATCGGCAGACTGTGGTCCGGTCTATTATGGCCATTGATAAATGCATGTATGTGTAAAAATCCATCGGTAAGGTGTTTGGCTTATTACCGACAATTGGCACCCATCAGTAAGTACCAAGATGGGATTGATTAGGGATTTCCGAAATCAGTTCTCCTTTTTTGGAAATTCTCCCTTTTTTGAGCCGCAAAGAGTATATGCAAATTAGGTTTTCCTGCACAACCATTTTTGATCGCATTCTCCATATTAGGGTTCCCCAATTCGCAGACCCAGAACATCTCCATCATTCGCAGAATGAAAGCCTCGCCGTTCCTTCAATCACATAATCATGATAGTTACTATTCTGACCAATCCCTTCATTGGCAGAATCATTTTTAGTGGGAAGAGAAAATCGTTCCATAAAAAATGTGTCTTAGTTTAAGGTAGGGTGTAATCCTTTACAACACCAAAACTTAGACAAGTAATGTGAAATCTTTTTAAGCTAGCTTCCTCTGATCAACCAACAAGTGTGAGGTGGAACCTTTATAGCCAATAATGGAACTTTTTTCCTATCTCTGCTCTGGTTTAAAACCCTATAACTAATTAAGATTCCCTGGTAGAGCGATAGATAAAGATTCTTTTGATTTTTTCTCCGCTTCACAGGGAAAAACGAGTGGTCTGTGAACAACCGTAGTTGCTAGTCAAGTTCTTGTTGCTAACTTCCACCTCTGATCCAATACATACAACAACTGAACTTATTGTTGTAGCAACTACATCCCTTATTAATCTACTTCAAACTTTAGACAAAGCACTACTTTGCTTCCCTTCACTTATTTACACACGTCATAACTCAAAACACTTAGTAGTTATACAACAACTATTAGCCAATTCTTACCACATCTATAAGTCTAATAAAAGTTACAATTAACCATGTTTTAACTTTTCTAATTCTGCACTATCAAAACCAGCTAAACACAACCACTTTTATCTTAATACATCGTGAACTTGTTCATGCAATAAAGATTTGCATGCATTAAATTTCGCACCCTAGACCAGAAACTTTGTTGGAAAACAGGTTGGCTTCATTTTTACACTAAGATGGGGGTGAATTGATGTTTTTTCAAAAACAAAATCTTTTCGCAGTCTTGCAATCAAAGTATTAAACTTTTTACACTTTCTTGAAATGCAAGTAATGAAAAATCATATGCAGCGGGAAAACGTAGTTGACTGCGTGAAAAGTAAAGTCGACTGCAAAGTAAAAGTGTAGGGATAGAGAAAGTCAAACACTGATTTTTATACTGGTTCGGCCAACAATACCTACATCCAGTGTCCTTCCAACCTAGGAAGCAAATGCACTATAATGGTTGCGGTTTTCACAACAAGGAATTTATAGAAGACCTCCACGTCAAAAATATAAATCTCCTCTCTAACCCAAAACCAAAATATAGTTGCAAAACAATACAACCAGACTTGCAACAAGAATCCCCTCTTCTGCAATCCGCAACACCACTTTGAACAATCCTCAAAGTGAACAATCCCCTGTAACCAACAGGTTCAAATACCAGCAGTCTTTACGGATGCCAAGCTAGAAAAACAATGTAGCAGTCTTCAAGGATGCCAAGCCTAAATGTGATCAACTCAGAAGCACATTCTTGTGCAGATACTGATCAATCTTTGTGTGCGTAGAAGAACCTCCCTTTGAATCTCTTTCAAGAAAGATCACCACCGTTTTCTTGGAGAATTCTTGGAGCTCTTACAATAGAGAATTCAATCTGAAACAGAAATGAAATTGTCAGTTCATCAAAAGTCTCTGAACATCTTCGTGTTCAGCCAATTTATACATTTCTATTAATCAGATAGACTTTCAGTCGATTATGCTACTAATTCAGTCGACTGGATTATGACAGTTATAACAAATAGTCAACCTAGTAGCATACAGTCAACCAAAAATAAAACATATTTAATACAGTTGACCAAGACATTAATGCTCAACTAACATTTAAAAATATAGCCATTAAAGTGCAAGAGCATAACAAAATTTCAAATCAGATAACTAATATAGTCGAATGTGTGGCGCACATAGTCAACTTCAATCATGTAAAACATTTTGAAATTCTTTTCTTCTCAAAAATTCACAGAGCAATGATTCTCAAAATCTTTACAAAGATTTTAGCATAGTCGAATCCATTAATAATATAGTCAACTGCACTAGAACTTTGTCACATAGTTATTAGTTCATGAAAGTGCTTGTGGTTTTCAGCTTTAAAACCTGTGCAGAAAAACATATGTAATGATGCATTGCACATAACACATAAAGCATATATACATGTTTCACATATATATCAATCAATCAACATAGGAACATGTAACACAACATAAGCATGTTCACAGATATAACAATCAATTTGCAGAAGAACATGTAATAACAACAAACAACATATGCATGTTATTAAACAATGTGTTGTCATCATAAAAAACTAGATTGATATAGAAATTGTGTTGTCAACAATCTCAACAATCTCCCTCTTTTTTGATGATGCACAACCATTATTAATAACCAACCATGTTTGCAGAATCAAATACAAAACACAGTAACAACAAATATATCACAGTTCAAGTAACTCTGTATGTAACACAGTCAAACAGCAAAATATCAAGCAAGTATGAGATAGAATAAACATTCTCCCCCTTTCATAAAGCTTTCATAAATTCTCTACCCCTTTGTGCATTAACAAAAAAGGAATGCTCTAGATATTTATGCTGATATTTCAAACCGAGATGCATCAAAAAGTGTATGCAATTTTCAAGATGCAATGATGCTCTCATTAGCACATTTAATCACATGTAAATGATAACTCCCCTTGAAATGCAGACATGTGAAAGAAAAATGTGTAATATGTGATACTCCCCCTGTCATTATGCATAGATATCAAAACCAGATCAGATGCACAATGCAGTATAACATAGAGTATACAAAACAGTATAGTACAAATTTGTATCAAAGATAAGATATCAAAAAACTTAGTCATGCAATGATATAATCATCAACAATCTCACAATATTATCTTAAACAAGATATTTAAAATCAATTTATATTAGAGATAATAGCAGATATTCAAAATAAGCAATCAATGAAACAAAAACCAAATTCCAGAATTGGAATTTATAATCCTGTTTAGAACAGTGGATTGCATTATTTCCTCAGTCGAATGCATTGCTTTCCAAGGTTGATGAATTCCACTTGCAGTTCCAAAAGCAATGTTCTTCCTGCAAAACCTTTCAAAGATCTTTTCTAGATCAAGCATTTTAGTTAAGCAAGAAAGATAATCAATAGTAATAGAAGTCAATATGTAAAGATGTAAAACAGATTAAGCATATTTGACTTCACTCAAATCACAGTCGAATCAATTCATTTTACACTACTATCATTTAGAATTCCTAGTTCATTTCGAATTGGGAAAAATCTCTCTTTGTTCAGAGGTTTTGTAAACAATTAGCCCATTGATGCAAGGTATCAACATACTCAATCTTAATTTCGCCCTTAAGGATGTGATCTCGGATGAAGTAATGCCTTATTTCAATATGCTTAGTTTTTGAATGCAAAATAGGATTTTTTGTTAAGTTTATAGCACTAGTACTGTCACATTTTAAAGGTATGTTATCTAGTTTTATACCATAATCTTCTAATTGACTCTTTATCCAAAGAGACTGTGCACAACAGGTTCCAGCTGCTATGTACTCAGCTTTTGTGGTGGAGAAAGCCACACACGCTTGTTTCTTTGAATGCCAAGAGATCAATGATGATCCAAGTAAGTGACATGTGCCACTGGTGCTTTTTCTGTCTAGTTTGCAACCTCCAAAATCAGAATCACTATAACCATTTAGAAAAATG
Source organism: Vigna reflexopilosa (assembly GCA_027742785.1). NCBI lineage: Eukaryota > Viridiplantae > Streptophyta > Magnoliopsida > Fabales > Fabaceae > Vigna > Vigna reflexopilosa. The sequence continues at coordinate 41,817,715 of CM050911.1, read as the reverse complement.
TTTGTACCATTTGGATACCATAGTCCTAGACCTTTGGTACCTTTGAGGTATTTCAAAATTCTTTTTACAGCAGTTATGTTTAGGTGCAGATTGAAACCTAGCACAGAGACATACACTGTGCATTATGTCAGGCCTACTAGTAGTAAGATAAAGTAGAGATCCAATCATACCTCGATACATTTTTTGATCAACATTTTTTCCAGCCTCATCAAGATCCAAATAACAGTTAGGACCCATAGGAGTTGCAGAATCCTTGTAGTCCAACATTTTGAATCATTTCAGCAAATCATTGCAGTATTTGGATTGATGAATGAAAATTCCATCTTTGGTTTGCTTGACTTGTAAACCAAGAAAATATGTTAATTCTCCCATCATGGACATTTCGAATTCTTCCTGCATAATTTTTGAAAACTCTTTGCACAGTATAGGATTAGTGGAACCAAAAATTATATCATCAACATATATTTGGACATATAGTTTGCCCTCATTTGAACTTTTGATAAACAAAGTTGAGTCGACCTTTCCTCTCAAAAATCCTTTCCTTATGAGAAATTTACTTAACCGTTCATACCAAGATCTTGGTGCTTTCTTCAATCCATATAGAGCTTTTCTCAGTTTGTAAACACGATCAGGATGTTCAAAATCTTCAAATCCTGGTGGCTCTTCAACATAAACTTCTTCCTTAATATATCCATTGAAGAAAGCGCTTTTGACATCCATTTGATATAGTCTGAATTTCAGCGTAGATGCAATGGCTAAAAGTATTCTTATAGCTTCCAATCTGGCCACTGGAGCATATGTCTCATCATAGTCGATTCCCTCTTCCTGGCAGTAGCCTTTAGCTACTAATCTTGCCTTGTTCTTTATGATTTCACCAGAATCATCCATTTTGTTTCGAAAAACCCATTTTGTACCAATAACTTGTAGCTTAGGTCTTCTAGGTGTGAGTTCCCATACATTATTCCTCCTGAATTGGTTCAACTCTTCTTGCATAGCCATCATTCAATTTTCATCATTCAATGCTTCCTCTACTTTCCTAGGCTCGATTTTGGATACATAGGCAACATTCATGCAGAATTGATTCAATTGTCTTCTTCTAGACACTCCTCTTGAGATATCGCCAATAACGTTGTTAGTAGAGACATTTCTTGGTACTTTCCATTCTTTAATCGATTATGTTCTGGGATAGTCGACTTGTTCAGCATCATCTTCCTTGTGAATGGATTCTTCATGAATTTTTTCTTCTTCAATTGAGTTTTCATCTTCTTCAGCAGAATCCCTAACTCGTTCAGAATGATTTGGAGCCATGATGAACTCATCAAATGCAACATGAATAGACTCTTCAACATTCATAGTCCTTTTATTGTACACACGAGAAGCTTTGCTGTTTAAAGAATATCCTATGAAGATAGCTTCATCTGCTTTAGAGTCAAAATTCCCGAGGTTATTTTTTCCGTTATTCAGCACAAAACATTTGCTTCCAAAGATTCTCAGGGGTGAAATGTTTGTCTTTCTTCCTCTCAATAATTCATAGGGAGTCAACTTTAATATAGACCTTATAATAGTTATATTTAGTACAGAACATTCAGTACTTACAGAATCTGCCCAGAAATATTTTGGCATGTCACTGTCATTTAGCATAAATCTCGCCAGTTCCTCAAGAGCTCTGTTTTTCCTTTCAACAACTCCATTTTGCTGAGGAGTCTAGGTGCAGAGAAGTTATGAGTAATTCCCATTTCAGCTAGATAATCATCAAATTCTTTTTTTGGAATTCTCCTCCATGGTCACTTCTAACAACTTTAATCTTAAGATCCATCTCATTTTGAACAGCAGCAGCCAAGAGCTTGAAAACCTTGAGTGCATAATTTTTGGTTGCAGTGAAGTAGGTCCAAGTATACCGTGAGTAGTCATCAACAATGACTAGTCCATAAGAGTTTCCTCCGAGACTCTTTATTCTTGATGGTCCGAATAAGTCCATATGGAGTAACTGTAGAGGTTTCTTGGTTGACATCTCTTTTTTACTCTTAAAAGGCTGTTTGGTCAACTTCCCTTTCTGGCATGCATCACATAATCTGTCAGCAGTAAAACGAATTTTGGGCAGACCATTTACCATGTTCTTGGAGACTAGTTTGTTCAATTGATTCATGCTGATGTGAGCGAGTCTCTTGTGCCATAGCCAAGCATCTTCTTCTTTGGTCATCAGACACACAATAGATTCGAATGAGTTGTCTGTGAAGTCGATTACATAGATGTTGTTCAATCTTTTTCCCACTAGTAGTAGCTCATCTATTGTCCCGTTGCTGATCAGACAGTATTTGGGCTCAAATGTAATCTTTAGACCTTTGTCGCACAGCTGACTTATGCTAAGCAGATTGTGTTTCAACCCTTCAACAAGTAATACATTTTTAATTTCATAAGATGAAGGAGTTTTTATTTTACCTATACCAATGATTCTCCCTTTGTTGTTATCACCATACGTGACGTGACCAGTAGCTTTGTAGGAGATATCTGTGAATTTTGTGGAATCTCCAGTCATATGTCTTGAGCATCCACTATCGAGATACCACATAGAACTTTTGGACGATTGTTTCAGATCAGTTTTGATAATTTTGGATTTTGCCATTATAGTCAATTCTTCTTTGTTCTTGTCCTTCTTGACATCAACTGAATAACTTTTTTTGTCTTTCTTTCTCAGAAACTTTGTGAATCTGTTATCTGAAAAAATTGATCTTTGCATTTCTGGACAAGATTCTCCATCTCGAGTTGCCTTGTGTTGCAAGTTTCCTGTTTCAAAAGATTCATAAAAACCATCAGTTACAAACTTTAACTTCTTATTGCAAGGTGCAGATACAAAATAATTTTCGAAATCATAAGTCTTTTTAGAATACGAAACAGAAGCCATCCCCAGGTTTATATAGTCGAATAAGAGAAAAACAGAGTCGACTAGTTTTTCAAATATCTTATGAAAACCAGCTCTGGTGCCAATTGTTGGAAAATAGGTTTGCCTCGGTTTTACACCAAGAGGGGGGGGGGGGAATTGGTGTTTTGTCAAAAACAAAATCTTTTTGCAGTCTTACAATCAAAGTATTAAACTTTTTACACTTTCTTGAAATGCAAGTAATGAAAAATCATATGCAGCAGAAAAACATAGTTGACTGCGTGAAAAGTAAAGTTGACTACAAAGTAAAAGTGTAGGGATAGAGAAAATCAAACACTGATTTTTATACCGGTTCGGCCAACAATGCCTACATCCAGTGTCCTTCCAACCCAGGAAGCAAAGGCACTATAATGGTTGTGGTTTTTACAACAAGGAATTTATAGAAGACCTCCGCGTCAAAAATATAAATCTCCTCTCTAACCCAAAACCAAAATATAGTTGCAAAACAATACAACCAGACTTGCAGCAAGAATCCCCTCTTCTGCAATCCGCAACACCAGTTTGAACAATCCTCAAAGTGAACAATCCCCAATAACCAACATGTTCAAATACCAGCAGTCTTTACGGATGCCAAGCTAGAAAAATAATGCAACAGTCTTCAAGGATGCCAAGCCTGAATGTGATAAACTCAGAAGCACCTTCTTGTGCAGATACTGATCAATCTTTGTGTGTGCAGAAGAACCTCCCTTTGAATCTCTTTCAAGAAAGATCACCACCATTTTCTTGGAGAATTCTTGGAGCTCTTACAACAGAGAATTCAATCTGAAATAGAAATGAAATTGTCAGTTTATCAAAAGTCTCTGAACATCTTCGTGTTCAGCCGATTTATAGATTTCTGTTAATCAGACCGACTCTCAGTCGGTTATGCTACTAATTCAGTCGACTGGATTATGACAGTTATAACAAACAGTCAACCTGGTAGCTATAGTCAACCAAAAACCAAACATATTTAATACAGTTGACCAAGACATTAATGCTTAACTAACTTTTAAAACTATAGCCGTTAGAGTGCAAGAGCATAACAGAATTTCAAATCAGATAACTAATACAATCGAATGTGTGGTGCACATAGTCGACTTCAATCATGTAAAACATTTTGAAATTCTTATCTTCTGAAAAATTCACAGAGGACTGATTCTCAAAATCTGTACAAAGATTTTAGCATAGTCGAATGCATTAATAATGTAGTCGACTGTACTAGAACTTTGTCACATAGTTATAAGTTCATGAAAGTGCTTGTGGTTTTCAGCTTTAAAACTTGTGGAGAAAAACATATGTAATGATGCATTGCACATAGTACGTAAAACATATATATACGTTCCACATATATATCAATCAATCAACATAGGAACATGTAACACAGTACATAAGCATGTTCACAGATATAACAATCAATTTGCATAAGAACATGTAATAACAACAAACAACATATGCATATTATTAAGGAATGTGTTGTCATCATCAAAAACTAGATTTATATAGAAATTGTGTTGTCAACAATCTCAACAACCTTATCATAAAAAAATGCAACATACACTATAATACACCAAACCACTTAAACAATCACAAATTAAAACACTGACACCCACTAAAGACCCCTATGTCTACACCATTATCTTTAATAAGTACTAACTATCATGGATATTTGCATCAAGATATTAGCCATAATTCATTCTAACCCTTATTATAATTTTATTAACTATGAAATAGTCACTACGAGTACCTATTACGCAATTTTAAACTTTAATTATTGCATCTCAACCAGAGTGCAATTTATAATGATGTCTTTAGTTCCTGGTCTTAACAATTATAAACACACTACCATAATACAAACACATATGTCAGTTCATTTAATTTAACTTAAACACATACATGCCCATTCGTTGTAGTGACCATGTATAACATACAATACTCAATAATTCAACAATTCCATATTTGGATGATAATTACAAGGTAACTCACTACAATTGTAGAATCCTAACCACAAAGTTCTATATTAAACTCACATAATAACATATCTTTAACTTTTAATCCCTTTTTTGAGTTTAAAACTTAATTCCAAACAATGTCAACAAGTACTACAATTATTATACTATTATTCTTACTATCATGATCTATTATTTGTTACTTATCTAATATCCCACTAAAAAGAACACCTTATTCCACTCATCTTTATCAGAACATAATTATCCAATTAGCATCAGCAGACCCACACGCTCTAGACCAGAAAACACATTTATACTATATCAAATTATTTAATAATGAGAAAATATTGATTCATTAATCATTAAGCACACCCAGAATTCATTCACTACTCATAGTTATTCAAAACAGAATTTAGACAATATTCCTATTTTCCTTTGTTAGATTTTAACAAGTTTTAACAATCTCTTCTTCAGAGGACTGGTGAGTGCGTTGATGAAAGGTCTGAGATTAATCATGTAAGAAAACACTATTAATATTAATTGCTTTAAACTTTAACTTATTCTACTATATGATTTACTAACATTGTGCATAATGTTAAATAGGAAGAATTTTCAAGTAGACTTTCACAGGCTAAATCCGAGCATGGGTCATGTCTTACTACATCACTAGAGAATAATGATGATGATGACATGCAAAGGAGACAATGTTGGGTCGATATTGTTTATGCAAAGAAAAAAGACAATTCTATGGGACAGGATAACTTGCTGCAAATTACACGACAAGAAGAGGTACTCTAAAGCATCAACCATCTTCTTCCACCAGTGTTGACGATGCCCTTGTCCAAGTCACGCAACAACTAGAAATGCGTGACCAAGAATACAACGATTTGAGGGAAGAGTTTACCAGTTTCAAAAAATTGATCATGAGATTGCTTCCTAAGTCTTCACAGCTTCAATCTAGTGTTCCTCCGGCCCAACTACAACCCTCTTCATCACCTTCCGTCCTAGACCACCCCACATCAGTCCAGCACACACCAGGCCAATCCATATCAGTCTAGCCCAGAATAGTTCACCCACCTTCATAGCAGTAGGATGCTGAAGATGTTTACATACTTATGTTTTACAAACATATAATTTCTTTGTCTATATAGATGAACTTGTTTGATTGGAAAAGCAAGTTTTTAAACTTGAACATGAACATTGACCTTATACTCTATAGTTGGATATTGTTTATTGGATAATCACTGAATGGAGCATTGTTGGTTGCATATAATTATCATAACTTTGATTGTGTTATTGTGTTTTTAATATTGTTTTGTGTGGGCCTGATTTTGTGAATCTGAGATAACTAAACAATACATATTGCACTTGAATTTGTCACGTCTTTACCAATGAACTTACCGACAAATTATTTATTCGGTAATTACCGACGGCCTATTCCTTTGGTAATTACCGACGGATCAATCATTCGTTAATTATCAAAGGATTAGGCTGTCGGTAATTATTGAAAGAAGAGGTTGATAATTATCGAAGTTATCTTACTGTAATGTTTACCGACAACGTAATTACCGACAAATTATTGACCATCGATAATATGTCATAAATAGTGTATTATTGACGAAAATTCGTAGTTTCCAAGGGATCCTGTCTGCTAGTAAAACAAGGTTTTTTTTTTGTGTAGTGTGGCTAAATTAATCCCTACACCATCCTATTGACAAGCCAAAACTCTAAAAGTTCATATACCAGATTCTATACAATTCACATCAAATATCACAAGCATTCATCGCAATCATCTCCCAATATCAAATATCACACATATAGGTCAAGTCCAAAGCAATTGCACCACAACACAACAATATCTTCATAAGTTAAATCTCTTTAATCAAATTGTAACATACCAATTTAGATTATTAAAGTATTAAAGTCGTCTTACCAGTTTCAAAAAACTGGTCATGAGATTGCTTCCTCAGTCTTCATAGCTTCAGTCCATCGTTCCTCCGGCCTAACTACGACCCTCTTCATCACCCTCTGTCCTAGACCACCCCACAATAGGCCAGTCCATATCAGTCTAGCCCACAATAGTCCAACCACCTTCATAGCAGTAGGATGATGAAGAACAATATCATTCCGATGATGATATATAGATTATTAGTTATTTTTTGATGAACATACTTCTTCTATAACTATGATGGTGTTTACATAATTCTCATGTTTTACAAACATATAATTTCTTTGTCTATATACATGAACATGTTTGATTGGAAATGTAATTTTTTAAACTTGGACGTCAACATTGACCTTATACTCTATAGTTGGATATTGTTTATTGGATATTACTGATTGGATATTGTGGGTTACGTATAATTTATCACAACTTTGATTGTGTTATTGTGGTTTGAATATTGTTTTGTGCAAGTCAGATTTTGTGAATCTGGGATAATTAACAAATACATATTGCACTTGAATTTACCACGTCTTTACTAACGAACTTACCGATGCTTATTCATTCGATAATTATTGACGGCCTATTCCTTCGGTAATTACCGATGGATCTATCATTCGTTAATTATCGAAGGATTAGGTTGTCAGTAATTATCAAAAAAAGAGGTTGATAATTACTGAAGATCGTTATCTGTCGGTAATGATTACCGACAACGTAATTACCGACAGATTAATGACCGTCGATAATATGTCATAAATAGTGTATTACCGACAGAAATTGGTTGTTTCCAATGGATCATGTTTGTCGGTAAAACGAGGTTTTTTTTGGTAGTGTGGCTAAAACTGATCCTTACAATGTCTTATTGACAAACCAAAACTCTAAAAGTTCATATACCAGATTCTATACAATTCACATAAAATTATAAAACTAAAAAGCTACACAATTCTTAAATGACCTAAAAACCAACCCCAAACATCAGGTTTCTCTCCAAAACCACTCCTCAAGAATCATCTACTTAAACCCAAATTAGACCGAAGACTAATGAAAACTTTCACCTTCCACTACTTCAAGGTTAAACAATAGTTATTAACCAATTATAACCTCAATTACAATAGCTCAAGTGATCAAAATAGGCAATATATAACAAGCATTCATCACAATCATCTCCCAATATCAAATATCACACATATAGGTCAAGTCCAAAGCAATTGCACCACAACACAACAAAATATCCATAAGTTAAATCTCTTTAATCAAACTGTAACATACCAATTCAGATTATCAAAGTATTAACATAATAGAAAAGATGTACTTAGCTCCCTTACCAGTTAAACGACCAAATGATCCTAAAAAGAACCTAAATCCGGTTCCTCAGTTCAGAGAACTTTATATGTACATATAAACCATGAAATCATGATCAGGATACACAGTTAAAACCACTTATCAGTAGAGAACATGAGGAAAAGCTTAGATGACACATGTAGTGGAAAACTGCTCACATGCATTTTAAAACATGAAAACTAGAAAAAAAAGTAGAAACTAACTTATTCTTTTGCAAGAACTGTTCGGCTAGAGTAGAAGACCTTGCCATACTGATCACTTTGTCACCCTCTGATCTTCAAACAGGTGATTTAACAGGTAGAACACTTAGAGAGAAGGAAGAGCTTTAGAGGAAAGTTTTTTAAAGAGATGGTGTAACATGAAATAATGACTCTTATAAAACTTCTATTTATACTTTTGAACTTTTAACATTAAAAATATTCGAGTCTCATTACTTAGACCACACTATCAATTATAAAGAGTCGATCTTATGGATTTATATATATATATATATATATATATATATATATATATATACATATGTATATATATATATACATGTATATATATGTACATATATATATATACATGTACATATATATATATATATATATATATGTATATATACATATGTATACATATATATGTATATATATACATATATATATATATATATATATATATATATATATACATGTATATATATATGTATATATATATATATATACATGTATATATATATATATATATATATATATATATGTATGTATATATATATATATATATGTATGTATATATATATATATATGTATGTATATATATATATATATATATATGTATATATATATATATATATATATGTATGTATATATATATATATATATGGGTTAAATATGTTTTTAGTCCCTCAACTATCAAGCATTTTTGGGTTTAGTCCCTCTTCCAAAGTTTGCTTCATTTTCATCCCTCACCTTAATGAAACTGTAATATTTAGTCCTCGAGAACCAACGACATTAACTTTTAAATGAGCTGGCAAACGTTGTGTGCCACGTTTCATGCCATGTGTATAGTTAGTAATTGAAAATCTGAAATTTAAGTGTCCTATTTTTGAATGGAAACTCAGGTTAGGGTTATATAGGGGTTTCTTTGGTTGAAGAGAAATTGATATTTAAGATTAGATGTTTCGTATCTACGTCTAGGGTTTGCAAAAGAGGAAATCATCATTTAACTTTCAAAGAAATCATTGTTGCACTGAAATGAAATCTGACAGTGGAGGAATTGGTTGCATGCGAAGGAGTATTGGTTCGGGAATGTCGCGAACATGTGCATCCTCTTCTCAGTTAGCATCCAAATTTTGTGGCTGTGGGAAAAATTGTTGCTGTTGAAGGAAACTACTTTGAAAAACAAAGGAAGACTATTTTTGAGATGTAGAAATTGGGCAGTAAGTGAATAAATGCTTTATTTATGGTGATAAATTTTTTATTAATGGTTTGTAATTTTTATTGCAGAGTAATTCACATTGTAACTACTTCGAATGAGTTGATGAAGGAGAATCTAAAATTGAAGCAAGCTTAAAAAGAAAAAGTGAAGAAGTTGAATTTTGTTTGGAAAAGGAAAAGGTTGTACTGGATCTAAGGAAGAAGAACGAGAAGTTGAAGAGGAAGTTAGAGGAACAGAGAAAAGTTGGAAAAATATTATTTTTATTTTTTGTTTTGTTGTGGACATTAACAATTATGTTTTCGTTGAAGATAAATTGTAATTAGTATTTTAATTGTGTTGTAACAGTACTAATTGTGTGTTGTAACAGTACTATTAAGTGTTTAATTCAATAAAATATTGGTACTTATGTTTAACTCTAAATTATGCTTCATCCTTTTGACTTTTGAATGGTAGCATTTTGATTCTGTTTGACAGTATAAGCAAGTATAAAACGATGTTTTAAAATTGCTAGCAAGGTTGAATTGGTGACATATTGGTGTAAGTGCAGAATAATATATTAATCCATCCTTTTTAAGCCAAAATTGGAAGTGGAAAGATGATTTTGTGTAACAGTCTAGTTTGATGAAATTTTACAGTTTTAACACATTTGAAATGAGTAAACAAAGTAGCTAGAGTAATCATTTTTTAATTAGAGGCACTGCTGAGCAAAATTAGGTGTCAAACCATTAATTTGAAGTCATTTTTCTGGTGCAGACTTCAAAATGAAGTGCAGATTTTGAATGGTAGCATTTGTAATCTGTTTGGCAGTTTAACCAAGTATAAAATGATGTTTTAAAACTGTTAGCAATGTTCAATTGGTGACATATTAGTCTAAGTGCAAAATAGCATAGTAAACCATCCTTTTTAAGCCAAAATTGGAAGTGGAAAGGTGATTTTGTGTAACAGTCTGGTTTGATGAAATTGTGCAGTTTGAACACATTTCAAATGAGTAAACAAACTTGTTGGAGTAATCACTTTTGAATTAGAGGCACTGCTGAGCAAAATTTGGCGTCAAACCACCAATTTCAGCCATTTTTCTGGTGCAGACTTCAAAATGAAGTGCAGATTGTGAATGGTAGCATTTGTAGTCTGTTTGGCAGTTTAAATAAGTATAAAATGATGTTTTAAAACTGTTAGCAAGGTTTAATTGGTGACATATTGGTCTAAGTGCAGAATAACATAGTAAACCATCATTTTTAAGCCAAAATTGGAAGTGGAAAGGTGATTTTGTGTAACATTCTGGTTTGATTAAATTGTACAGTTTGAACACATTTCAAATGAGTTAACAAACTTGCTGGAGTAATCATTTTTGAATTAGCGGCACTGCTGAGAAAAATTAGGTGTGAAATCACCTATTTGAAGCCATTTTTGTAGTGCAGACTACAAAATGAAGTGAAGATTTTGAATGGTAGCATTTGTAATCGATTTGGCAGTTTAAACAAGTATAAAATGATGTTTTAAAACTGTTAGCAAGGTTCAATTGGTGACATATTGGTCTAAGTGCAGAATATCATAGTAAACCATTATTTTAAAGCCAAAATTGGAAGTAGAAAGGTGATTTTGTGTAACAGTCTCGTTTGATGAAATTTTATAGTTTGAACACATTTCGAATGACTAAACAAAATTGTTGGAGTATTCATATTTGAATTACAGGCACTGCTGAGCAAAATTAGGTGTCAAACTACCAATTTCAAGCCAATTGTATGGTAGCATTTCTATATTTGTGTGGTAGTTTAAAGCAGTATAAAATGATGTTTTAAAACTCCACAAACCAGAACAGACTAAAACATTGTGTGGTCCCTCATGTACAAATAAATAAACTAAATAAATGGGTGGTAGTGCAGGTAACATGAAAAAGTGGTCTGTTAGCATTAAATAACAGAAGTAATTATGCTACATCATTGTAGTGGTCCCTTAGCACTTTACTGATTCATGCATGTGCTAGCACATAACAGAAAAGAGCTCCAAAAAAAGAGATGCCCACTGGTTCCCTAAGTGGGTTACATTGACATAAATAAAACATTAAATATATAACATGGATTGTCTAAAACTTTTATTGCTACTAGCTTGAGACCCTAAAACTTGTGCAGTTATGCTTCGTGTGGATGTTCTTATACCCCCTTCGTTACTTGGTGATGTTCCTCCTCCACTCGCAGTTGGCCTTGTGGATGTTCTTGCGGCTTCTGTTCTTCCTTCAGATCCTTCTCCACTCACAGTTCCCCTTGTGGATGTTCTTCTAGATTGTGGTCTTGATGCAGATCTTCCTTTACTCGCAGTTGCCCTTGTGGTTTGTCAATGAAGCAAGGTAATTAGATTTGACATTATGTAAATAACAGAGGTTCAAAATAAAATAATAGGAAGTTGGAGTTGGTAAGTTAATTCCTTTCCTAAGAAATCTGTTTTCGGGCACATGCAAGCCAAATTTCTGGTTGCATGTGTTTGTCAGTTTCATCTTCACAAATTCTGATCATGTTTTGGTCTTTTGGGTTGATCTTTCCTTCTTATTCGGTGGGTTATAGGTATTCTAGAAAGTGTTGGTGTTTGGTGGATGTATCCTGCTGTTGAGTAGGTGTTGGGTTAAAAAGGTAAGGGAAGCTTGTAATTTAATTATGATTTTCTGTGTGTGGATGGTTGCATGTTTAAATGATGGTATGTTTGGATGTTTTGGTTGATACTGGAAATGTTGAAGTTTTCTGTATATTGATCTGTATGTGTTGATGTTGATAAATGGTGTGAAATGGTAAAAATAAGGTTTGATCATAACTCTGCAGTATTGTACAGAATTATTACTTGTCGCCGAGAGTCATTCGTGACCATTCGGTCTTTTCAGTGTGTTCGGTCTTAATTGAATTCTTCTTCTGTAGAGTTTCAGTTAATGACCGATCGGTCCCATATTATGGATAATTAAAAAATAATTTTCGGTTTAAGTATAGTTTTGTATTTCCAACTAGAAGTAAACTTATATAAGATGTTCAATATAGTTTAAGTCTTAGATATTACCCTTATTCTCAGTTTGTAAATAATGCTCTGTTATCTCAGTGATTGGCCCTATGTATACATTTTGCATAAGTTCAGAATGCTCAGTCTTGCGCTAACACTCGGTTTTAGTAGTGCTCGGTTTTGTACTAACACTCGGTCCTAGTAATGTCTAGTCTCTTATGCGTCTTATCTGTAATACACCATTCGGTCATCTTAGTGATCAGTCTTATCTAAATATTATGTCTACATCTAGAGAGGTAGGTTTGAGCTCCGAGTGTTCGGTCTAAGCTTTTTGTATTCGGTCACTTCTTTAGTTCTATCTAGTATGGACCGTTCGGTCCTAGTCTTTCGGTAGTGAGAAACATTCGGTCTAACATTATGTATTTGATTCAACTAAATTTTTTAGGCTTGAAATTGTATTCGGTTTTAATAATGTTCAACCTAAGTCATAAGTGTTCGATTTAGCTTAGAATTCGGTTGTTCTGGTGTTCGGCTTCCCAGACGTTCGGATCATGCTTGATTTGTCACTCTTTACATGACTGTTCGGTCATGTTCACATATAGGGAGTAGTCTCCTGTTCAGTCTTATTCACAGGTCATGTTAAGCTTTTCCGTTCGGTCGTGGTAACTGTTTTATTGTTCGGTTTAATTTTACTTAAATATATTATGGATAAGGAAGTATGTTGGTATTATATTTGAAGTTGGTATGGAAGAGAATTCCAAGGAGGAATGTCTCGGTGAATGCTTATTGAATTGGTAAAGTATGAATATGGATAGTGAAATTCATGGCGTTTATCCTGAAATTCTAATGATTACCAATTCTCAAGTAGAGATGAGTAAGTCATAGTGTGAGAATGACAGGAGGTCCTAGTCCAGAGGGGATTTGGGTGAGGTATGACGGACTAACGGTGCACGAACGACCTCAAGCTACATATTCATACAATCCGGATGATCAGGTCAAGTAGTCGGTCACTGCATGTATATTATGTTCGGTCATTGCTTAAAATGTATGTATGATGATCGCATGTTATAAATTCTTGATTGAATATAGGATTAAGTAATTGTTTATGTTCTCTTGATTAATTAAATTACACTAGCTTACCCTACATTTCCTGTCTTGTCTTATGTTTCCCATTCGGTCGTCTTTCTATTGCAATGATCATCCTGTGGATGTGAGGAGAAGGTGATGATTGTTCGTTGGAGCAAGCATTGGAAGGAGAGAACCCTGAAGTATAGTTAGGACCGCTCGGTCACTGATAATGCTAATTCTTACCATTATCTAAGCATCATTTTAGTAGCAAAATCAACTCCTTTCTAGCTTATAACTTGCTGAATCCTCTCTGTTCTCTTAGTTTTCTAAATAATTGTGTTTTAGGCTACATTGATGTAACTTCATCACTAATCCCCTTATTTTGTAGCCTAAAATATGCTTGGAATAAACTCTACCAAAGTAAAGAATTGAACCATCCACAAAAGGAAGTAAAGTAGCAAAAAGAGATAATTTTGGAATGTTGTAGCTGAGGTGCAGCTGGGTTGCAGCTGAGCGCCCTACTCTCTGGAAGGCTGCCGCTGGGGTGCAGCTAGGGTGCATCTGAGCACCCTGCTCTCTGGAAGGTTGTCGCTGGGGTGTAGCTAGGGTGCAGTTGAGCGCCCTCCTCTTTGGAAGGCTACCGCTAGGGTGTAGTTTGGGTGCAGCTGAGCGCCCTGCTCTCTGGAAGGCTACCGCTGGGGTGCAGCTGAGCGCCCTGCTCTCTAGAAGGCTATTGCTGGGGTGCAGTTGGGGTGTAGCTGAGCGGTCTATTTAGTCTATTTAGACCTAAAATGCGAAGGGAAAGGGGTCTTTGGTTCTTTGGAGGCATGATTCTACTTATGGAGCTCATGGAGGTCGTGAGGAGCTTGTGGGAACATCTCCTCTTCTTCCTTTGGGTCTCCTTCTTCTTCCATCCACCATGTTTGTAAGCTTTAGGGTTCTCCATGGAAGTGGAGAACCATATCCATCTTGTTAGGGATTGTTGTAACCTTTGAATTCTTGTGTAATGGATGATTGATTTGTATTTATATATGCCTTTTCTATCAATTGCTAGTATTCTTGTTTCCGATCTTAAAGCTTGCATGTAATAGGAATGTTCATGACTTGATTTTGGGGTTTCATGGATTATGGGGACGTAAGATGGAATCTTGAACTGAAACAAGGGTCCTTGTGGTCATTGATTCTAGGGATGGAAGATGATTCACATGTTGTCTTAAGATCCTAGCTCATTAATGCAGGTTTGCTTGTTAGATTTTCCAAGGGATTGGAGTTTAATAGGGAAAACTTAGGCTCTTTCACCTAACGGATTAGGGTTAGAGTGTTTTAGTGGATTTACTTTAGTAAATTGATGGAGAGGAGATGAAAGTGGGTATACACAAGAGTGAATTGGTGAAATCTAATCTTAACATTGACATTTCATACCATTTCTAGTCTTTTCCATTTCTAAGTGCCTTCAATACCAAAGTCCAACCTTGTAAT
Organism: Vigna reflexopilosa; assembly: GCA_027742785.1. Classification (NCBI taxonomy): domain Eukaryota; kingdom Viridiplantae; phylum Streptophyta; class Magnoliopsida; order Fabales; family Fabaceae; genus Vigna; species Vigna reflexopilosa. The sequence continues at coordinate 41,802,624 of CM050911.1, read as the reverse complement.
TATTTGTGAATTTATCTTTTTGCACATATTCTTAAATGATGAGTTGTTCTTGAGTCTAGATGAGTTGTTAATCGCACAATTTTCTAGTATTACGAGTCTCTTGGGAAAAGGATACCTGGTCTTACCGGTTTTATTACTTGAATGATTTGGTACACTTGTCAATGAGTTAACAGTCACCAAGCATAGTTTAATCTCTTGTAAACCGTTCGGTTTAAACGTAGTTGTAGAACCGTTCGATTTGTTCATATGTTTGTAACAAACTTAATGCTCTTTTGTAAAGTTATAAATATTTGGGTATTTTAGGGTTTTTGTAAACCTTATTTCAAATCCAGTAAGTGTCCTATCATATTATTATATGTTAACTTTTTTATATAGTTTTATGCTATATTTTTGGAATGTTACAATATTATTTTTTTACAAGTAAAGTATCAATAGTAAATAGTTATAAACAATCAAGTTTAGAGAGTAAAACAACAAAAAGACCTAATTTAAGAAAAAATATTTCTTTAAATGCTTAAATTAATAGCATTTAACACTTTCATTTGATAATCAAATAACGTCACTAGTAAAAAATAAAGTTTATACAGCGCACATTATGCATCGATTCACAAGAAACCGAAGCATAATATTGCGCGGTGGAATTTTTGAAAAGAAGTCGAAAGTATAGGCCGCGGTTCTTTGGGGAACCGCGGTCTATACGGGAATAGACCGCGGTTCCCCCCAGAACCGCGGCATAAAACCCATCTGATGTCTCCCACATGGCACACCTGCAATAAATGGGCAGTTAAGCGTCGGGGAATAGACAGCGATTGTTTAGGGAACCCCTGCAAACTTCTAACATTCACCAAAAGGCAGTTGGGAGGCAGTTGGTAGGATCCAGAACGTTAGGGAATAGGTCGCGGTTGTGAGGTGAACCACGACCTATTCCTTGATCTGAATAAATTTTAAATCTTTAAGGGAATAGGCCACGGTTGGGCGCTGAACCGCGACATATAGTTTGAAAAATATTTCAAAAATGCCATTTTCATTTATTTTTTTCAGGAGAATAGGTCGCGGTTAAGTTGTGAACCGCGGCATATTCCCCCTTATTACCGCAGTTAAGTGTGGAACCACGACATATTCCCCTCTAGGTTAAAAAAATAAAACACACTGGAACAGTATCATCTCCTTCGCGCAAACAGTTTCAGAGCATTGCTTCCCGTCGACGACGCCATTCTGCTTCCATTTTCAATCGTTTTGCACCGTTTAAACTCTAATTTGTTCAGTGCAATCGCCATTTTCAACGTTGGTGAGAAGAGTTTTGACCGATCAAAATCGTCAACTTCCACTTGGAAATCGTCAACTTCCGCCCTTCCATTCCTCTCCGCCGTGCTATTCCTCTCTGCCGCGCCCTCCTTTTCGCCGTGCCCATTCTAGGTATTGTCTTTGATGCTCTTCGCCGTTTTTTCTTTCTTCAACATGATTTGTTCGTTCATTTTTGCATAATAATATTGTTTTGGTAATGTAGACATATAAAATATGCAGACATAGAAAATTTAGACATAGAAAATTTAGAATTATTAGAATTTTTGCATAATAACAATTACTATTAGAATTATTAGAATTTAATCCTTAATAGAATTCCTAAACCTTATAATATTTGTTTTTCAGTACCTTATCTTTTTATTTAATATTTAGGAATGGATCGAAATTGGATTAATTTATCACGCATTCGTGCTAAGTATGAGAGAGGGGTAGAGGAATTTATACAATTTGCATAACGTAATGAGGGTAAAAGTTATGATGAAGTGAAGTTTAGATGTCCTTGTGTGAACTGTTTGAATGAGAGAAAGTTTAACGCAACCTAAATTAGAGAACATCTTATATGTGATGGTTTCCTAAGATGCTATACAACATGGATATGGCATGACGAAGAAATGCACTTTCCGATTGACTCCCAAACTGAAAATGTTATTAATTCCACCATGGAAGAAGATCGACTGGATGAAGGAAAATTAGAGGACATGATTCACAATGTTGGCGCAGAAAATTTTGCCAAAGCTCATGTGTATGAGATGATGTCGAGTGATGCGAAAACACCTTTGTATGTCGGTTGAACCAAGTTCACACGTTTGTCAGCGGTGTTAAGGCTCATGAATTTGAAGGCGAGTAATGGATGGACTGATAAGAGTTTTACAGAATTGTTGACGTTGTTGAATGAAATGCTGCCAGATGGAAATACACTACCCACTCGTAATTATGATGCGAAGAAAATTCTTTGTCCAATGGGTATGAAGTATAAAATGATACATGCTTGTCCCAATGACTACATTTTATATAAGAAAGAGTTTGAATTTTTGACAAAGTGTCCAAAATGTGGGTTATCACGATACAAGTCAAAAAAAATAGTGAAGATAATGTTCAGATAGAAAAACATAGATCTGCTTTGAAAGTAGTTTGGTACCTTTCAATAGTGCCCAGACTTAAGCATTTGTTTGCGAATCCCAAAGATGCTAAAAACCTTAGATGACATGCAGATGAGAGAAAAATTGACGGACTGCTTCATCATCCAGCTGATTCAAAGCAATGGAAAAATATTGATCAACAATTCTCCCAATTTGGTAAAGAGTGTAGAAATCTTAGGCTTGGTTTAGCCATTGATGGAATGAACCCATTTGGTAAAATAAGTACCAATCACAGTTGTTGGCCATTTATATTGATAATTTACAACTTATCACCTATATTGTGCATGAAGAGGAAGTACATGATGTTGTTTATGATGATATCTGGTCCAAAGCAGCCTGGAAATGACATAGATGTTTATCTAAGCCCACTAGTTGAAGACTTGAAGTTGTTGTGGGTTGATGATGTTGAAATATTTGATGCATTCGCTTCTAAAACTTTTGTGATGCGTGCAATGTTATTTTGCACCATTAATGACTTTCCAGCTTATGGTAATTTGTCAGGATACAGTGTCAAGGGTCATAAAGCATGTCCTATATGTGAAGAAAATACTACAGCTCATCAATTGAAACACGGAAGAAAGACAGTGTATCTGCGTCATCGGAGATTTCTAAAATGTAATCATCCATATTGAAGGTTAAAAAAAGCATTCAATGGATATCAAGAGAGGGACGAAGCACCAAATCCACTTACTGGCCTTCAAATTCTTGAAAAAGTTAATAAAATACATAATGTATTTGGGAAAACATCCAAGAAGTCATCTGTAACGACCCCTTGGAAGAAGAAATCAATATTCTTTGATCTTCCATATTGGTCAAAGTTAAATGTTAGACATTGCATAGATATCATACATGTAGAGAAGAATGTGTGTGATAGCTTGATTGGTACACTACTCAACATTCAGGGAAAGACAAAAGATGGAGTGAATGCTCATTTGGATTTGGTTGACATGAATATCCGAGAAGAGTTGGCACCAAGGGAGATTGGTAAATGTACTTATTTGCCTCCTGCATGTTACATAATGTCTAGACAAGAGAAGATAAGTTTTTGCCTTTGTTTAAAGAGTATCAAAGTACCACAAGGATACTCTTCAAATATGAAGAGTTTAGTGTCGATGCAGGACTTAAAGCTTGTTGGCATGAAGTCTCACGATTGCCACGTCTTAATGCAAGAATTTTTACCGGTGGCTATTCGTGGAATTTTGCCCAGAAATGTTAGGCAGACCCTAAACAGGTTGTGTTCATTTTTCTCGTCAATTTGTAGTAAAGCCATCGATCCTACAAAGTTAGATGAACTTCAAGGCGAGATTGTTATCATCTTGTGTCAACTAGAGATGTTTTTCCCTCCATCTTTTATTGACATAATGGTACATTTAATCGTTCATTTGGTTAGAGAAATCGAGTTGTGCGGACCGGTATACTTAAGATGGATGTATCCTATCGAGCGTTATATGAAGATGTTGAAAGGGTACGTTAAAATCCCATATCGTCCCGAAGGTTCAATGATTGAAAGGTATATTGCTGAAGAAAGTATCGAGTTTTGTTCATATTACATGACATCAACGACTCCAATAGGAGTTCCTCGAACATCATGGTTGAATAAATGTTCTACAAGTAAAAGCATCCGAGGTGTGAATGTGGTGATAAAAGATCGCGAAGAATTGTTACAAGCACATCTTTATATATTGAACAACACAGATGAGGTGATCCCTTTCTTGGAAGCACACAAAGCCATTGTGAAGAATAAAAACCCAAGACAATCAGAGAAATGGAAGTTGATGGAGCATAAAAAAACATTTATGTGTTGGTTCAAATATGAAATTGACAAAGAGCCACATTCTTCTCAAACTTTGTTGTGGGTTGCAAATGGTTTAAAGTTTGATGTCGTATGTTGTACAGGTTATGAAGTCAATAATTGCACATTCTATACGAAGACTTTGGATGATAAACGCATAGTACAAAATAGTGGAGTAAGTTTAGAGGCTGAGTCGCTTCAATTTTTCACATCAAAAGATCAATCTCCTTGGATCAATAAGATATTATGGTATAATAGAAGAGATATGGGAGGTTGATTACACCAAGTTTTTTCTCCATTGTTCAAATGTAAGTGGTTTGACAATAAGAGTGGTGTGAAAATAGATGAATTAGGTATGACATTGGTTGATTTTTGAAAGGTGGGTTATCGAGACGAACCATTTATCATGGTACATCAAGCGTCTCAGGTTTTTCATGTCAAAGATCCTGCGTATGACCATTGGAATGTCGCTCTTCAAGGCAAAAAACAAATTAAAGTTAATGAAGACAATCTGATTAATATTCATATTGCTGACAACCATTCATTTCAAACTACGACAAATTTGGATGACCAACCTCTAATTGACGATGTACATGCAATTCGGTCCGATCATAATGAGGGAATATACATATGACGAATCCATATCTTTATGTATGAATTTCAAATTTGTGTATAAGTTTTTTATTAATATTACATAAGTCTTTTATTAATATTTCATATGATTACTATTACATGTTTTGTTAAATTATATGATATTACATAAGTCTTTTATTAATATTACATGTTGTTCTTTATTTTGACAGATATATGGCTGACCATCCACATTCTTCAAGGGATGAGGCTTCCCTTTCGAGATCCACTAGAGGACCCACCAGGATGAAACAACATTTGATCAGAAAAAATAGTGGTGAAAGAACACCAGTGAATGTTAACATGATCACAGGTGTGGCAACTGGCCCCAATGCAGATGACTTCCGATCATACCTTGGAGTAGTGGCACGTGACAAGATTAGTATTCTTACTCCATCTTTTGACCATGTGTCCGAGGTTGATCGGAACATTATATGGAACAATATAATGTTTGTTTATATTGAAAAATATATGGTAAGTTAGTTAATATCATTTGAATTACAGTTTGTTTATATTGATAATTTTGTACTGATACAACTTTATTATGTTATTTCAGCTGACATTTGACATTCCAAATGTCGCAACACTTAGAAATAAGTGTTTATCAACTGTTGCTGAAAACTTCAGAAATTTTAAAAGTAAGTTGACCTCGAGATATATTTTGGAAGCAAAAAAAATAAGTCTCCATGTACTACATATAAGGCCATTGATGATGAGACTTGGCGGCTCTTTGTACAGAGTCGGACAACAGAGGAATGGCAGGTTAGTATAGTTGATATTATTCAATTCCTCATTAACAAATATATATCATATGAACTATTAATTAAACATATGTGACAGGCAAAAAGAAGCAAAGCACAAGAAATAAGTGCTCAAAATAAAAACCCCCACATATTATCTCGTGGTGGGTATAGGAAGTTTGAGGAGAAAATCCTCAAGTAAAAGGCAGAAGCTAGACCACCATCTGAGGGTGGTAGCCCCTAGCCTCCTTCTCCACCTTCTCGGCATGAGAATTGGAAGTTGGCTCGTATGAAACCATCGGGCACCTACTCTTCTGACACTGCACGGGAAATTTCTGAAAGAATTGTAAGTTATCATTGTTCCTAAAATAATAATAATTTCATTATACATACTACATTGAAATTTTTAAAGAATAATGGTGTTTTCTAATGTTACAGGACTCCTTGGTTGAGCAGAGCTCCCAAGGACAATTCACTCCAGAGGGTCGCCAGGATATTCTTACCGCTGCAATTGGACGACCTGAGCACTCTGGACGTGTACGTGCTGCTGGTACTAGAGTAAGCATTCGAGATTATTTTGGGAGCTCTTCTTGTCAAACTTCATATGCATACAACGAAGCACAAGAACAAAGGCTGACACAAGAGATCACAAAAAAGCTTCGAGCGGACCTTAGGGAGGAGCTTAGGACAAAGCTCAGGACAGAGCTCAGGACAGAGCTTAGGGATGAATTGTATAATGAGGTCTACGCCATGTTCCAGCAGCAGTTTGAGAGTTATGGCATGCGCCCGATGCCATCTCCTGTACAGGAACAGGAACATGTTGTGCCTCCCACAGGTAAAATTAATAAACATTTATGTGCAATTATTTCTATCTTTTGTATAATCTAACATTTACTCTAACAGGGAGAAGCAGGAAAGGAAGTTGTTCAGCACCAGCCGTCCCAGGGGATGACATGGACGATGCTAGTCCATGTCTGTTATACATTTTAGACGGTACCGAGACGATGTTGGTAGCTCGTGGAACAGTGCTTAAGGCACTACTGTTGTTCCTGGTATGGAGCTATCAGAGGATGAGGTGAAGGTCTCAGTAGACGACATTATCATATCAAATGCCTCAGTTCCTCTGTCCACAGATGAGATTTTCACTATGGCACAAGCATTCAAGTCCTTTATCGCTTGGCCTAAACAATTGTTTGGTTCAGTTTCTGACCCCCCCGATATGGAATTCTACTTTACACTTCTCAATTTTAAAGTTTACATGTTATTGATGTCAAAACTTATCTTATTATTCCATGTAACAACAGACGCAGGCACAGAAGAAGACTCCTTTATCTGAGGACGATCCTCTTGGTTCATTGCAGCTACTTGCTGACACCATTGGAGATAAGCCTTTGGAGGTTGAATATGATGCTAATGTATTTGGGAGAGGCTCTGAGGTCCCATTATACCTGTATAACCAAGATGTCAGAGAGCTTGCATCGGGAACATAATACTTGAATATTACATTAGTTCAGCTAAGGATGATGTAAGTCTATGAGCAATTATTTATATAAAATTGATTTATATATCAAGTATACTTATATCAAAGTTAATTTTTGATTTCAGGTATATGTTTGGGATCAGTAACAACTTGGGGTACAATGATGACTATGGGTTCATTGATCCCCAAGTCATTCACGAAACAAATGATTTTGATCAGATCGCAACACATCTCACAAGAAGATGTGCATGCGACAAGAAAATATATTTTATGCCTTATATATCTGGGTAAGTGAACTTTGTTAACATAATAAAGTTCCATATGTGATTTTAATATATAATAATTAAGTTATTGCGAATTTTAGGCGCCATTAGCAGCTTCTTGTTATTTCTATACAGGAGAGCTATGCTTTATGCTTCTGCTCATTGCACAAGTCTCCTCCCACACATCTCAGACAAGCAGTTGATTGGTAAGAACCTCAATGTTTGGACTTTCTTTGTTATATAAATGAATGCTAAAACCCTATTTTTATATATAGTTCTGTTCCAGCAAGTATGATGATGGTTGAGAGATCAATTGCTAACAATAGAAAGCTTGCATGGATTTTTCTCAAGGTTTGACATATGCTAAAGCCATACTTTCTTATAGTTGTTTTTTTTTAATGATTTTCACTAACTATTTACAACTGTGATGATATATTGTAGTGTAACAGACAAAATGGGTCATTTGAGTGTGGATACTATGTAATGTATTGGATGACCCACATTATTCGTTCCCATATCACAAGAGGCTGGGAAACAGTAATATTTAAATTTAACAAATTTTGATTTTCTCCAACATTTGGAATTCATATACACTAATTAATATCAATTGTTTTGTGCAGAGATTCAAGACTATTGCAACAATTCCTGAGAAGCCACTTTCATTCATGAGGAAAGCTATTGCAAAATATTTAGGTAGATTATATAATAGTTCATAGTTATTCCTCCGCTTTTTACCGCGGTTGTAACCGCGGCCTAAAGTTCTAAACTTTTTACTACACCCGATATGCTACGGTTCGAAAACCGCGACGTATACTAAAAAACAACCGCAGTCGTTTCCCTGTATTGCACTAGTGCATATTTATAAAATAGGGCATAACATTACGTTATTTTACAATTTAAAGTTTTTTTTTCCAATTTCATATATCCTGTGTTGTATATGATGCTATTGTCTATTTTGTCAATGTCCTTCATTAGAAAATTAAAACACATGTCTTATATATATATTGTACCTTCAACCATTTTGGTCCACATATTTTTACGAGTGATCCATGTACAATTTCCCACTTGCCATGAAAAAAATGAGGGCTTCCTAGAGTAAAGTATAGAAATGACTTTTATTGTTATTTTTAAAACAATAAGCAAATAAATTGGCTGAACTCTGTCCTTTTGAAAAAAAAAACAAAAATAGCATACATTCTCATAAATATATTTATATTTTTATTATTAATTGAAATTTATTACAAAAATAACGAAAGGAAAAGTTGGATATATAGATTCAATAGTTTTTTTTCCAATGGTACTTTCACATTAATTTTTTTAGAGTAATTTGACATTATCTTTTACTATCTTTAATTATTTCTTTTTCTTTAAAACTACAAAAAATAACTTTTGTTAAGAATATTTTATTTTTATAAAAATTATTAAATGATAATTAAATGATGTAAATTTTTTTTTCTCTTTTAGAACAATGGTATGAAAATTTGGCTGCCATAAATAAATCATAAAAAATGATTTATTTTAAAATCTCTAAAAAATGAAAAAAAAAACAGAAAAGGAGTCGTATTTCATTAACCTAACAAATCAAGATAAGATAAAATTGCCATATAAAGATTTAAAAGATAATCATTACTAGCTAATTACATTGTGTAATATAAGCCTACTTGGTTTTTTTACAGATCCACATTTATAGTATAATAACAAAGAGATCATTTTTTTTATATCATTTTAACATCATCTACGTGTTATTATGTTGTAATTGGTCCAAAATTATTTCACAATCAATAATAATAATCATAAACATCACTATGAACCAATCACAAAATGACACATAAATAATATTTAAATATTGTAAAAAAAATATTGTCTAAATATCATTATCCAACGTGTCCTAAGCCTCCCATGATTTTAATTTACAAAAAGAAGACATCTAAACATGAAAGCAAAAACAAGAAAAACTTGTGTTCCAAGCTTTAAAATTTTTTCCTTGGATTTCATCTTAAAAGCACGAAAAACTTTTGTTTTTCAGAAACTTCTAACCCCCGATCTAAAGAAACTAGAGAAAGAGTTGGGACTGCAAGAGTTCATAGTAGTTAGCAGTTTCATCTTCAAACTCCAACAATCCATCACAAATAGAAGAAAGCATGTCTCCACCGTTGAAGCCAGGATCTTCTTCCCCAAGATCGAGAAACCCATCAGACCCTTTGTTTGGAATCCCGAGCTCATCATCAGAAGCCTGAAGAAGGTGTCTCATGACCATTTCTTTGTCATGTTCCTCCACGATGCCGCTAGAACATTGAGTGGTGGAGGATGAAGAGTCCTCCAAATTGTTGGCGGTGGTTGTTTGTTGGCTGAAAAGGGTGTCGGAATCAGAGGAAAAGTTGGTGATTTCTTGTTGGAGGGCAGTGATGAGAGGAGAGAGATCTTGTGTGGAGTCATCTTCGTCTGATTCAAGGAGGGAGAGTATGTGATTGTATGGTTTGTGCCTCTTTGAGGACTCAAGTAAGTCATCAGAATCTACTGCAAATTCATTCTCATGTGGTTCTTCTCTTGGCCTCTTTGGTGCCACACTTTCCTCCATTGAAGAAGATGAATAAGAAAATGAAGGGAAGAAGGAAGTGGAGTGATGAGAGAGAAAGGGTGAGGAAAGGCTTATATAGAGTTGAAGGGAGAGAGAAAGTTGTGGTCTAAGTAATGGAAAAGAGAAAGCAATTGGGGAATATTACTGGGAAAACTTTCTAAAGTGTGTTTCTTGGACTAGGGTAAGAGCAGGAGAAAAACGATTACGGTAATTTCCTTGCACTTGCAATACATTTAAACTACTCAAACAAAAATACAAAAACAAAATCATTAACCTTTCAACTTCTCTTGGACATTGTTGCATGGTGGGGTCGGTTGTTATTTTTAGAATGAGAGATGTTGATATTTTTGTTAACATATTTTTTGTAAGCACTTTTATATATTCAATTCTATTAAAATATATCAAATTTTATGAGTCTTTTTCTTTAAACATATTTACTAATAGTTTTCTCTTTTATTTAATTACTTTAATCAATAATAAAATCAATATAAAAATATTTTAAAAAATATATTACTATTTTTTTATTTTATAAAAGTGATTATTTATTTTTTTTCTCCTTTCTTAATTATTCATCATAGCTATTTTTTTTTGTGACATAAAGAATGAAAAATTAAATAAATATTGTCTCAATCAAAGACGACGAAAGGACTTTTAAAATTTAAGAAAATAAAAGATTTAAAGTCATTGGAAGCACTAAGAGTTTACTTCAAAGAAAAAAAGTGCATTGGTATAAAATTGTAACACGTTTCGTATTGGGTGTAAGGTTGATGTACAGATTTCGGGATACTACAAAATATTGTTTATAATATCTAATGGTGAGATAGGGTAGAACTGTATTATTTCCTTAAAATATATGTACCACGTTAGTTAAGAATGATTTTTTAAAAGTAGAAGTCCATTGCAATAGTTTCTATATATAAAGGAAACTTTTTACTAGTGAGATATTTTACCATAGGGTTTGTAAATGACAACTTTATATTTTGGATATCAAATTGGATTACTTGCTTAAAACAATTTTTACAATAATTAATCAAATTTCAATCCAACAACAACATAAAAAAATTAAATAAATTACACAAGGATGTAGACATTAAAAAAAACTTTATAATTGGATGTCTTCTTAAAAGTTGACATCTAATCCAATACACAAGACAAATATTTACAAACGAGTATAAGAGAATGAATCAAGATAAATTCATTAGACCCAAGTTACAAATCTATACATGTTATGGTATGTTATGGTATGTAAGAACTTTCTAATTAACTTTTCATCACTTGAATTTTAGCTTTTGTGTCTTAAATAATCAAAGAAACAAAAATATTTTCGTTACAACATATTGTGTCAATATTTCATATACAAATTAAACAATAGTTGACATATCATTTCATTATCTGACCACAATTTCATACAATTTTTATTAGTCTCAACAACCATTTTTCATATAACATATAGATTCCATCAATCTTGGTAAGCATTGTCATATGATATAACTCATTTAAACAAAAATGAAAATCAATCAAATACAACTCATTTATATGCAACCAATTATAGAGATAAAAAAAAAACAAATGTTTAACTTTGCGAAGAAACTAAGATTGATTTATAGTGCTTGCTTAGGCAAAAATTCATTTGCTTAAGCGAAAATAGGGTCGAAGCAAGGTTGGATTGTAGTTCTATTTTATCTTGAGAGTAAATGTCTTTGCTTAAGTGAAAACAAGGTTGATTGAAACCATCAAGCTTAGATCTTTCCCTCTCCACAACTTCTCAGGGACATCAACATTAAGAGAAATGGAAGGAGAAAGGTTAATCAAGTCCACTATGTTAACTCTTTGGCAAGCGTACTAAATCGTGCAAACAGTAACTGCTAAGACTGGATATCGTTTCCCAAGGGACTCGTGCAATACCAAATAATCGTATAATTAATGACCAATCTAGACTAAAGAATATTTCCATAATGTTAAAAACATCAAAGTTTATGCACACAACATATCCAAAGCATTTAACCACGTAGTGCATTCACAATTATCAATGATTAGATGAAAAATTGCTTGACACTTACTTGGAATCCTTCCCACAAACCAAAAACATGGCAATTTGGAAGAAAGGAACAACATACTCTATAGAGAATAATGGTCAACGTGAAAACAAAGAGAAACTAGAATGCACCCTGAAAAATTGTGAACTGTACAGAAAACACAGTAGGAAAACAATGTGGAACCTAACAACCAAGCATGCACTTCCAAATACAATACTAACATGATAGTAGGTTCATGAAGGAAAAACAACGTGAAAACAGAAGTGCATTGCAGTTGAGAACATAATTCTTGAAAATAGGAAACCAACTTAGAACTCAAAAACTGCATTGTAGAAAACCATGGAAAAACATAAGAATAACAAGAGCGTAACCTAATCAAGGACAAAAGCATGCATCTAAAAAAGAAAACATAATAAACAACACAATCAAATAGAAGGAGAACCAACGTGAGACAAAGAAACATGGACCCTATAAATCGTGGACAAAAACAAATTGCATAAAAAGAGACCAACGTGACAATCAATCATATTAAAGTAATAGTAGCATGGCCAAGGTTGAAAAATACAACATGGAACAAAATAACATATTAACCATACATAGAACAAACAAAAGGATAATTTCCCTTACCTAGATTTTCAATACTCTCTTCCCTTAATAAGAAAAATGCATTTCTACTACACTCCTAAACTCTCATGAACCTTCAACACAAACACTATTTTCTCTCACAACACATTCACTTTTCTACCTTTTTTCCAGTGTCTAGGGTTTCTATTTTAACCTGTCTTAAATAGGAGTACGTTTAAACCTAATTTAGAGTGTCTAGGTTTATCACCCAAGCCTTTTTAAAAGCCCATAAAATCAAAATAAAATATATTTTTAATTCTAATTTATTTTCTATTAAAATATTCTATTTCAATTGACCAATGAGAATGGTATATAAGATGATGGGCTAACTTTCAGTGAGATTGGACGCGTGAGAGCAAAAGGAGAGATTGGAATGAATGAGAGCCACCTAAAATTTGGCCATGGGGGTAAGGAGAGATCTCTTTATGTGAACAAGGGTGTCTTGCCTGTTCTTATGAAATGCTTACCCTGGATACACAAATTGCTCTTTCAATAGCTGCATGCTCAACATCATCCTCTAAGAGTCAAGCATATTGGCAAGTGTTGTTGCCCTTCTCTAGACGAGCACTCAAGAAATCATTAATTGTGTCAGTATTGAAGGGCACTCGTCCCCCCTTGTAAGACCCTAGGAAAATGTAGTTATTAGGGAAAAATGTGGTTATGAGACTTGGATTTTATTCTTTGGTAATTGGTGTTTGATGATTAAATGTTTTCTAGAATTGTAATTATTATGTTTATTACTTAATGTTATTAATGATTAAGTGGATCATATAATTTGTATGTTGTTATTTGGATGAATTGTTTGGTGTGTTGTTACCAAACAAAATAGAAAGATTTCGTGAATCTTTGAAATTTTTGGTGGTTGTTGATATTTTAAATAAGAGATAAGATAAAATAAGAGAGAAAATCTTGGAGGTTTTATAGATTAAGTGAGATATATTATTTTAATTAAAAAGATAAGGATGGAATACAAGAAGATAAAAAGGGAAAAGAGGAAAAAGGCATGTACATTGTTACCATAATCCCTAAAAACAAAATTGAGAGAGTTAAGGGAGAGAATAGACGTTTTCTAGGAGAGAAGAGGGAAAGTTGTAGAAAAACCTTAGTGCAAGGGAAGATTGATGTTGTTTTGAAGTATAGATAAAGTTCTTGTTTTGGCCAAGGTATGAGGAAGCTTACCTTTGTTTACTTGTTGTTGTATGTCATATGTGTTCTTGATTATCTTGAATGATAATCTTGGTTTTGATGCATATATATATGATTATGATTACGATTATATGTGGTTATTATTGGGTAAAGGTTTATGTATGCATGGGAATAGGTTTTTGGTATTATTTGTAATGAAGTTTTCCCTATGAATATATTATGTATGTTTTGTTGGGTTATCCCAACAAAGGGTTTGATGCTAAGGGAGAACAAAGTTATGATGCTTAGGGGTTCCATGCAATTATATGTTGTAAGTGTATGGTAATAATCATATGCAGTATAATTGGGTTTATTGGGGGTATAACATATCAATGATTGGATTTGGATTATTCAAGTGATGTATTATAAGTGTTTGAGTATGTTTACATGGGTATGTGATGCTTGAATTCATGTGTGATGTGTTAAGTATGTTCCACATGATCTAGGGTTGATGTATGTATCTTTGAATGCTTGAATCGTGTCCATGATGTGTTTCGATTTGACAATAATCGATTATCATTAGTTATAATCGATTATGGTTGCGGAGATAATCGATTATCTATGATGATAATTGATTATCCCAACCTGCGTGATGTTTCTGGGTAAATTTCACTAAGATAATCGATTATCTTAAGTGATAATCAATTATGACAGTGCATTTTTGTGAAAAATGGAAAATTTAATGAAGAATGGATGTGGACCAAGCCTGAGGAGTTGTGGACAGTAATGATAATCAGAGATTAAGGCTAGTGGTTATGTTTAGGGTCAGGTTTGGCTTGTGGTTGAAAGTGGAGCATGAGTGAGTGTTGAGATGCACTTGAGTATGTGATTGATGAGCATGAGAGTGAAGGATAAGTTTCCTTGTTATACCTTGTAAATCCTGATGCTATCTGCAGATTGATGCTTGCTTTTTCCTTGTGTGCATTGGAATGATTGTTCATGTATTGAGCCTTCCTTGTGTGGTGGTGAAGGTGTCTTCCTTGTCCTTGTGTGGCAGGATTTCATGTTCCTTAGCTGTATGGGGAAACTAAAGTCGGTGAGGTAGGGTACAAGGGTATGATTGATTCTTTCCACTATGGTGTTTATGGTACAGTGATTCTCATGGTGTTGTTCATGACTGGGATAGTCATGATGATGGTGTATCTATGATGGTATTTGAGATGCTCTAGGTGATGCTATGTGATAGCGGTGTTACTATAATGGTTATAATAGGTAGTTAGTATAGGTGCTAAGGAATGGATAAACCAAGGATTTGTGTGCGTGATGTTAGTGATGACATCAAGGGTTGGAGATTAAGGATCGAAGATTGAGGATCAATAATCAAGTAATTCATTTTGATTGAATTTTTATGTTAGAGAATCAAGGATCGAGTAATTTCTTGTGATTGAAGTGTTATGTTAGAGGATTATAAATCCTATTGTTATTACTACTATGTATGGGGTGTTTGATTATTGTTAATATAATCAGTATGTTTATATCTTGTTATTATGATGGTTTTATCGGTAGCTTACCCCGTATGTGTTTGTGTTGTATGTTTGTGAATAAAATTATCTGCGATGATCGTATAATACGTTAGACATGAGTAGATGATGTTACAGATGGTGCTAAGGCATGATGAATTCGAGAGATGACAAGGGAAAGATTTGAAATTTTTATTCAAAGTTATTGCATTTGAATTTTTAGATAATGTAATTGAAGTTGTTTTATTTCCTTTGTTATTTCTATTGGATAAATGTTTTTGGAACTATTATGTTTTGAATAAATTCTGTCGTTTAAATGTTAAGGTTTTTGAAAATAAGTTTCTGCACTATGATAAAGTTTTGAAATTTTTTTGTTTTTTGAATAACCTGAGACCTTGGAATTTGGGGCGTTACACCCCTCATACAGCTTAGAAAATGAGGAGTTTTAGGATCAAAGACCTTGGTGTTTGCATAGAACTCCTTCACCAAGCTATATTGGTTATGGTTGGATAGGTACCCAACTTGTCCTACTGTCTTAAGCTAAATTACTCTTGGAACTCAGGCACCTCCCCCGATCTCAGAGTGACCTTCCTCTCCATTAACAATCTTTTGTTTTCCATATATGTAAAATGGTCTACATGTTTCTTGGAGAAGAAGCGGTAAAAATAAAACTTTTCTGGGAATGTCAAAGAAGGTTAACGACCATCTCCCGTTTCCTTCTAAGGTTGGTTGACAAGACTTGGCCAATGATAAAGTTGAGGAACAAGTCTACCAAACTCTTCTAGGATGGCTAATGCTAGTACAGGTTTGAGTAGCTCAAACAAACCTTGACATCCCCACTGATCTTGTTCAAGTTGGATACTACTCAACTACTCTTGGTCTACATAGTAGCTACTGAAAATGCTATCAGCACAACTCTCATTCAGGAGACTAATAATGAATAAAAACCCATATATTTCGTAAGTAGAACCCTTCAGGATTTCGAAACTAGATACCATATGGTAGAGAAAATGGCTCTCTCCCTTATCACAATGACAAGAGGGTTGAGGCCCTACTTCAAAAGCCACATTGTCGTGGTTAAAACCAACTACTCAATACATAAAATTTTGCAGAAGCAAAACATGGAACGTAGGATGTCATCATGGCCTATTGAGTTATTAGAGTTGAATATATGATACAAGCTAAGAGGGCTGACATAAGTGCAATGGTTGGTAAATTTTACTAGCAAGTTACAAGGTGATCAAGTCCTAAAAATTGAATTTTGGACCTTATACGTAAGCAGTTCTTCTAATCATAAAGGAGCAGGAGCTGGTATATTACTTGAAGGACCAAATGATGTGTTGATAGACAAATTGTTGCACTTCAATTTCAAGACATCTAACAACTAGGTTGAATATGAGACCATTATTGCCGACCTTACTTTAACAACAAAGGTCAAACCAAATAGAATAATATGTCAGGCTAATTCTTAGCTTATAATGGGTCGTTTAACAAGAGATTATCAAGTTAAGGACACCTTACTATTGTGGCATTATCAATTGGTAAAAAATATTATCAATACTTTGTCGAGGTAAAGTTCAAACACATTTTTAGAGGAAATAACATGAAAGTCGATGTGCTCTCTAAGTTGGTGACTACAAAGAAGAAGCAACGATATAACTCGTTGCTACAATAAGTGTTGCAGTCACCATCCATAGAGACAATAAATGAGTGTTTGCAAGTAGATATAGGAGATGCAATCTGGTTGGCACCCTTTGTTCAATACCTCAAGACAAATATCTTGGAGGGTGAACATAGAGGATGGGTACAAAAAAGCTACTTGGTACACACTCACAAGCAGAGAGTTATTGCTACAACTAACCTTTACTAAAATGTGTTACCCTGGACCAAGCCGACTATATTAATCAAGAGATACATGAAGGTACTTATGGGGCGAGAAACATGGCGACACTTGTTTTGCAAGCCGATTACTTCCGACTGACTATGGAGGCAAATTGTGTGGAATATGTTAAGAAATACATTCCTTGCCCAATGGATCGAGGATGTTTAATTGAACTCATTACGCCTTAATGTCGAGACCATGTTGTCGATAGGGGAAGCTATACCCACCTAAATTTCTATGTTTTTAATGATGAACAAAAGAATGTTTTATGGTTTCTTGTACAACAAATGACATAACAATTGCTTTATACTTATCATGTTTGTGCTTGAGATGCTTGATGTATGTATTCATTATGTGTAAATGAATCATAAGCTTAAACAAATTGAACATTACATTTCTGGTAGAAAAAATCGATTAGACATTGTATATAATATGTTAGATTTCTCCAAATATCAATATATGCTTAATAGGGGTAAACAATTCTATAGTAATTGATTAGATTAGTTGTATAATTGAGTAAAACATGTTGCTATGCCAACATGTGTTTGAAAAGTGCATTGATATATTTGGAATAGAAATTGATTTCAAAATTTTCTTAAGTGATGAACATAACCGATTACATAAGTTTCCTAATCAGTTAAATTGTTTATCTTGTGAAAATCAATTTCATTCAAAGCCTTAATTGTCTATAAGGGTCATATGAATTCATTGTTGGCTTGCATTTCATAATCGATTTCATGTGCTGTATAATCTGTTAAACCTTAAACAGATGTAAAATCGTTAAAGTAGAAAGAAAATCTTAACATATTACATTAATTTCATAATCGATTAAAGTACGTTAGGATTCAAAAATCTTATAAAAATTGTCTTGCACGTTGTTTCAAAACAATCTTATGAACTATCAATTTCATAACTAACTTTTTGATCAAATTTGAGTTTATCATCAAGATTCTTTCAAGAAATCTAAGTTGAAGCTTTGTGATCAATTCTGCATTGTTGGTGTACTTTTGGGAAGATCAGTTTCAACATTTTCAATCTGAGGATTGTGTTCCTATGCAAGTTAGCCAGGGAAGAGAACCATGGTGTTCTTCATTGAGATTTGGCATTTTTCACAAGGTGTTTAAAGAGCTCTGAGTATTCTCTATTTTAGTAAGATTGTGAGGGTGTTCACATCTTGTTGTTGTAAGTGATATTGAGTGGGTAAGGAGAGTGCATTGAGAGGGGATATCTTTGTATTCTTGCTTGTATACTCTGTCATTATAGTGGAATCCCTTCAACTAAGGTTATTGAAGGAAGATTGGATGTAGGCTTAGCCAAAGCAGTATATATCATTGTGTTGATCTTTCTATCCTTTCTTTCTTTATTGTCGATTCATCATACTTGTTTTATTGATTTTAAGAAAACCAAAGATTTTGCAAAGCTTTTGAAAAGATTTATTTTTAAGGCGAAATCCAATTCATCCCCACCCCCTCTTGGCTTGAGATATAAGGCATCACTTTTCTAACAATTGGCACCATAGCTAGGAATTCGAAAGTTACTCAAATTTTAATTGCTTAAGTTTTTTGTGTAATTTATTAAAAGGTTCCTAATGGCCAGTATATCTCAAACTTTTGGAGAAGGGGCATCCACAAATAGGCCACCACTATTTGTGGGTGAGAATTACCCTTTATGGAAAATCAAGATGAAGATTTTTTTGGAATCAGTAGACAAGGGTGTATGGGATGCCATTATTAATGGTCCATTTGAGCCAACAAAAGTAGAGAATGGCAAGACAAAGGCCAAAGATATTTCTGAGTGGACTGCATATGAGAACAAGAGAGCACACTATGACGTAAGGGTCAAGAACATCATCTTCTCAGCACTCACTATTGACGAATTCTACAAAATATCCACTTGTATAACAACAAAAGATATGTGGGACGTTCTTGAGGTTAAACATGAAGGAACGGATGAGGTTAAGAGAGCAAGAAAGAATTCTCTCATCCAAGAGTATGAGATGTTCATAATGAAGGCTAGAGAAACCATCTATGATGTTCAAAAGAGGTTCACACATATTGTCAACCACCTTCTTGCATTGGGAAAGACCTTTGATAAAGAAGAGGTCAATATCAAAATCCTTAAGAGTCTTAACAGAAGCTGGCAGTCAAAGGTCACTACCATTTCTGAATCTAGAGATTTGACAACTATGAACATGGCCACACTGTTTGGAAAGTTAAGGGAACATGACCTTGAGTTAGGCAGATTGAGAGAGGAAGAAGAAAGTGAACAGAAGCATACAATTTCCCTTAAGACTTCAGGCAAAACAACTTCAAGAAAGCACATTGAGGAACTTGATTCAGAATCTGAAATTCCAGAGTTGGAAGCAATGAACATGATGATAAAATGATTCTGAAAATTTATGAAATCTAGAAATAAATATGTTTTTGATTTTGCAGGCAACTCTATAGGAAAGCAAAAGAGAAGCAAAGTTGTTGTACCAATATGCTATGAATGTGGAAAAGAAGGCTACATCAAACCTGAATGCCTTGTCCTAAAACTGAAGCAAAAGCTATAAGACAGGACCAGTCAAGACAACAGAAAGAATAGGAAAAAGAAGACCTATATTGCTTGGGAGGACAGTGACTTAAATTGCTCTTCAAGTGATTATGATCAAAGCTTGGAAGACAAGACAAATTTGTGCTTGATGGTTGGTTCAGTGTGTTTTGACAATAGTGAAGGTAGCTTTGATTATGAGCCTATTGAAGACAGGTATTATCAACTATTAGATTCTTTTAAAGAGCTACATGGTAAGGTTATAAAAATGCAATATCAAGTTAACAGATTAAAGAATGAAAAGAGAGATTTAGAAAGAAGAATTGATAATCTTGTGGATGATAATGAAAGCCTGAAACCTGAACTAGAAACTATTATACAATCCTCTAAGAAGGCTGAAACTGAGAGTAAAATAAAGGTTCAAGAATGTATAGCCTATCCTACACATTTAGAGAAAATTGATTACTTGATTAACACTCTATCAAAATTCACTCTAGGTAGATCAAACCTTGAGGCTGTGTTAGGCTCCCAAAAGAGAGTGATAAAAAAACAAGGAATAGGATAAACTAGGAAAAGTAATAAAATCAATGCTAAGAAGTTTTCTAATCTTAGTAAACCTTCTTCTATATTCTGCTTTTACTGTAATAACATTGGTCATTTATCCAAATCATGCTATTATAGAAATGTTGGTGTTCCAAAAGAAAAATTCAAGTGAATACCTAAGGAACCAACTCATGCTACTAATTGTAAAGGCCCTAAATTCATTTGGGTACCTGCTACAAAACCTTTTGACTGTTTTGTAGGAAACTGAAATGAACTAGATGCATAGTTGCTCAAGGAAAAATTAAAAGTGAATCATATACTCCTTGAGTTCTTCAAGTGTGGTAACGAGCTTTATTTTTTGCAAGACATTCATCATTCATATACTGTACATTCATTTTGATGTGTGTGATGAAAATTGGTTGATTGGAATAAAAACATTGTTTGAAAATTATTGTTTGTGCATGTTAACCAATTATCTAAATAATATAATCGATTAAACTTTTCTCAATGTTTTCTCTGTTTTCATAAATCTGAGTTCTATGGTGATTTAATCTGTTAAGAAATTATTATTATCGATTAGAACTAGTTTTATCTGGGCTTTTCAAGTTTTCAAATGGGTTTCTCTCTAAGCTTAATCAACTAGGTTAACTTCTTGAATCGATTAATTTGTTCTTACGTCGTACTCTCTCTGCAACTGAATCCAGACCCTTTTCTAAGAAGAGATTATCTTGAATTCAAAATCTTCATGGCTTCCTCATCTAGACGTGGCAAGAGAGCTGCTCCAAGAGTCAGGTCAGCTGGTCTCTCTGGATTGGATCAGTGATGAAGAGGCACAAACTAATTTCTTCTGCTTCTGGCATATCAGAAAGGTAATCCCGCATAAGCTTCTGGGTATTTTGCAGTTTAGAAAAGAAGGGTTAATGTTTCAAGAATGGCTAGTGTATTAAGGTCTTGTGCAATTCGTGGAAATGTAAGGTGATTGGTATCCTGACCTAGTGAAAGTCTTTTATGCGAACATGAGATTCGAAAATGGTATGATTTGTTCAAGGGTTAAAGGTGTTTATATTAAGCTTGATGAAGCTATTTGGACAACCATTGCTGGTTTTAGGTCGAATGGTCACAAATCCCATCTAAGCATAGCTGGGATTAACAAAATGGCTATATACAAGGACTACCTAAGGAACCCTAATGAACCCATGGACCTCACTTTGTTCAAAGTTGGAGGTATGAAGAGAGATGAAAGACTATGTGCATTTGTGATTAGAATAGGGATTAAGATTAAAAATTGATTTCTTCTTTGGTTTTAAATGTTTTGTAATCAAGCTATAAGGCTTTATCCTCAAAAAAAATTATTGCTTTGTGTTTTGGATGTTTATTGGAAATAATGATATTTTGTTTTGAACAATCCCTGTGTGTAATATTTTAAATGCATTCTGAATGGTTGAGTTGGAACTGATATCTAAAATATTTGATTGGTTTACTGGAATTAAGTTTGTTATTGATTGCACATATTGTATGAGTGAATGAAAGTATTCTGAATGAATGCAATTTGGAATGTTATTCTGTCATGATAAATTGCTCATTTTCCATTCATGGATCATGCATTAATACACAACTGTTGTTCTTATCTTGTTTATCATGTTACTAACATTGTACATTGTTGAGAAAGTTTTGTTTGCAGGTTTCAATATGATCATGACAAGTCAAATGATCAAATATGATGAAACTGATCATATTCACAAATTTTAACAGATTAAACATATTCATAATTTGTTAAATAATTCGAGTTGTAGATTTTCTTAATCTTTTACATTATTAATGTAATCAGTTAAGTCATCAAATATGGTTTAACATGCTTATAACTGTCATTTTTAATTGCTAAACAAGTTTTAATTGTTTATATATATATGTTTAGCATGACAAACAAATCGTTTGTTGCATATTGCTCAAAATCGTTTTGAAAGTCATCATATGTGCATTGTTCTACACTCTGATGATCAAACATTTCATGCTCACATTCTGGTATAGTGCTCAATCTCTTAATAATATAGGGAGCATCACAATCTGTCATGGTCTATAAGGATTACTTTATTGATGTTTCTTTTAGCACTTATTCCATGTCACTTGTTCTACCATTTTTTGCTAATTTCCAAAGGGGGAGAGTAACTGGAAAACACATTTCTTGTTGTGCATGATAAAAAAAGGGGGAGATTTTTGATAAGGGGAGTTACACCCACTTAACTATCTATGTTTTTGGTGATGAACAAAATAATGTTTTATGGTTTTTTGCACAACAAATGGCATAACAATTTCTTTATACTTATCATGTTTGTGCTTGAGATGCTTGATGTATGTAGGTAGAAATAATCGATTAGACATTCTATATAATTTGTTAGATTTCTCCAAATATCAATATATACTTAGCAAGGGCAAACAACTGTGCAGTAATCAATTACATTAGTTGTATAATCGATTAAAAGACGTTGTTATGCCAACATGTGTTTGACAACTACATTGATATGTTTGGAATAGAAATTGATTTCAAAATTTGATTAACTGGTAAACATAATTGATTACATAAGTTTCCTAATCAGTTAAATTTTTTATCTTGTGAAAATTAATTTCATTTAAAGTCTTAATTGTCTATAACGGTCATATGAATTCATTATTGCTTGTATGAATTTCATAATCGATTTCATGCGCTGTATAATCTGTTAAATATTAAACAAATATGAAACAGCTGAAGCAGAAAGAAAAGCTTAATAGATTACCTTAATTGCATAATCGATTAAAGTGCGCTAGGATTCAAAAATCCTATAAGTAATTGTCTTGCACGCTGTTTCAAAACAATCTTATGAAGTATCAATTTCATAACCAACTTTTTGATTTATTATTGATTGCAGGTGCATCTAAGAATAGTCTTGGAGAATCAGAGATCAAATTTGGGTTTATCATCAAGATTCTTTCAAGAAATCTGACCTGAAGCATTTTGATCAATTTTGCACTGCTGGTGCACATCTGTGAAGATCAGTTTCAACATTTTCAATCTGAGGATTGTGTTCCTGTGTAGATTAGCTAGGGGAAGAGAATCTTGGTGTTCTTCATTGAGAGTTAGAATTGCACTCAAGGTGTTTAGAGAGTTGCGAGTGTTCTTTATTTTAGTAAGATTGTGAGAGTGTTCACATCTTGTTGCTATAAGTGATATTGTGTGGGTGAAGAGAGTGCATGGAGAGGGGATACCTATGCATTCTTTCTTGTATACTCTATCATTATAGTGAAATCCCTTGAACTAAGGTTGTTGAAGGAATAATGGATGTAGGCTTCGTCGACCCAGTATATATCATTGTATTGATCATTCTATCCTTTCTCTTTTTATTGTTGATTCATCATACTTGTTTTACTGATTTCAAGAAAAAGATTTTTCAAAGATTTTGAAAAGATTTGTTTTTAAGGCAAAATCTTGAGATATAAGGGATCACTTTTCTAACACATGTAACACTCTTTTTCAGGATGCCACATGTAGTTTATATAATATTCATTAAATTAAGAAAATTTAAACTCCAATACTATCATGAAATAGTGAACAAACAAAACTTTATTTAATTGTTGTATCGAAATTTAAAGCTCACAGAAAAAAATATAATTATAATTCCAAAATATGAAATATTGTTCAAAAATTTAAAACTAAAGCAAAACATTATCTCAAATTCATTTTGAAATTTCCCATAAGACTTCTTCATGTGTCTCCTCGCTCTAGAAATCAACAACATCATTTGTAACATCATTTGATTCCGTATAACAACACAAGATAAAACATAATAATCGAACTCACCCAAAGTATTTAAATTTTCTTTATAATCTATTACGATTGTTTGTTGGATCGGCAAGTGTACCGAGTCGCACAAGTAATATAAAATGGTAAGACCAAGTATCGTATCCCAGAAGACTCTCGGCACTAGAAATTCGTGTGATAACAAGATTAATTAAGACTTAAATAAAACGAGATCATTGGTTTCAAATGCAAGAACAAAAAATTAAATATGAATGCAGGTTTGATCAATAGCAGAGCAAAATAGAGATGAACAAATGTTGTTTAAATATGAATTTTGTTACTTTCTTTTTCACTTATTCCCAGCTTTCCCTTGCAGTGAGCTTTTCTTCTTTCTTTATTTTTCTTTTCTTTTGCCTTTGCTTTTACTTTTCAATTGCTCACTGCCTAGAAAAGTGGGGTTGCTACCTAGCAACCCCAAACTTGAACTTTTATCAGTACCTCATCAGATGTTCTCAACTTAACTCAAGGTAAAGATTTTCAGAAAAGGTTTTCAAGACATGAATAAGGTTCAAGGTTCAAAGGTTAGAGCAAATTTTTTTCTTTTTAGTGGGCAAAAATTCATGTGAAGGCTAAAAGAATAAGGGATAACAAAAGATGGCCCTGATCATATGAATCCTGCAAGCAAGTAGTTCAATCATAGAAAATTTGGGCAAAATCCTTCATGCTTCCAACGTAATAGCAATTATTCACAAACAACTCTGAAGCCCAAAACTCACACAGGTAAACTCTCAAGTCCTAGAATTCAGAAAAACATCTTGCTCAGTATCTCAGTAGATGTTGTCATTACTGCAAAACAAAAATCAAATCCACACCATACAACTAAATAAAAATAAAATCAGAAAATGGGTTGCCTCCCAACAAGCGCTTCTTTAACGTCACTAGCTTGACCCAATAAGTTCATGACACATCTTTTATCTTAGTGTCATATTTTCCTTCTGCACACCAACTAGTTTTCAACAGCTTCTTGTTCACCTTTTTGATTCTCTTGGAAGTTGGAGATTCAATCTCTATCAATCCATCAACTCTGAGTTCTTTCACAACCCAAAGCTTTTTGTTGAATTTCACAGGTAAGCCTGGTCTCAGTTCTTCATGTTTCTCTAGAAAATCTTGGTGAACACCTGTTTCTTTGCTGTCTTTTTCTTTGTCTTTTACCTGTGACAGAAAACTGTTTTTACCTTTCTTGCCTGGTTTTGCAGCTTTTGTACTAGTCCCTGGTGCATCTTTACATTGAGCTTTGGGATTATTCTTCTTCACTTAGATTTGTTGCTCAACATTGAAGACATTGAAAATCACCTCCTCTTCTTGGTCTTTGAGTGCTATTGTTGTTCCATCATCAACATTAATGTTCACCTTGGCCGTCTTCATGAATGTCCTTCCAAGAAAAATAGGGATGTCCAAATTTTCTTCCATCTCCAACACCACAAAGTCCACCAGGAATCTCAGGTTGTTAGTTTGAACCATCACATCTTCCATCACACCGTAGGGCCTTTTAGTGGATCCATCTACCATAAAAAGGGATATCATTGTTGGCTTGACTTCAAGTCCACCAATCTTTTCAAGAACAGTTAAGGGCATCAAATTGATGTTGGACCCTAAATTAATTAGGGCCTTCCCTTTCTTGTGGTCCCCAATTTTTCAAGGAATAGTGAAACTTCTTGGATTTGTAACCTTAGGAGGAAGTGCCTTCTGCAAGATCATAGTACAATCCCCCTGTACTTCAATTGTGTCCTCCTTTAGATATTTCTTTCTTTTGAGGAGTTTTTTCAAAAACTTGGCATATTCAGGGATCTGTTGTAGTGCCTCAATCATAGGAATTTTTATCCCCAAATTCTTGAAGATTTCATTAAAACACCCTGGTTGAATCTCTTTTTCTTTCATGGAACACTCCTCAGGGTGGTGAAATTTTTTATCAAATCTTTTATTTTTTTAATTTTTTTCATGGAACACTCTTCTTTTTCTTTTTTCTCAATCTCACATTTTCTCTCTTTTTTTTCCTCTTTCTCTCTCAATTCAATTTTTTCTTTTCTCTCTTTTTCTTTCTCTTTTTCTCTCTCATCTTTTACACTCACAATAGCTTTGCATTCTTCCTTGGGGTTTAACCTCACTATTAGCCCCAAAACTTTTGATAGGTATTTCCTCCAACTTTTTGGTTATCTGAACAACCTATATCTCTGATAACGGTCTAAAAACCGTTATTTTCATGCTTAAATTAATATCAAAATACACTCTTTATGGCTTAGAATGAGCTTAGAATCAGGTAAAACACTTACGTTGAGTCATTTGAGAGTCAAAAGCTGTTTTTAGAGATATTATGCTTGTTTTGCATTGTTTTGCAGGGTTTTGATGAGAATTAAGAATGGAATTGAAGAAGGAAGGTCTTAGACTCAAGGAAGAAGAAGAAAAATGAAGAAAAAAAGAGCCTATGCACTGCTCAGCGTCAGAATGCGCCGCTGAGCGCCATTATTTGAGGGAAAGCTGTTGTCTGGCACCCAGGCGGTGACGCTGAGCCTCTAGAGCAATTAGAGGCAAACCGCTCATCGGTGAAACTGACCGCTGAGCGGTAAAGTTCGACGCTGAGCGTTAAAGTTGGACGCTGAGCAGTTATCTGCTGGGCTTGGGCTTAAATTCTGTTACTTTTATGCCCTATATATAGCCCTAGTGCCATTCTTTTGGCAGAAGAGGTCATCCAGAGCTATTTTTCACTCCTTGGAGAAGATTTCTTGGATGCTTAGGCTCCATTTTATCATATCTAGGGTTTGCTTTTCAATTCTTTCATTGTATTTCATCTAGTTTCACCATGTCAATGGTGAACTAAACCCTTTGTTGTCGGGGAACAATGTAATCTTTTGAAACTCTTTTTTATTGAAATTTTTGTTTTATTCATATGCTTGCATATGCTGTTATTATCAATTGTGGCTTCTTTATCTATGCTCTATGCTATTATCATTTAACTCATTTGATAAATAGAAGTTTGCCTTTGTCGATACGGGGACGTACGGGGAAGTCATGAACTGATAAGGAATTCTTGATCAACAAATACCACCTAGGAATAGGGGGGTAGGACGATCAATTGTATTTTGCTTCTGTGGTACTTGCACTGCTAATTACTAGGGGAGACTAGGATAGTAAGCCAGTAACTAGTAGTAGGCTCTTTTCACCGAGGGATCGAGTTTAGGGTAGACTAAGAAAGTTACATGACAATTAGATAATATAGCGAATTTAATAAGAAGAGTAGATATAAGAGAGTGGATAAGATGAAATTGTAAATCCCAACAACTCCATTCATCCATACCTTTTTCTTGCCAATTGAATCAACTGCATTTGCATGTTTACTTTTTGTTTTTGCATTAAACCACAAATTAATTTTCTTTACAAGTTTTACGATATTGATTTACACGAAAGATCAGACCTTTAAGTCCTTTGGGAGAACGATATTGGGTTTTACCAATTATATTACTTGATAACGATTTGGTACACCTGCCAGGGGATTAACAAGTTTTTGGCGCCGTTACCGGGGACTCGTGGTTTAACTTTTTGAGTAGTGTAAATTGATTGAATTTGACTTGGTGTAATTATTGTAATTATTGTATATATATTTTGTTTTTGTTTTATTTTCCTTATTTGTAAAAGTGCTTTTAGGGTTTTTGTTTCTTGTGTATGTAGGAAGCAATACAAACTAGAAGTAAGAAAAGCCAGCAACCTCTTCTTGAAGGTATATCAGATAGGAGAGAAAGAAGAGTTAAACGTCCATCACGTGAATTCTTTCCCTCTCCTGAAAGACTCTTACATTCTTCACCAGAGGCGTTTACACAGAACTTAGAGGAGATGGCGAATCAACCTCCTCCAAGACGCACACTTCAATAGCATAGCCATGCCTGCAGATCGTACAGTTAATATGGTGATGAACCCAACACTAATCCATCTGGTACAAAGAAATCAATTTCACTGATTGTCAAATGAGAACCCATATGATCATTTGACGACATTCAGTGAAATTTGCAACACTGTGAATATGACTGAAGTATCAGACGAAAGAGTAAAGCTTAGCTTGTTTCCATTCTCATTGGGAGGCAATGCTAAGACGTGGCTTAATTCCTTTCCTGAAGGAACATTAACTACATGGGAGACTCTGGCAACCAAATTTGTCAACAAATATTTTCCACAGTCTAAAATTACTCAAGGAAGGCTGGAGATTTCATCGTTTAAATAGGACATGGAGGAAACTCTCGGCCAAGCATGGGATAGGTTTAAAGGCTTATTGAGAAAGACACCAGTCCACGGGTTTGACAAGACAACCCTAGTTCTTGCTTACCTAGGTTGTCTAAACACCAGTCTAAAATGATGTTGGACGCCTCAGCTGGAGGTGATATCAAGAAAAAGACTGAAGATGAAGCCTGTGACTTGATTGAGAATATGGCTGCTAATGAGCAGGAAACGTTTAGTGAGAGGGGCACACCTGTAAAAAAGGGAGGAGTTTTGCATTTGCCAACAAATGATGCCATATTAGCTCAAAATCATCTTCTGACTCAAAAGCTAGATAATTTCACGAAGGTTCTCTCGCAACTTCCAAAGGAGATTAGGAATGTCTCCCTAACACAGTAGTTTTATGATTTTTGTGGTGGTGACCATATTAATGGTCAATGTGCTATGCCAGAGGAAATGCAGCAGGAAGCCAATTACATGGGTAATCAATTCCAGTATAGGCAAGGTAATTTTAACCAAGGTAACTCTAGCCAAGGTTGGAAGAACCACCCCAGTATTGGACAAAATCAGAATAACCCTGCTGGGCAATCAGGAAGCTTCCAACAATAGTAACCATCACCTTTATGGCAGCACGTAAGCAGTTTGACTGAGACCGTTAGAAGTTTGAATGATAGATTTGATAAATTTTTGAAAGTCTATGAGTCTCAACAAGCTAGTGACCAAGCCGACTTCAGATCATTGGAGATGCAAATTGGTCAGTTGTCCAAAAGGGTAGAAACCACTGAAAAGAATTAGTTTAGGGCTAACACTGATGTTAGCCCTAAGGATGAGTGCAAAGTTGTTTTGACGAGAAGTAAAAGAAAGTCAGAGGTGGAGATAATTGATATTGAAAGGAATGAGGAAGAAGATCAGGAAATGATTAGTAATGAAGAATCTGATGAGCAGGGAAGCAGTGAAGAAGAAGAGGAGGAGAAAGGAGTGGTGGAGATTGAAGCACCATACTCCAGACGCACAAAACAGGTGGATGTAAGAAAGTTGAGGATGTGGTATACTAAAGACACCAACACGAAGGACAACACATAATTTTGCTGGAGGAATATTTTTTGTTGTAAAACATTTTAGTATTTTGGACATGTAGTTTTTTTTTATTTTTGGATATTTAAACAATTTTTGGGTAGCATCTACTGAGGGATGCTAATTTTTATGTATCCACTGAAGGATGCAGGAAGGTACACCTACTGATGGGTGTTTGTAAGAATTGCACTTACTGATGAGTGCTAGACAGGTTTGGGTCAGGCTCGTGACGTTAAACAAGCGCTACCTGGGAGGCAACCTAGTTGATTATTTGTTTGTTTTTAAACTCTGTCTTAAGGGAATTATATGTTTGCATGTGCATTTGAGAGGGGAAAGGCATAAAATTGAAAAATTGAAGGTTAAAGTCAGGTGCAACAGGGTGGAATCAAGGAAAAGTAAGCAAAGAAGAGAAGGATAAAATTACCACCCACTGCTGAGCGGTGGCAGCGCAGACCTTGCTTGGGCTTTTAAAAGCTCAGCGTTTTTGGGGTTCTGCATTTTTGAAAATCCTCTTTGAAGCTCGCTCAAGCGTTCTCTGTGATCCCTAGGACTTAATTTACACTTTCAAAGGTTTTCCAAATGGATTTCCCCACTTTTTCTCATCACCCACACACAAAAATCTCACTTTTCTATCATTATCTTGTCAAAGTTTGGGGTTTTTATTGAGGGATTATGCATTCAAGAGGCATTCATCATCAATTAGGAGGAAGTTTAGCAAGCATCTAGTTTCTCCACTCAAATAAGTTGTGTAATTTGATGAAGAACATGATTAGGAACATGATAAATTAGGGCTTTTGATTTCTATGCATGATTTGATGAAATAGGAACTGTTTGAATCGATTGAATTGCATGAATTTGGTCTAGATTGATGAAATTAGTGTTATAGTGGAGAATAGGGCGATTTGGAGAAGATTTTGAAAAACCCTAGTTGCCGCCGCTGAGCAATCTGTTTGGACACTAAGCAGTGGCGCGTCTTGAGGCAAACCACTGGGCAATCTCCTTTGATGCTGAGCGGTCTGCTGCAGATTTTGTTCGATGCCTGATTTTTAATGCAGGGAAGCTGAGGGGCCCTGTTTTTCCCTCAGTATTAGACTGTGATTGGTTTGGAATCTGATTAATGATGTACTAACCTCTAATGATGAATTCATGTGGTCTTTTGAACTTTATTATATGCAGGAATGTCATCATCATCAAGAAGGGTGAAAACTCTTGGTAACAAAAGGAAGGAACCTAATAGGCAAAGAAGATTCTATTCGCCTAGGTTCCTCTCCAGGAAACATGAGGAACACTATGTGACTGTGCAGGAGAGGAGATTGCTGATGGAAAGGAAGGCCACTTTTATCCCAAACTTGGCTCCTGAATTTGGAATAAAGATTATGAGGAGAGACTAGGAAAAACTGGCTACATATCCTGCACCAGCTAGCATTGAATTGGTGAAGGAATTTTATACAAATGCCTTGCCTAGAGGAGGAGTTGATGCTGGGAGATACATGAGCTATGTGAGGGGACAAACCATCAGGTATGACCCTAACACTCTTAACAACGTTTTAGGCACTGAATGGCCAGGTGAACAATGCCAGTATGCAGCACTTGTTGGGGGGTTCAGAGATATAACAGATATTGAGAAGGTTATGTGCCTTCCTGGAAGGCATTTTCAGAATAACCCTAATGGATTACCCGTCAACATAAAGAGGGCAGATTTGATGCCTTTGGCAAAATACTGGATGGCATTCACTCATGCCAATATTCAACCATGCTCACATGTTTCTGACATCACCATGCATCGGATCATCTTCATTTACTGCATGTTGAGGCAGTTAGATGTGAATGTCGGGAAGGTCATTGCCGACGAGATTCAGAGTTGCGCTGCTACTGTGAGTAGCAGGACACCGTTGGGACATCCGTCCCTGATCACCTTTTTGTGTCAGCAAGCTGGGGTGGATACTGCAGTTCCACCATATGAGAGGCCTAGGAAGGCCACAGACGCTGCCTATTATCAGCAGTACTGTTAGGAAGAGGAGGCAGTCGGAGCACCTAGGAGACGTCCTAGGAGAGCAGCAGCACAACAAAAGCATGTACCTGCAGAGGCACCGGCACAGCATGCCGAGCCATTCCGGATGAGGGACATGTATATGTCCATGATAGAGGCTAGGATGGAGGCTCTTCACAGAGGGTAGATAGCCACTGTCGAGATGATAGTAGGGTTGTACCAGCAGCCGCCAGTGCACACGTGGACCATGGACGAGTTTCATGGAGCTATGGCTTGGCCTCAGGAGCAGACACAGGGCAGCGGGTCTGGAGCAGTTGAAGCACCAGGCATGGATGAGGATAACGATGAAGATAACTTTGAAGATGCTGATGATGGAGACTAGGAGGACTCAGATGAGGACATGGATTGAGAGGGCATCTACTGATGGATGTGGATGATGATTGAGTTGTGTTGATATTCAGGTGAAAAGTTCACTAGCTATTTGAACAGATGTGTGATGAATTGTGATTGTGGTTATGATACTACAAAGGGTGTATGAATGGATGATGTGTGAGAAAGCATGTTGTGTGAGGGATTGAGCTCCAGAGTATTCATTGTTGTGTGTACTGTTCACAGGAAAGCATGAATGATATTGCCTGAGTCTTGATAATTGATTGAATTGAATGTTTATGTCATATGATCAAGGCCATTTTTGGAAGCCCTTATTTAGCCAAATTTTTACCCAAAGTGATTAAAATGTTATACCCTTTTTGAACCTTGGCCTTAAACAGGATGAAAACCCTTATTTTGAAATTATTTACCATAAGTTGGGTTAAGAATAATTGTTGAAAAGGTTCAAGTTTGAGGTTGTTGGGAAAATTTGAATGGCAGAAAAAGAAAGGCATTGAGTTCAAGTGTTGAAAAAGAAAAATGCATGAGAAAAGAAAAACAAGAAAAGACAAAGCATGGAAGATGAGCTCAATGTAAAAATAAAAGGAAAGGGAAGAAGTTGGGAATGAT
Source organism: Vigna reflexopilosa (assembly GCA_027742785.1). Lineage (NCBI taxonomy): Eukaryota > Viridiplantae > Streptophyta > Magnoliopsida > Fabales > Fabaceae > Vigna > Vigna reflexopilosa. The sequence continues at coordinate 41,770,337 of CM050911.1, read as the reverse complement.
TGAGATTGGTTAAAGAAAGAGAGTTTGTGCTTGAACTTTAAATGTTAAACTAGCTCTCTTGACTAAAGGATTTTGTGATCCAGAAAAACCAATTTTTTCTTGTTAGCCTAACCTCATTATAAGCCTTGGAAAAGTCCTTGTGATGGCATTGACATGTAAGAATGTTGATTATATTAGATGAAGGGAAATTTTGTTTCATGTGACATGTGAATAGTAGAGAGTGGAGTGACTTCTTAAACACTTGAGTGATTGAGTGAAACACTTGCTTGGTGAGAATTGTTGAATTCTATGATTACATCTATGCTTAGTTGATTGATCATTCATAAATAAAACATCTGTTGGAAAATATGTGATTATGTGAACTGAGTTGAATAGAAAGCATGTATACATCTTGATTTGATTCCACTGAAAATCTGAATTGAGTAGTTTTTGTCATAGGAAAAATGAATTTTGGGATTGTTGCACTATTTGATGAAAAAAATGGAAAGCCAAGTTTTGTCTTGTTTGCTTGAGGACAAGCAAAGTTCTAAGTTTGGGATTGTGATAACGGTCTAAAAACCGTTATTTCATGCTTAAATTAATATCAAAATACACCCTTTATGGCTTAGAATCAGGTAAAACACTTAAGTTGAGTCATTTCAGAGTCAAAAGTTGTTTTTAGAGATATTATGCTTGTTTTGCATTGTTTTGCAGGGTTTTGATGAGCATTAAGAATGGAATTGAAGAAGGAAGGTCTTAGACTCAAGGAAGAAGAAGAAAAATGAAGAAAAGAAGAGTATATGCACCGTTCAGTGTCAAAATGCACCGCTGAGCGCCATTATTCGAGGGAAAGCTGTTGTCTGGCGCCCAGGCGGTGACACTGAGCGTCCAGAGCGATTAGAGGTAAACCGCTCAGTGGTGAAACTGACCGCTGAGCGATGGTGCGGCTTGAGGGAAATCGCTGAGCGGTAAAGTTGGACGTTGAGCGGTTGTCTACTGGGCTTGGGCTTAAATTCTGTTACTTTTATGCCCTATATATAGCCCCAGTGCGATTCAAATATCATTCTTTTGGCAGAAGAGGACATCTAGAGCTATTTTACACTCCTTGGAGAAGATTTCTTGGATGCTTAGGCTCCATTTTATCATATCTAGGGTTTGCTTTTCCATTCTTTCATTGAATTTCATCTAGTTTCGCCATGTCAATGGTGAACTAAACCCTTTGTTGTCGGGGAACAATATAATCTTTTGAAACTCTTTTTTATTGAAGTTCTTGTTTTATTCATATGCTTGCATATGCTGTTATTATCAATTGTGGATTCTTTATCTATGCGCTATGCTATTATCATTTAACCCATTTGATAAATAGATGTTTGCCTTTGTCGATACGAGGACGTACGGGGAAGTCATGAACTGATAAGGAATTCTTGATCAACAAATACCACCTAGGAATAGGGGGGTAGGACGATCAATTGTATTTTGCTTCTGTGGTACTTGCACTGCTAATTACTAGGGGAGACTAGGATAGTAAGCCAGTAACTAGTAGTAGGCTCTTTTCACCGAGGGATCGGGTTTAGGGTAGACTAAGAAAGTTACATGACAATTAGATAATAAAGCGAATTTAATAAGAAGAGTAGATATAAGAGAGTGGATAAGATAAAATTGTAAACCCCAACAACTTCATTCATCCATACATGTTTCTTGCCAATTGAATCAACTGCATTTGCATGTTTACTTTTTGTTTTTGCATTAAACCACAAATTAATTTTCTTTACAAGTTTTACGATATTGATTTACACGAAAGATCAGGCCTTTGAGTCCTTTGGGAGAACGATATTGGGTTTTACCAATTATATTACTTGATAACGATTTGGTACACTTGCTAGGGGATTAACATTCTCCAAATTCCTTATAGCAGCATCTACATTTTTCTGAGTAGAGAGCGTTGCCTGCATGAACTGTTGGAGGGTCTCCTCAAGCCTTGTAGTTCTATCAGCTAGAGAGGGTTGTTTTTGCAATTATTGTTGTTTCTATTGTGGTGGTCTATTGAATTGTCCACTAGTTTGCCCAAATTGACCCTATCCACTACTTGGATGAGATTTCCACACTTGGTTGTAATTATTGGGACGAAACTGGTTGCCCATGTAGTTGATGTCTTCATTGAGATTTTTGAGAACTGCACATTGACCATTGATATGGTCACCACAACATAGATCACAAAGTTGTTGTTGAACCTGTTTACCATTCTGAAGTTCCTTTTGTGGCTGCAAAAGCTTCTTTGTCAGGACCTCCAATTGTTTAGTAATGATCTTATTTTGAGCAAGCAAGGCATCATAAGACTGTAATTGTAGAACTCCCTTAGGTTGTTTTGGAGCTCCTTTTTCATTGTGCATCTCATTGTCATTGTAGCCATATTTTCAATTAATTCATACGCTTCATCGGGGTCTTGCACCTGATATTGCCTCCAGCTGAGGCATCCAACATCAATTTTGTTTGTTAAACAAGACCACCAAGAAAAAGGATGACTATCGTTACTTCATCAAAGCCATGAGTAGGCATCTTTCTCAACAAGCTCTTGTATTTATCCCATGCTTGACCTAGGGTCTCCTCCATGCTTTGTCTAAAAGAAAAAATTTCCTGCTTTCCTTTATTGATCTTTGATTGTGGGAAATATTTATTCAAGAATTTTGCAACCACATCTTCCCACTCAATGAAGCTTTTGATGGCTTTGTGCAGGTGCAATATCCAACACAAAGACGCGTGATTTGGTTCAGCGGAAGCAACGTGAATTCTGGCAGCGAAAGTAGGGGAAACTGGCAGCGGAGAAAGTGTTGTTCGGTGGCTATTTGGAGTGGAGGAGGTGCTTAGGTGAGGTGGCTATTGATGGGTGTCGCACCCCATGCAAATTTAATGAGCATTAAAGAATGCAGTATAGACTAGGAAGTGACTCCTGTAGTCGACTATGCTACTAATAAAATCGAATGCCATCAGACAGTTATAACAGTTAAGTCAAATAGTAGCAATCAACAACAACCAAAAATATTTTGCAATTAATACATTTGACTAACAATAAAAGCTTTGACCAGGAGTTAAAATATAGTCGTTACTGTACACAAGCATAACAGAATTTCAAATCAAATAACTAATTAAGTCGGATCCACTGCACATGTAGTTGACTTAGGAACTTCAGCACAATTTGAAAATATTTTCAATGCAAAATCACACATAGCACTGCTTTTGAAAATCTGTGCAAAGTCACGAGTTTTAATCGACTTGCTTCATAATGAAGTCGACTTAAAACTTGCAGATTTTCCACACATGTGAATTCATCAAAGTGCATCTGGTTTTCCTTTTCATAAACATATATAATGCAAACACAAGTGATGTATCAAGTATAAGATCAGTGAATATGCATACATATATCAAAAACCAACACAAACATGTTCAATAAAATATCATCCCCAATGAAGAATAGAACATGTAACATATAGCAATGCATGTGTTATTAATAATGTGTTGTCATCATCAAAAACTAGAGTGATTAAAGCATTGTGAGATTAAGGTTAGCTAAACCAATGTTTCCCTTATCAACAATATCAAATATGAAAGTTTACAATGATCAATTCATTACAGTACAGTGTGCAATGCGCCATTATGAAGTTTTCTCATGACAAACGTAATTCAATCGATTACGTTAGTAATGTAATCGGTTACATTAGTAACAAATGTAACAGAATTATAACTAACACAGTCCTAATTGAATGCACAATTAATTTAATCGATTTTCAATAAATGCTAGTCAACATATTTAAAAATATTTTTGTTAACACTGTTTTGACTTAGCTTGAAAGCAGTTTTCAAATAATAACATACTTATTGATTACATAACTAGTGTAATTGATTAAGCTTTTCTCTTAAACAAATTATGAAAACTTTTTTTCTTCAAAACTCATCACAACACATTTCAGCAAGATGTTTGCAAAGACACGAGTTTTAATAGATTTTACACATAATGTAATCGGTTAAAACTTGTTGTTTTGCCACAGTTCAAAACATAAGTTGTCTAATGAACTTAATTGATACAACATCATATTTACAATCTCGAAAAAAATCATGGTTTATATGAACAGGCAACAGTTATAATTTTTTTTTATGAAACGTTTTCTAACATCATAGATGTATTATCGCAGAAAAATTATCATAGAAATTTAAATAAAATATATATAAAATAAAGGATGAAGTTTTTAATAATAACTAACGAATTCTTAAGAGTTGGTTGTGTATGAACCTAGAAAATAGCTAAAAGTGGTGGTCTTTAAAGATAAAACTAGATTATTTTAATACTAAATGTCATATTCTAAATAGAAATTTCTATTTAATCGAGTTTCATTTAATAATAATTATCATCGTTTTAATATTTTTTTCTAAACTCTTTTTTTGTCTTCTCTCTAGATGCTTGACTTTATTCTTTATATGTTTGAAGATTGGATACGCCATAAGGCTCGTGGTATTGAGATATACAATCCTACTTGATCAGAATCTATAATAAAGTATGTTCATATTTTGTCCTTCTTTTTGGTCTTTTAAGAAACATGTTGCATGTGAAATGTTTTAGGCTTGCATGTGACTCTTAAGGGCTTAAGATTTAATCCTTGTTCTATTAGGATTGTAAGGCCATTTACCTCTTGTTGGGTGATCAAAAAAGATATAAGTCTAGTATTTGTCCCTTGTTAGAATGTCAATTGAAGAAAAAAAGGAAATAGCACAACTAATGGTAATCGAAGCAAATTGGGAAAAAGAACAAAGCAATAATCATTGTAAAGACATAATGAATCTTAACTACTCAAGACACGTGGCATTTAATTGGTAGTCATCCAGAAAAAATTTTCTAGGGCAGATATAGGGTAGTTTAGCATGTAAATTTTGAATTTACTCTTTGTAACTGCAAAAGGGGGCTATAAAACATAAATAGGTTAATTTTGTATTTTACAATGATGACAAATTGTAGAATAATGCATACATTCCGAGAAACATCACGAAATGGAAAAATGGCTAATTTATTGTTGGTTGTTACAATTTAGGTTATTCCTCTCATTGATTTATTTTACAAGTTTATTTAATTTTCTTGGTAATTTCTTTTTGTGTTCTTTATATTCCCTTGCAATATGTGTAATTCTTGTGTCATTAACACCATATGCTTCATTTCCGATTTGACGATCTAAAATTCAAACTTCATTCATGGTCATTGTGTTCCCATTTTCATTGTTACTACAAAACTAGCAAAAAAAAATTTAGGTTATTGCAACATGAATGAAATTTTAGTTGAAATTTAAGTGATAAAAGGATTGAGTTCATTAAGTGTTTAGATGAAATTAGTTTACAAAGTTAGTTAATTTTACATCAAATTGATCTTTTTCAAATATGCTTAAAAGTAAAACACCCTAGTTATATTGAAAAACAAGTGTTTGCTAGTCCTATGAAAAATGAACTCATACTAAGTCATTTAGTTTTAAAGAATAACAAGACCACAATCGAAACTAAATCCTTGAGAAACAAACATGTGCTAATTGGAGTAATATGCACTAGTACAAAAAATGGCTTTGACTGTTTGTGTTTTTAGACCTTTAACGTTCCAAAACACACTAACATCATATCATGAGACATTACTTGACTTCAGAAAATAAAAGAGACGTCATTTGATGTTGGAAAAGGTTAATTTCAATGTCCTACAAATGTTTGTTTCTGGAATGGCACTATAAGGTTTTGGACGTTGAAAAATGCACTTTTCGATGTCCTTTCTATGGTTTTTTATTTTATAAAAGCTTCATTTTTACACTTTTACTAAACCCGAAACGTAGAAAACTAGTTTTCGCATTTCATATATCTAGAGTTCATATGAACAAAGTTTGTACTAATCACAATTCAAACTATAAATAAAGCTATGACAATTTAAACTACAAACTAAATCTCTCAATATTAAAACACAAAGAATTGAAACTAAGCTATTGTATGCTTAACTCCATCTCTCCAAAAGATATGTTGCCCATTCCTAGCATATCTTTATCATTGTGGCCTCTATTATTAGGGATGGATTGTTGAACCACTGCAAAAACAGGAAAACTTGACCATATTTGCATTCTAATGTTCAAAGTTCAATGTGATTTGTAAGTTGTGAAAGATATATTATTTCCCAGTCCAATCATCTCTGTTGATAGTGGAGCATAGTGTTAGCTAAACTCACTCCCTGATTCTTATTTTTGATGATGACAACACATTATTAATAAAAACACATGTGTGTGTTATGTGTTATATGTGTTTATGCTTATTGTGAAATATGCACATATATATTGTGATTGTCACATTTGATACATTGTGTTGATTGATGCATACTTTATAAAGTGATCATATCTGTGTATGCACAATATATGTTTTGGAAATAGAAAAACCATATGCACAAAAGCATATATATATGACTTAATCGATTACAGTGTTGTGATAATCAATTAAGGTCATCAGAAAGCTTGAGTTTTAAACTGTGGCAAAACAACTAGTTTTGAATCGATTACATTAGTTGGTAAATCGATTAAAACTCGTGTGTTTGCACATATCTTTTTCAAATGTGTTGTGATGAATTTTGGAAAGTGTTGAAGCTTAATCGATTACATGGATTATGTATTTAATTAAGTCTGTTAAGATTTGAAATCTGTTTCATGCTTATCATAATTGTTTCAATGGTCATATTTTTAAATATGTTGACTAAGCATGTAATTAGAATCGATTACATTTATTGTACATTCAATTATGTGCTTTGACTGTTGTTAATCTGCTATAAGTGTTTAATGTAACCGGTTAAATTAACAGAGTAATCGATTAAATTTTGTCAGATTTGATCAAAACTATATATAAACGCATTGATTAAATTTCTATAAGATAATTTGAGATTAACACTTTCATATCTGATTCATTTTGTTTGAGAAGTTTTACGGAGGTGATAAAAGGCTCCAAGAAACAAGAACTTGAAGTGGTTTACTATTCTTGAAGATTTCTTCAGAGACAAGCTTGACTGATTTGAAGAGGCTGATCGTTCTGCACAACTGAGGTGCTTGTTGTGTGATCAGGAGAAGATTCGCAAACGTTGTGTTGTTGTTCCCTGTGCGCGTTGCTAGGAAGAAGAACGAGGAGATCTTGTACTTTGAGAGGGTTCTCAATGGGGTGACTGCAGGAGAGGATTGTTCTTGCTACAGGTCTTTTGTATTTGGCTATATTAGATTAGTGAGTTAGAGAGATAATTTACATTTTGACAGATTAGTCGCTGTAAAGCCCTTGTTGTAAAAACTTAGATCTCTATAGTGCAATTGGCTTTCAATCTCGGGTTGATTGAAAGGACACTAGATGTAGGCAATTAAGGCTGAACCAGTATAAAAATAAGAGTTTGATTTCTCTTTTCCCTAACTCTCTGCTAATCGATTACGTTCTGTCTTTAATTATTTACACATAATGTTACATTGCATGCATATTTTTTACTGTTAAAGAAAGGTTTAAAGAAGCATACTATTTGCGAAAAAGATTTCAAAAGTGATTATTTTTATAAAACACCAATTCAACCTCTCCCCCCCCCCCCCCACCAGCCTCTTGGTGTTGAGAAACAAAGCTCATATATTCTAACAATTTTTAATTCCTGCTCGAATGATGGTCTTGATCCAAGATATGATGTAGTACCCGCATGCCCAAGAATCAGACAACTTATTACACTAAAAATGGCAAAAAAAAAAAAGAGCCAAATATGATGGTCTAAATTTCACATATGAAAATAACAAGTTAAAAACCAAGGTAGCCCAACCTTTGGATAGATTATTTCAATTTGCTATACTCTGGGCCTACCCATAACTCTAATTAAATTTGAAACATAGGTTAATATATTAATATCACAATGATTTGATATGAAATAAGGTAGTAGTTACGTTTGTAACAAGGATTTCAATTTTGCTTTCATCTTCCTATGCAAGAAACAAAACCATACAACTTGGTATTATCTTGGTATGATCACCATCACTTGCCAAAGACCCTTATCATGAATCACAATAGTGAGTCGATTAATTAAATCTTCATAAAATTGTACAATATTGAGTAACACATATCCATCAAAGTATAGTGTGATATATAGCTCTCTTTTAGACTCAACCATCCATGTTTGCATATATGATTGTTTTTTTCTATTGTGTTTCTAGATGGTTGAATGCTCTAAGGTTCGAAACAATCATACATGGATGTCCGACCTTGGTCCACTATGATAGTGTCCATGTACCTATAACAATAAAGTTATGTATATAGTCTAAAAAGTAAAATTTTGAATATTTAAAAAGGAAATATAATTATAAATCTTACATTCACCATAGTTGTATGATTGAAATGTTTAATATTCTATCTCCACCAACGACCTCTAGTACATCATTTAGAATTATGTACAATGGCACATGACACTGAAGGCCAAATACTCTTAATGTTGAAACAATGGGTATCGTTCGGAGATAGAGTATAACCCAGCGGAATAAGATTAATAAAGCAGAAAGCGTGTTCGGTCACACCTTCCTTCGACAAACGAACCGGAAGAGCTTCCTTCGACACACGAACTGGAAGCAACCACTCTGCCAACTCGAAGAGAACCGCTCCGACTTTCGACACACGAAACGTAAGCTTCTCCTATTCACGAGACCAGGTAGAGCACCTTGCCAACTCGAAGAGAACCGCTCTGACTATCGACACACGAAACGCGAGCTTCTCCTATTCACGAGATCAGGCAAGGGAACTGAACTAGCTTTTGAGAACTTCCTCAGACAAACTGTATTCTACAAAAGCTCTTTGTTCAAACGTTACTTTTGAAATTTTTAGAAGTCCAATATATGGCCAGCTACTCAAAATATCAAAGGTCAAGTCCGAACTGCCACTAATAATCGATTATTGTAAGTGATAATCGATTATTCAAGTCCGTTACAGGTTTTTCAAAAAATGATAATCGATTATGTGAGGTGATAATCGATTATTCCTGAAAGACTCATGATAATTGATTATTGCCTAGCATAATCGATTATTTCAGTAAAAAAATACAAGTTTTACAAGATTTGAAGACTTTCCTATTACACTAATTTTCTACAAAGTGCTTTTAAACATTCCTTCAGGTGAAACTTCTTGTAGCATCATCAAAACTAATTTCTTTAAGATTTACCAATGCTCCTCATTGGTAACAATCTCCCCCTTTTTGATGATGATCAAAAATCCAATTTTTAAAAGCAACTTTGACTTCCCTGCAAAATATACAAGCTACAACAACAACAAAGTTAGCAATACCTGTATCAATTTAAATTATGCCTCTCCCCTTATATTATACATTTAAATTTTGCTTCTCCCCTTATATTATATTTCTCCCCCCTTTTTATCATAAGCAAAAAGATCAATGTAAAAAAGCTCCTTAATATGATCTCCCCCTCAATTAAACAATGTATGTATAAAAAACAAGAGATCATTTTATTCATAAAAAGAAGGATTGAATTAACATCTTAAAAAGCAACAAAAAAGACAGAAATATAACATAGAGGGATTAAGCAACAAAGCACACTAACTTAGAAGCCTAACTTTAAAATTCAAGACTAGGGGATCTCTCTGGTGATTGAAGGTTGAGGTGATTTTCAATATTTCCTAGACGAATATCAATGTCAAGAAATTGATCAACCATACAATCTTCATGAGCTTGCTGCCACTCATAAATTTGATCAAAGTGAGGTTTCTGGGCAAGACTCATATCCTCTAGTTATCTCAAAATTATCACAAAAGATCTCAATAAAAAACTTCACTCCCTCTTTACAAAAAAAATCATCTAAAGTTTATGCTCCCCATAAAATAGGTAATTTAAAAAGGATTCAAGTCCTTTTTAATTTATTAAAGGAACTCCCCCTAAATGTAATAATCCCCTTCAAAAACATAATAAAAAAATTTTAAAAAAGTTTTTTTTTTCGCTGGGACTTAAGATAATTGCTTATTACTTTAAATAATCGATTATTTGTGATCCAAATTGTAAAAATCCAAATTTTGAGGCCGAGATAATCGATTATTACCCTTTGGTAATCGATTATTTACGTTAATTTCCGAAAAACACAAATTTGGGTCAAATTTTCAACCTAAGATACATCTAACATTCATAAATTATTTCAAAGCTCTTAAAAAATACCAAGATACCATAGAGCTTTCTTTTCCTTTAGAAAATTGCACCTGTAAAACAAAGCAATAGTGTTTTGGTCCCCATAATCTCATTTGGGTCCTTTCAGGTTAGGGTGAGATTACTTTATAATAGGAATCCAAGCATATTTTCCATTAGGAACATCAAAATGTTTGAATCTACATTTGTTAGAAGTATGTCCCTTTTTCATACAGTAAAAACATGTGACAACATTTAAATTTCTATAACTAACAGTTCCTTTTTCAACCCATACCTTACGAGTTCTTTTAATTTGATTCTTAGTTTTAAGAACACATTTATTTTTAAAATCCTTTTTAACAAGTATAGGCATTTCAGCATTATTATTTCTAGTTGCAACTTCAAGCAGATTTTCCAGAATATTAATATCAAGCATATGACTCTTACATGAAAGACATTCAATAGGATGTTCAATATTTGAAGACTCTTTCATTTCTAAGTTGCAGATTTTATTTCTCAAAATCACTTCCTCATCTCATGCCTTCTCATATTTAATTTTCAATTTCTTAAATTCCTTTTTCAAATTTTTATGAACAACATTCAATTTCTCAGATTCATCAAGCAATTCAAGAAAAGCCTTTTGTACATCAAATTCACTAGTGCCGAGGCTAGAACAACTTACTTGGCTTGCAGTGTCATCAACAATAGTTGTCAAACATAGGTTTGCTTCTTCAACAGAATCACTTGAACAAGAAGTGCTTGATGCATTATCTTCCCAAGCAATGTAAACATTCTTCTTCTTGAAAGACTTCTTTTCTTCACCCTTTTTGAGATTTGGACAATCCGCATTAACGTGTCCTTTTTCTCCGCAACCATAACACCTGTAATTTGAAGAAGATCGTTGTTTCTTCTTTCGATCCTTTTTAATTTGTTCCTTGCCTTTGAATTTCATGAACTTGTTGAATTTTCCGAACATGTGAATCATATTTTCGTCGTCTGAGTCTTCATCTTCAGATTCCTCATCCTTTTCTGAACTTGTGCCTTTAGATTTTCAGTTTTGAAGGCCAACATTTTCTTCTTTCCTTGGGCTTCCTCAACACTTAGTCTATTCAATTCGAGCTCGTGCTCTCTCAACTTTCCAAAAAGCACAGTCATAGACATGGACGTCAAGTCTTGAGACTCAGTTATCATAGTAACCTTTGGCTGCCACATCCTGTTCAAAGATTTCAAAATTTTAACATTTAATTCGTCAGTGTCAAATTTCTTACCTAAACCAAAAAGATGGTTGACGATACGTGTGAAGCGTTTTTGCACATCAGCGATGGTTTCACCCTGTTGCATCCTGATAATCTCATACTCTTGTATCAGAGTGTTCTTCCTAGAATGTTTCACATCATCGGTTCCTTCATGGGTTACTTGAAGAACTTCCTACATCTCCTGATCCGTTTTGCACACTAAGATCCTGTAAAATTCATCTAATACCAAAGTAGAGGATATTATATTGTGAGCCTTTATATCAAATGGGGCTCGTCTATTCTCTTCAGTAGTCCATTGCAAATATGGTTTTTCTTCCACTACACCATTTAAATTTATAGTAGGAATAAAAGGACCATTTAAAACAACTTCCCAAATACCCCTATCAATTGACTCTAAAAATATTTGCATTCTTATTTTTCAAAACGCATAATTTTCCCCTGTAAACAAAGGAGGTCTATCAATTGAAGCACCCTCTAAATACATTTGGTTATGACCGCCCATTTTTGAAAAATTTGAAAAACTATCAAAGCAAGCTCTGATACCAATTGTTGGAACAATCGGTGTCATTCGAAGATAGAGTATAATGCAGCGGAATAAGATTAATAAAGCAGAAAGCGTGTTCGGTCACAAAAAATAGTTCCTTTATCAGTTTTAACTTTCTTGTAAAACTTTTATCGAACAGTTGGAGTGCTAAAAGATTAAAGAGTGTAGAGAAGAGAAAAATCACACAAATGATTTTGATACTGGTTCGAATAAAAAGATTCTACGTCCAGTTGTTAATCACTATAAAAAGTGATTAACGTTTTTCACTAAAAATATAGTTGTACAGATTACAAGATAATGAAATGAGTAAGGGATAGAAAACACCTTCCTTTGACAAACGAACCGGAAGAGCTTCCTTCGACACACGAACTAGAAGCAACCACTTTGCCAACTCGAAGAGAACCGCTCTGACTATCGACAAACGAAACCCGAGCTTCTCCTATTCACGAGATCAGGAAAGGGAACTGAACTAGCTTTTGAGAACTTCCTCAGACAAATTGTATTCTACAAAAGCTCTATGTTCAAACGTTACTTCTGCAATTTTCAGAAGTCCAATATAAAGCCAGCTACTCAGAATATCAAAGGTCAAGTCCCAACTGCCACTAATAATCGATTATTGTAAGTGATAATCGATTATTCAAGTCCGTTACAGGTTTTTTAAAAAATGATAATCGATTATGTGAGGTGATAATCGATTATTCTTGGAAGACTCATGATAATCGATTATTGCCTAGCATAATTGATTATTTCAGTAAAAAATACAAGTTTTACAAGATTTGAAGACTTTCCTATTACACTAATTTTCTACAAAGTGCTTTTAAACATTCCTTCAGGTGAAACTTCTTGTAGCATCATCAAAACTAATTTCTTCAAGATTTACCAATGCTCCTCATTGGTAACACTTAAGTCTCACTCCAACTATATCAGTCCATTATTCAACCTATGTAATTTCATCATCAACTAGGATAGAGGATCATTCCCTTCTGGTGCCTAATCATCTTTATGGCTCACAAGTTCAGCCATTGGTTGTTTCTTAAGATGGTAAAACTGAAATAAACATGTGTAAAAGTTATGAATAATTTATTTATAACTTAAACATAAAAATACTAAGAATAAGAATATAATACTACTGGTGGGCCAAAATATGGAATGATCATAGCATTAGGCTAAGCTATAAATGTGCCTAAGACCTCCAAGAATTGTATTTTAGAAGTTGGCACAGGTTTAAACACGTCAATACTATAAGAAAAAACGAAAACAATCGGTCAAAACATACAAAATGCACCAACAAAGTATAAGGAAACACTTTTGCAAGAGTTAATTGTTTAATACTAACTTTTGTTCTTGCTTGCACTCGTCTTCGAAAATGCATGTTTAAGCATAAATGAAAGCGCAAAGAAACAGTGTAAGCCGGTTAAGTTTTTACAAATTTTACAACACATATGATGTCGGAAAGAGAGTAATTCTGACGTCTTATAGGTAATTGATGTCGGAATCTATGGCATCAGACGTCTTATGGTAGTAAATTCTTACAATTGTCCACGAAAAGTTTTAATATTTTTATTCGAAGGTCATATGATGTCAGAATGAGAGTAATTCTGACGTCTAATTGCTTATTGGGTAGACCAAAGGTTTTTGTTCAAAGCTTGAAACTTTTCATGCATGCATATTGACATCGGAATTTTCATTTTCTGACGTCTAAATGCTTATTGAGCAAACCAAAGCTTTTTGTTCAGAGATTGAAATGTTTCATGCATGCAAATTGACATCGGAATCCCTATGTTTTTTTATGTCAAATTGCTCATTGGGCAGACTAAAAGGTCATGTCTGAGTAGATGGTGAAATGATTCATGCAAACATATAACGTCTAAATATATATTTCCCAACGCTATTTGACGTTGAAATTCACATGTTTCTGACGTCAAATTACTCATTGGGTAGAATAAAATGTCTTTTCTATAGAGGTGATATGATTCATGAAAAACATATAATTTCTGGAAGGCTATATTTCGACATCTAATTAATGTTTACGGTTAGAAATATCACTTTCCCATTCCTTTCATTTCTTATCCTTAAAATTTACCTCTTGAATGTATTGAGAGTCCTTTTAAAGCTTTTATGGAGATGTCTCTTAAGTCAGCTTTTAGAACATTTGTGTCCTCCAAACCAGATTTTGCTGTCTCTAGATTTCAATCAGATGCTTCATGTTCATAATACATACGCATTAATGTAGGAAATGAATAGATTTTGTGAAGATGAAGGAGTTGTTTGAAATTCGGAGACAGGAAAATCCTAGTTGAAGATAGAAAAGTTATGAAAGCTTAATGTACGAGACATCTCCAGGAAAGCTTAAAAAATGGCTCATAATATGGTCCAAAGGTCAAATTTAAAGGATAGGAACAAATAGACATCAGAAATTGCACTTTTCCAACGTCGAATTGCTTTGTGGACACCTAAGAGTGTTATTCTTGTGCAATTCCAACAACTATATAATGTCTAAATTCTCATTTTTTGACGTCTAAATGATTTGAGGATTTCAAACAACTCTTTCATTGTCACAAAACCTATGCATAAATATGAAAAGTCTAATAGTAAGAAAAACATAGATTTTGTGAACATGAAGGAGTTGTTTGAAATCCAAATATGGTAATTTTTGGCCTGTGGATTTCAGTCACTCCTTCAAGGTTTACAAAATCTATGCATAAATGTGATTAGTCTACAAGCAAGAAAAAATAGATTCTGTGAACATGAAGAAGCTAATTAAAATTCAAAATCAGAAAGTTAACGATTTTGAGGATACAAAAGTTGTGAAAGCTCTTTAGGAAAGAAAAACTTTAGCGAATAAGGTGTGTTTGTGGTGATATTTTTTAGACGTTGGAATTGATGTATTTCGAAGTTAAATTGCTTCCAAAAACCCAAAAGAGCTTATTTATACAACTTTAATTGGTTATATGACATCAAAATGTGGTAGTTTTTAGACGTTTATATTGTACAATTATTTACAACAATGTTACCGATCAATGTTAACGTTATTTTTATGTTGAACGCTAGACGTTGAAGTCCTTTTATGTACTAGTGATGAATTTTTATAAATACACTAGTTTACCCTACTAATTATTGTATTGTGGTTTGTCCGTCTACAATGATTTTATATTATATGTGAATAAATGATAGTGCAAATGAGAAGGTTATAAAGCAATAGGCCTATTGATGATTTCAATAAAGAGAGTGGTCGCTTAGATATATAATTTTTGTGTTGTATAGATCCTCCTAATTTATTAAGTATTATTTAATTTTCAAAAATTTAAGTTTTGTTTTTCTCATGAAAAAATTGTAAATACATTTTATATATTTACATGTTAGTTTATTCTTTTTATCAACTCTGTAATGCTATATAGTTAATCCTATTGAGGTATTAGAGAATCATTTTATTTCCTATACCTTCTATTAACATTTTTTTGAACTAAATATTCAATACCGTATCATATGTATACTTTAATACATGTATTAGCATATGTATATATTTGTTGAAAATATTTATTTAATATCGTTTTCTATTTCCAATTAGTTTCTAAGAAATTTTTCAATTTTAGAAATATTTTTCGTATAAAGATAAAAATATATTTAGTTATTATTTAGATTTGATAAATCGAGATTAAGATAAATTATAAATATTTGATATTTTATAACATTTTATTATGTATATAAATAAAATAAAACAAGAAGATTACTTTAGGACATGTTAAATAAAAAGCATTTCTTTGCGAACCATATAATTTATACAAAATTGTTTTATTTTGCTTAGAATAGTTTCCTCTTCTAAATAATGGTGCGTGTACTGCATGCTTAGAGAGGGAAGGTTCTGGTGTTTTGGTCAAAATAATAACGTGTCGTGGAAATTTGTGTTGGTGATGGAAAGTGAGTTTTTTTGTGAAGTTGTGAACCAACCTATGTTTTGTTTTGTTTTGTTGGTGAAGTGATTGTGGAAAATCATATGGCACTGAGAGGAACAGAACGGATAAGCATGGATAATGAGGTTTATTTAAAAAAGATATAAAAAGGTAAACGACTAGAGACGAAGGGGTGGAATAAAAATGACAAAATGGAATTTGAAATTTTAAGCCTATCTTAGACAAGTCAATATCACACATCACATAATGTGTGAACTAAACTAATATTATACAACAAAACATGAATTTTGCTTCTCCACTCAACCGTGTATGCGCGTAGTGCAAAAGGCAAATAAACTCAACTTAATTAAATATGTGGCAATATGTTGTTATTTACAAACACATACACACAAATTATATAATTTGTTCAAATTTTAATTTAATTATTATCAATTTTTATTCATAAATGTTGGTGGTAAATATGTTAGTTATTAGCGGAAAGATTTGAAAGCAAAATATATACTTAGTGATATTTCTTGTATAATATTTTTAAATATACTTGTGTCATTGGAAAATAAAAATAAAAAATAAAAAGACTTGTGTTTTTAATGATATTTCTTGAATAATATTTTTAAATAATATATATGTAGTTAATAAAATTATCCATATCTTTATATTAAATAAAAAAACTTGATTTTGCTATAATCAAAATTATTTAAAATGTTTACTAACAATTATATCGAGGATTATTGAGTTATTATGTGATATTCTATACCTATTTAAATTATTTGATTGTACTTTATATTCAATATTAGTTTTCGAACTCAATCTGTTTAGGTTATGGGATCTGAGACTGAAAACACTTCAAGCTCTCTCTCGATCTTTCGATCCTCCAACAAACGCCAAGCACCTCCTCTTGAACTCCTGATCTTCCAATACGTACGCCAAAGCTTTTCTCTACTATCCCGCACGGTGATGACCTGCAGGCAAACACTTCGACGCTCAAGTCAGCAAGGTCACCAGAAGGTCAAAGTGAATATGATTAGAAAAAAGGTAGTGTTACCTGGTCATTAACGCTATATTTATAGGCACCAGGCCCAACAATTATCATTAACTGCTCATAAATATCATATCTTCTATTGCTCGTTATATAATATACGTCCATTAAGGCCATTAATTTCCTTTTAACATTGCCTTCAATGCTCCATCGCTGCTCAACCATATAACCAAACTTCTTCGACCTTGATCGATCGGTCTCCTTACTCCCGAAGAGAGGAAATCCTTCAAAGGAATGACTCCCAGTGAATCGCTAAACATGGCGTACGAGCTCATCGCCCGGGCCAGTGTTTGTATGAATTATTTTGCTGGAACCACCAAATTAAAAGTTGCTCGCAAAGATCTTGAGGCAGCTAAGAAAGAAAACACCACCCTCTCCAACCGCCTTAAGGAAGTTCAAAAATCTGCTGAAGACGATCGGGTGAAGGCTGCCTCCGCCCTTACAGAAGCCGAAAAAGAAATCAGCCTGCTGAAACGATCTATCGACACCTTAAAGCTAGACCTGCAAAAGGCTTCCTCCCAAAACAAAGAACTCATCAAGGAGAAAGATGTCGTTATTGTCGATCGGGATAAACTGGCGGCTGAAAACGCAACGTTGGGGGATGAGGTTTGCAACGAGCGGCAGACCGACTTCGAGCAGGGAATCGCCCAGTGTCATTACTTCTTCAACACTCTTCTAGAGTATGATGGATTTGACATCATGAAGGTTTTCTTGGACGGTCAGCTCGTCGAACTTGTAGCTCCAAAGTCGACCAACAATGAAAATGTTCCCACCAATGTTGCTGTAGACATTCCCCTAGCTGTCCCGACCACTACTGAAGAGATCCCACCCACTATTTCTACCGACCAAACTATTGATGTTTAGTTTAGTATTTAGCTGGAATGTTTTGTGTATATCACTTGGTTTGTACTTGTTATCACTTTTGTCATGAACATTACTTCTAAGTTTTCATCGCCTTCTAACAATGAATAGTATCGATCGATTTATCTTTCGCCTTCATTTCACATATTTCATGCTTTCGCGATTCGAAAAAAATTTTCCTGAGCGCCTCAAAATTTCTTATTTTCTTACGTTAGACAACGCCTTCTTTGTGAATCGAAGAATTTTTTTTTACCTAAACGCCTCGAACTTTCTTGATATCTATTTAACGGGATTTCTTGACTTCCCCCTGAACGGCTGAAGGTAAGAGTCATTTTCATGACTTCCTGCGTTGATCGGGATTTTCTGAGGTCATTTTCCTGACTTACTACGTTGATCGGGGTTTTCTGAGGTCATTTTCCTGACTTCTCCCCGAACACACCTTTTCCCCGATCATCCTGTGGCAGAAGCCAATTTCCTGACTTCCTACGTTGGGCGGGGTTTTCTGAAGTCATTTTCCTAAATTCTCCCTGAACACACCTCCCTGATCATCCTGAGACAGGAGTCATTTTCCTGACTTCCTGTATTGGGCAGGGTTTTCTGAAGTCATTTTCCTGACTTCCCCCGATCATCCTAAGGCAGGAGTCATTTTCCTGACTTCCTCCATTGGGCGGGATTTTCTGAAGTCGTTTTCCCGACTTCTCCCCGAACACACCTCCCTCGATCATCTTGAGGCAAGAGTCATTTTCTTAACTTCCTACGTTGGGCGGGGTTTTCTGAAGTCATTTTCCTGACTTCTCCCCGAACACACCTCCCCCGATCATCTTGAGGCAGGAGTCATTTTCCTAACTTCCAGCATTGACGGGGTTTTCTGAAGTCATTTTCTTGACTTCTCCCCGAACGCCCCTCCCCCGATCATCCTGCGGCAGGGGTCATTTTTCTGACTTCCAACTTTGGGCGGGGTTTTCTGAAGTCATTTTCCTGACTTCTCCCTGAACGCACCTCCCCCGGTCATCCTTAGGCAGGAGTCATTTTCTTGACTTCCTGCATTGGGCGGGGTTTTCTGAAGTCATTTTCCTAACTTCTCCCCGAACACACCTCCCCCGATCATCCTTAAGTAAGAGTCATTTTCTCGACTTCCTGCGTTGGGCGGGGTTTTCTGAAGTCATTTTCCTGACTTCTCCCCGAACACACCTCTCCCGATCATCCTAAGGCAGGAGTCATTTTCTTGACTTCCTGCATTGGGCAGGGTTTTTTGAAGTCATTTTCCTGACTTCTCCCCGAACACACCTCCCCTGATCATCCTCCGGCAGGAGTCATTTTTCTGACTTCATGCATTGGGCAGGGTTTCTGAGGTCATTTTCCTGACTTCTCCCTGAACGCACCTTCCCCGATCATCCTGCAGCAGGAGTCATTTTTCTGACTTCCTACATTGGGCAGGGTTTCTGAAGTCATTTTCCTGACTTCTCCCCGAACGCACCACTCCCGATCATCCTGTGGCAAGAGTCATTTTTCTGACTTCCTGCATTGGGCGGGGTTTCGGAAGTCATTTTCCTAACTTCTCCCTTAACGTACCTCTCCCGATCATCCTGAGGCAGGAATCATTTTCTTGACTTCCTGCATTGGGCGGGCTTTTCTGAAGACATTTTCCTGACTTCTCCCCGAATGCCCCTCCCCCGATCATCCTGCGGCAGGAGTCATTTTTCTGACTTCATGCATTGGGCGGGGTTTCTGAAGTCATTTTCCTCACTTCTCCCCGAACGCATCACTCCCGATCATCCTGTGGCAAGAGTCATTTTTCTGACTTCCTCCATTGGGCGGGGTTTCTGAAGTCATTTTCCTAACTTCTCCCTTAACGCACCTCCCCCGATCATCTTGAGGCAGGAGTCATTTTCTTGACTTCCTGCATTGGGCGGGGTTTTCTGAAGTCATTTTCCTGACTTCTCCCCGAATGTCCCTCCCCCGATCTTCCTGCGACAGGAGTCATTTTTCTGACTTCCTATATTGGGCGGGGTTTTCTAAAGTCATTTTCCTGACTTCTCCCTGAACGCACCTCCCCCGGTCATCCTGAGGCAGGAGTCATTTTCCTGACTTCCTTCATTGGGCGGGGTTTTCTTAAGTCATTTTCCTGACTTCTCCCCGAACACACCTCCCCCGATCATCCTTAGGTAAGAGTCATTTTCTTGACTTCCTGCGTTGGACGGGGTTTCTGAAGTCATTTTCCTGACTTCTCCCTGAATGCACCACCCCCGATCATCCTGCGGCAAGAGTAATTTTACTGACTTCCTGCATTGGGCGGGGTTTCTGAAGTCATTTTCCTAACTTCTCCCTGAACGCACCTCCCCCGATCATCCTGAGGTAGGAGTCATGACTTCGTGATTTGGGCGGGGTTTTCTGAAGTCATTTTCATGACTTCTTCCCTAACGTATCTGAAGCACTTAATCTGTTTTTTACAATCAAACAATGAAAATATGAGGAAACCACCTGATCTTATTAATTGCATGATAATGAGATTACAGTAAGCATTGAGCTAAAATAAAATTTCAAGTGTGTGGCGTTCCATGTGTTCGGTATAGCTTTGCTGGTCAAGTGTTCCAGTCTGTAGGCATCGTTGTTTAAATCTTCTCGTATTCTGAACGAGCCATCCTAATTAGCCGTCAGTTTCCCTTCCACTGCCTTCTTCCGAGCATCGGCCGTCTTGCGCCACACCAAGTCTCCTTCAACAAACTGCCTTGGTCGCACCTTCGTCTTATACCTTCTAGCCACCAATCTTTTTTGAGCCACGTTCCTTCTTTCCTCCAGCACGTCCAAGTTGCTCCTAAGTTGTTCCTCATTCAGAGCCATGTCCCGTAACAACCTCCAAATGGTCGGGGCTCACCCACCTCGACCGGTAGCATCGCATCACTCCCATAAGTCAAATTAAAAGGTGATTCACCTGTAGAACCGTGTAGGGAACAACGGTATCCCCACAATACTTGCTCGAGTTCGTCTACCCACCCTCCTTTTTCTCCTCCAAACCTCTTCTTCAACTCCTGGACGATGACCTTATTGGCCACCTCAGCTTAGTCGTTCGTCTGTGGATTTTCCACCGAACTCGTAACAGGAGTGATGCCCAACTCCCAATAGAAGGATATCAATTTCCTGTCGATGAATTGTCATCCATTATCAGTCACAATGATCTTGGGTAGACCAAACCTGCACACCAACCTCCAAACAAATCTCTGGACTTGAGCGGCAAAATTTCTAGCCAGTGGTTCAGCTTCCACCCACTTGGTAAAATAATCTACCGCCACCAAGAGAAATTTTTTCTGTGCCCTGCCGACCAGAAAAGGCCGTACAATATCCATCCCCTATTGGGCGAACGACCAAGGAGACACGATGTTTTGCAACTCAGCTGCCGGGGCATAAAAAACATTTCCATGCTTTTGGCAGGCTAAGCATTTTTGCGCAAAAGTCACACAATATTTTTCCAACGTCGGCAGGAAGAATCCCGCTCTCAACACTCGAGCCTTGAGTCCCTGACCCCCTGTATGTCTTCCACAAACTCCTTCGTGTAACTCTCTAATGACATATTCTACTTCTTCTGCCGACAGGCACTTCATGATTGGCGTGATATATCCTCTTCGGTACAGATCTTCCCCGATCATACAATACCTAGAAATCTTCTTAGCATCGCTAGCTTGGAGATTCTTCCCTTCATCTTGCCCTTTAATTAATCATATAATCTCCTTCCTCCAGCATACCCGCCCGGTCATAGCACATACACTGAGGCAATCAATTTTTGGCTTCATGAGCACTTGCCTTATAACAGAATTCAAGTGACCTTTTTCTTTTCCATTGGCCAACTTAGATAGCATATCGGCTCGGGTATTCTCTTCTCGTGGAACATGTTTTATTTTAACCGCCTTAAAGCGTGCCTCTAGCTACTTTGCTTCATGAAAGTATTGTAGTAACTGATCGTCCTTGACCTGAAAGTCGGTTCCACACTCCAAACATTCTGCTCCCAGATCTCGTGCCAACTCCATTCCAGCTAACAGGGCCTCATATTCGACCTGATTATTACTAATTTTAAACTTGAAAATTAGCAATTGTTCAACAATCAAACCGTTCAGCCCTTCCAAGACTATTCTTACTCCTCCTCCACCCTTAAGAGACGACCCATCGAAAAACAGTTTCCACTGGATTTCTTCCTTTTCCTTCGCTGGTAACTCAACCGCAAAGTCTGCCAAATGTTGCCCCTTGACCGACCCTCTCGCCTCATATCGCAACCCGAACTCTGACAATTCTACCGACAATCCTATCATCCTCCCCGCCAAGTCAGGTTTTCTCAAAACCTATGCTATCAGATGATTGGTCTGCAGTACCACTTGTTTCCCTTGAAAGTACGGTCTTAAACGTCGTGCTACGTATAGCAAGGATATAGCCACCTTTTCCAATTGCTGATACTGAACTTCGGCATCCTTCAGGCTCCTACTTACAATGTAAATCAATTTAAACTTAGGCTTTTCTTGGACTAATGCTGCACTAATAGCTTCCTCCGTAGCTGCCAAGAAAACTTGTAGATCGTGACCGGGTTCAGGCCATCCCATGACCGGTGGCTCGGTTAATATCTCCTTAACCTCCTCAAAGGCTTTCTCGCACTGCTCACTCCAACTCCCTTGTGATTTTTTCTTCATGACCTTCAAAATAGGTTTTATTCGTTTGGCAAGTTTGGGTATGAATCAGGACAAAGACGTCAAATGTCCCACCAGCCTTTGCACTTCCATTAAACTCTGGGAACTCCTCATTTCCAAGACTGCTTTGCATTTTTCTGGATTAGCTTCTATTCCCCGAGCGGTCAGCATAAATCCTAAGAACCTCCCAGCTTGCACCCCGAAAGTACACTTTGACGGGTTTAAACGCATTCCATACTTTCTTACTTTCCAGAACACCTATTCTAGATCCTTGACGTGATCCTGGACCAAACGACTTCTCACCACCATATCATCTACATACACCTCCATACACCTCCTGATCTGCTTTTGGAACACCTTATCCATGAGTCGTTGATAAGTGGCTCCAGCATTCTTTAAACCGAACGGCATCACATTATAGCAGTATGTTGATCGTTCAGGTATGAAGGTTGTCTTCTCACTATCTGGACGATACATAGGAATTTGGTTGTACCCTAAATACGCATCCAGAAAACTGAGAACCTCATACCCCGAAACTCCATCTACCAATCCGTCAATATTAGGAAGAGGATATGTGTCTTTGGGGCATGCCTTCTTTAGATCGGTGAAGTCCGTACACATTCTTCATTTACCGTTGGACTTCTTAACCATCACCACTTGGCCAGCCAGGTTGTATACTTCACTTCCCTTATAAATCCAGCTTCCAGTAAATTCTGCACCTCTTCATCAACTACTTCTCTTTTTTCTGCTCCAAATTTCCTCTTCTTCTGTGAGACTAGTCGTGCATCTCTAAATAGAGACAACTTGTGGGAGATAACATCTGGGTGTATTCCTGGCATATCCACAGCAGTCCACGCAAACAAATCCTTATATAAGTTAGCACCCGACCGATCGCGCTTGATCACTTCTCAAGTTTCGTCCTATCGCGGTGACTTGATCTTCACTCATAGCCACTACCAATCGATTCTATCTGATCTTCTATATTTGCTCTAGTATCCAACTCCGTCATAGCCACTACCGATCGTTCTTCCGATTGTCCAGAAAGTTGTGGCTTAACTTTCAGCCCTGCGGCATAGCATTCCCGGGCCATTTTTTGATCTTCCCGAACGGTACACACTCTCCCATCATCGAAGGGATACTTCAACGTTAGATGAGGGGTGGAAACAATGCCCCCAAATGCGTTTAAGCACGGGCGACCCCATAAGACATTATATGACGTGTCCGCTTCTACTAGTAGGAACCTAACCTTCAACTCCTTAGCATTCTTTTTCATCCCCAAGCTTACCCTTAGATCAACATATCCCTTCATATCAACCCTTTCCCCTGCGAATCCCATAATCTTCTCATGGAAAGGAATAATAGCATCCTCCGATACATCCATTTGTTGGAAGGTTTTCCAATATAGTATATTTGTTGAACTTCCTTGATCGATCAAAACCTTCCCCACCTTATACCGAGCGATCATTGCAGTGATAACCATAGGATCATCTTGATCAAGGTTCGGGGCATGAAAGTCTTTATCTGAAAACGTAATCACAGGCATCGACTTCCTCGTTACATCCGCCCGATTTACATTATGCAAGCTTCTCAAATATCGTTTTGGAGCTGAAACAGTCGGTCCTCCTTCGGCAAATCCTCCAGAAATTGTATTAATCACCCCCCGAACCGATCACTCTCGACTCCTACTCCTGCTACGCCGATCTTCCTGCTGACGATCATGCCCCCTAGGCAAGTTTTGTCCTTTTGAAGGGCCATCTCTGCTTCCTGAAGAACTTCCTCTCTGCACAAACCGTCACAAATGCCCCGCTTGTACCAGACTTTCTAATTTGTCCCTCAGGGTTATGCAGTCTTCTATTGTGTGCCCCAAATTTTGGTGATACTGGCATTGCTTTCTCTTGTCAGCTCCTTTGGGGGTTGGGGAATGGACCACGGTTAGCAAGTCAGCTCTCAAAGCTTCCTCTAACACCTTTGCCCTCGGCGCATTCAACGGCGTGTGATGAGCATATTGGAGCGGTTTGAGAAAGTCCCTACCCCTCTGCTCGTGACTACCGTCGTCGTCCCTCCTAAACATTCTCCTTCCCTCTCTTCTTTCCCATCCAGGTCTGGCCATCGGGCCACTTTCTTCTCTTTCACCTTTCTGAAAAGCACATCCCTCCTCCACCCGTATAAAGCTAGCTACTTTTTTCTGCAGCTCAGCCAACATCTGCGACTCCTCGGCGTAAAGGTAGTCAACCAACGGTCCTGGTCTCAATCCAGTCGTCAACGCGCTAATTATCAGTCGTTGATCGACATTCCTTACCTGCCGCGCGGTTCGGTTAAACCGATCCATAAACGCCTTAAGGGTTCCCTCTTTTCCTTGCCTCATTCTCACTAAAGTCGTGTACGTCAATCCTTGTGACCTATTTGATGCATACTGTTGAGTGAATAATTGTCTCAATGTAGCGAATCCATCCACCGTTCGAGGCTGCAAAGAATGAAACCAATCTAGCGCCTCCTCCTTCAACGACAGAGAAAAGACTCTACACCACACCATCTCATCCCACGAATACACAACCATGGCATCAATGAAAGACCGAAGATGCTTCATCGGATCAGTTACACCCCCATATTTTTCCATTACCGGAAGTACATTATTCTCAGGCATGGGTGCCCTCATTACAGCTGCTGTGAACGGGTGAAGCCCTTCTGCCTGATTTGGGCGCTCAACAAGTGCCAAATTGTCGACCCAATCTTGATCATTAACTAGTGGCGGGTTTTGTATTCCAAGCCCCACCGGGTGTCCTCCTTCCTGTCCACCTTGGTTATTCAAATTTTCTCCCCCACCTTGCACGTTGCGTTTGGAAGCATTGGTCGCCTCCCTTGTTCCATCTTCCTGAGTCGTAGGATGACTCTTTCCTCCATTCTCCAAGTTGACTATCCCACCATTTACCGATTGCGCTGACTGTCCCCCTACTTCATTCCCTCACTCAGCCCTTATTGCAGCCATCTCCACCCTCATCTCCTACATCTGCCTTTGCATCTCCTGCAACAATTGCAAATGAAGCTCTCCTGCCATTGTGATCGTTATTGGGTTGTTCACACACTCTCGGGCCCCACGGTGGGTGCCAAAATGTTTCGGTTATGGGATCCAAGACTGAAAATACTCCAAGTTCTCTCTTGATCTCCCGATCCTCCAACAAACACCAAGCACCTCCTCTTGAACTCCCGATCTTCCAATACGTACGCCAAAGCTTTTCTTTACTATCCCGCACGGTGATGACCTGCAGGCAAACACTCCGACACTCAAGTCAACAAGGTCACCAGAAGGTCAAAGTGAATATGATTAGAAAAAAGGTAGTGTTACCTGGTCATTAATGCTATATTTATAGGCACCAGGCCCAACAATTATCATTAACTGCTTATAAATATCATATCTTCTATTGCTCGTTATATAATATTCGCCCATTAAGGCCATTAATTACCTTTTAACGTTGCCTTCAATGCTCCATCACTGCTCAGCCATATAACCAGACTTCTTCGGCCTTGACCGATCAGTCTCCTATCTCCCTTCGCCCCGACCGGTCGGTCGCCCTCCATACTACACAATCAAAATTAAATATTGATTATTATTATTTTGTGATATTTTATACCTATTTAAATTATTTGATTGTACTTTAGATTTAATATTAGTTTTCAAACTCAATATAAATTAGTTAAACAAGATTATTGTTAAGTTGTGTTGATAACTCTCATAAATATTACAGTGAAAATATATAAAATTTTCTAAGAAAAGGTTCAAGAGAATGCTTCCTAAAATAGAGCAGTACTATGTTTTTTTATGAAGAGAAATAAAACTTATGCTCAACTTCAACCCCCAATGTTCAGTAGTAGAGGTTTCCTCCTATTTAGGGTTATTTTTTTTACTTAAGTCACTAGTGCAGTCAAGAGAAATGGCATCGGTTGTTTTTGCTTATAGGCATCGATTCTGCAATTGAAGCATATATAGGCGAGGTAAAAAGGATAGGCTTTTTGCCTCAGTTTTGAATCGAGTCAAAAGGGTTCGGATTCTGCCTTAGTTCACAAACAACCGAGGCAGTAGAGTGTTTTTAATTTTTTTAATCTCAACCAAGATCACTTGTTGGTTCCTCGTTGTATCCTTGTTCTATTCTGTTTTTCTATGTTCTTTTGATTTCTCTTTTACTTCTCTTGGTGCCTTAAACTTCTCTCTCTATTTTTTAATCTCAAGCTTATCCCGCAATTTTATTTCATCCATGTTTTTACACAAGTGGGGGCAAAAATCCTTTGAATTTGTGCATCCATTGCATCCACAAACATTCAGCACAAATTGTGGTTTACATCAATTATTTAACTCTCAAACAAGTTACAAAGACATCAATTGTGAAATGAACTTAGATTATACTTGGAGCCCAACTTTGCATGACAGACCAGAAGCAAACCTTCACTCAAACACAAGAAGCTCCAGAAGCCGTGATCAAAAACCTTCGCTCAAACCACAAATTCTTTCCCAGATTTTCAACCCCAACCTGCACTAACAAAGACCTTTCCAGATTTTCAACCTCAATCATCACCATCCACCCTAAGACCTTTCCCAGCGAGCAATCAGAAGCCGTAGAGAAAACTAAGAAGCAGAACCCCCAATTCAAGAGGCAAATCCAAACCGCAAACACTATACATTTCGCCATCCACCTGCAGAGAAACAAAACCAAAAACCCAAGGCAGAGAAACAGAACCAAAAACAGATCCACCGGCTACGCACTCGTCGCATCGTCACTGTGCTCTCACCGCCATCGCACCATCGTCATTGATTTCTCGTCGCACTGTCACTGCGCTCTTACCATCATCGCAGCCATCATCGCAGCATCATCGTTGCTCTCTCGCTACACCATCACTACTCTCTCACCGCCATCGTCGCGCCTTTGTCGCTCCATCGCTGCCGCCAACGAAGGCGAGATCATGCCTTAATCGCGCCTCCCACATTGTCGCCAAGCCCCAAATCGAATCGCCTACGCCGCTGCTGCCACCTCCACGAACAGGGACCGTCACGCCGCGGAGATGAAGTCGCGCCGGTCGCCTTCCCTATGCGAAACCACGTCTGAACCTATAAAGAAGGAAGGGAAGAAGAGAACCCAAAGACGAACCCAAAGACGAACCCAAGAAGAAGAAGAAGAAGAAGAAGAAGAAGAAGAAGAAGAAGAAGAATGGCCCATGCGCCATCGCGAGCCACCACGAACGTCGCCTGGTCGCGCCATCTCCACACTATTGTCTCCTCCACCCGAGTCTACTACCCTTGGCAGCTAGAGATAACATCTGCGAGAAGAAGAAGAACCAATAGGCCAAGGGTTTTGAAAATGAAATATGATTACCCCTTTCGGACTAAAGTAGATTGACACTGGAAAATTACATAACCTTTCTGGACAAGGTACAATGCCTCGGGTCTCCCTAGTGAACTGAGGCAATAAAGCAAGATTCAAAAAGCTGGTCAAATATGTAGAAATTTCTCAGGGTGTTAGGCATCGGTTGGGGTTTGAACCGAGGTCATATTGTGTATATGCTTCGGTTCCCCTTGAACCGGGTCAGAAAAGTTAGCTTAAACTACGAAAATGCCACTGCTTTCTTATAAGTTTCGGTTCCGCCCCAATAGAAGCCTATTGTGCGATTTCAAATCCAGTTTTTTTACTAGTGAGTCTCTGCTTTGGAATTCAACCTAGAAGTTAACTCTTTAGGAAGGTTTTCCTTAAGCTCAGTTATTCATCTTAGTGTTAAAGCTCTCAATATTTGATCAATTCAAGGTTCCTTCTCTAAAGTATTTTGTTTCATGATTTAATGTCTCACTTTGTTGTAAAGACAAGATTTGAACTTTTCTTAACCACCTATCAACACTAAACATCAATTCTAGAGTTCAACTGCACAATTATTCTAATTATGAAAAAAGTGCTTGATTTTCATTGAAAATTCATTAAATTACCTAATTCTCAATACCACATTCTATATTTTTAAGCTAAAGGGGTGTAATTTACTCAAGATCCAATTCATGCATTTTAAGTATCAAAAGCATGTTTTAATTTAAATAATTTTGAAACTTATCACTAATCGAGCCTCATCCTTAGGTTTGATCTTTCTTCTAAACTTCTTTGAGTCTTCTTAAAGCTTGAATAGAAAGATTCATTCTCCGGTAAACCTTTGACATAACTTCCAAATATTCTTTTGTAAAGAAAATGAGATCGTTGAGAAACAACCAAGATCATAGTAATATTAGAGTGGAAGTAAATCACGAGTGCGGAAATCACTTTCCAAATTGTTGTATATGCTTATTCAAGAAAAATGAAGTCTTCAACAACACAGTGACATTTTTTAAATTTTGGGAACACTTTAGGTTTCAGTTATAAAATAATCGAAACCATAACCCTATGTCTTCATGATAATATTGGCATTATTATGTTTTTTATTTCGTTTATTTTTTCTTTTTAAATAATTAAGGGTTTATTAAATAATTTTAAAAAAGATGAGTACTTTATCTTTTATTGGTATTTTGATTATCTTTTTAGGTAATTAAGATTTTATAGATAAATTTGAAAAAGATATGTATTTGATTTATAATTTTGTAGATAAGTAAAAATCATTGATGATTAAATAATATATCAACAAAATTAGTTATTAACATAATTGATTACTTCAAGTACAAAATCAAGTACAAATTTCAAGTCCAGTCTAGTTTGACTCATTCGCCTAACATTATAAAAATCTTTAAATAAAAGGCGAGACAAATTTAGAAAATACTTTTGGAGAGTGAGGACTTGATCTAAAAGGAGAGAAATTAGGGAGTCATTGTGGGTGGAGGCTAGATGCATTCATCGTTATTCTTTTCTAGTGTTCAAAATGTATTTAGGAGTAACTAGTTCCCTTGTTCATGTAGTTGGACTTTCTTAATTTTTTGTGATTTCTACTATTCAATATATTTCTTTTCCATTACTCTTGTATTCTATTATTGTTCTTAATTGCATGATAATTGATTGATTGCATATTTATGGGTATTTGATTATTGGACATAATGTTAGAACCCAGACTAGGATAGAATAACTAATAGATTCAACTTACATGGAGATTTAATCATTGGTCATTCTAAACATCTGAACTTAATGCTTAATGTGAATCTCTGGTAATTAGAGCTTGTTAAATAATAGTGTGAATGTCAAAGTAAGAATTAAAGGTATATTGTTTAAGTGTTACTTGAATAGTTGATTACATGTCAATAGAGTTTTTACTTGAATTAGCTCAAGAAACCTAATCTTAGTGAAGTCTTTACCATATATTTTATTTAATCAATTTAATTGTTTTCTAGACATTAGATTTATTTTATTCACAAATCAATAATTTTCATTCCTTCAAAGTTTTTCACAAAAATCAGTAAATAATCATAGTTTTTAAATAACTCAAGTCTCTTAGAAAAACGATATCTAGAGTTATCCACTTTAATACTTGATTTAGTATACTTACCAAGATCCATAACACTTGGTTATTTTATATCTAAAACCTATTTTCTAGAGATAAAAATTCAAAAATAATGATGGTATTTTTGAAATTTTAGGATAACTTTAGGTTTCACTCATTTTAGAACATAAGCTTAAAGTCATTCAAAAATTTTAAAAATGTCATTATTATTTTTGAATTTTTATTTTTTGTTGGAGAATACGCTAGATTTTACAAAAGAATTGAAGTCTATGCCTTTGGTAGGGTTAATTTTTTAGATATTTTACATTCCTACTAAAGACATTCATTGCATGACTATGAACTCATTTGTTTTTCGCAACTGGGAAACTCGAATGCCACTACCATTCCTAGCCATTTCTCCATTGTCATTGTGAATGCGAACACCACTCCATTTTCTTCCCTTAGGTTATCTTCCCTTCCCTTGCCACTACTACACGAACGTCGTTGCGTTATATCTTCCCTTGCAAGAGGTTTGCTCTCTCATCCTTACATTTTTTTCTCTTTCCTAAGGCTTGTTTCCTATCGCAAGCATTTCGAGTCTAGGTTCTTCACGTGAGACACATTGCTCCACTTCACCATTGCCTAACTTGGTCGCCGCCAACATCTTCCCCTAGTCATTCCTCTACAATTGTAAAACATGAATTCACTGTTCTCCACTCTCTTCCCTTCCCTTGTCACTTGAATGTCGTTCTCATCACCTTACCGCTGCATTAAAATAGTTTCACATATTATTTCAAATTATTAAATAACTTGTTGCCTGTTAAGACTTTGGCAAGTGTGCCGAATCATTCAAGTAGTATAAAATAGTAAGACCAAGTATCGTTTCCTAAGAGACTCGTGTAATATTATTTAATTGCACTATTAACGACTAATTTAGACTCAAGAACAACATATCAATTGACAAACAAGTGCAAAGAGATAAATTCAAAAATAATTTCAAGGTTGGACTTTGGTATTGAAGGCATTTAGAAATGGAAAAGACTATAAATGGTATGAAATGGCTATGTTAAGGTTTCACTCTTGTATATACCCAATTTCATCTCCTTTCCATCAATTTACTAAAGTCAATCCACAAAATTATTCTAACCCTAATCCCTTAGGTGAAAGAGCCTAGCTTTTACCTATTAACTATCAATCCCTTGATTAATTAACAAGCAAAACCCGCATTAAGAACTAGGATCTAAGACAACATGTGAATCATCTTCCATCCCTAGAATCAATGAACCACAAGGACTCTTGTTTCAGTTCTAAGTTTCATCTTAGTCCCCATAACCCATGAAACCCCAAAATCAAGACATGAACGTCCCCATTACATGCAAGCTTTAAGATTGGAAACAAGAATACTAGCAATTGATAGAAAAGACATATATATTCAAATCATTCAACAATTACACAAGATTCAAAGGCTACGAATAATCCCAACAAGATGGGTTTTGCTCTTCATTTCCTTGGAGAGCCTTTAACCTTACAAAATGGCCATGGAAGAAGAAGAAGAACCCAAAGAGGAAGAAGGGAGTATTCCCACAAACCCTAGCAGCCCTCCAAGCTCTCCTCTGAGTGAAATTGCGCCTCCAAACCACCAAAGACCTCATTCCCTTCGTGTTTTGGGTATAAATAGACCATTTTTTCCAAATCAACATCGTCACCGCTCAGCTACACCCCAGCTGCAGCCTAGCTACAGCATTACAGAGAGCAGAGCGCTCAACTGCAACCTAGTTGCACCCCAGCGACAACATTCCAGAGAGCAAGGCGCTCAGCTGCACCCCAACTGCACCTCAGTGACAACATTCCAGAGAACAGATAGCTCAGTCGTAGCCCAGCTACAGCCCAGCTACAACATTCCAAAATTCTCTATTTTTGTGTTGCTTGCTATTATGGCTGGTTAAGCTCCAAAATTCCAAAGTTCTTCCAAGCACAATATTAACTACAAAATAAAGGGATTAGTGATGATACTATATCAATGTAGCCCAAAACACATTTATTTATAAAAAGCAAGATAAAAGTGAGGATTAAACAAATTTCAAGTTAGAAAAGAGTTGATTTTACTACTAAAATAATGTTTAGGTAATAGTAAAAATTAACATTATCATTGTCATTTTACATTTAAATAATTTCAAAATTATTTTGTTTTATTTCACATATAGGCTTCAGCTTCTTCCATAATCAAAGTTGATGGGAAATATATTTTAATTAAGAATTGAAACCTAAAACTTCCTTCTTCTTTTTTTACCTCTAAGGATATTTTTTAGTTGAAAAATCGAAATAAAAATGTGAAAATAACCAAATCAAATATCTTGCCTGCACTAGTAAGTGTTCTAATAAAAAAATGTACTCCTAAACAACCAATTTGTAAGGAGTCACTTTTGTTCCTTCACAACTTCACCCAAATAAACTACTACTTTTTTTTGTTGCATTTTCCACATATTATGTATTCATTTAATAATTATACCGGCATTAAATATTTTACTTTTATTTTTTGAATTTAAAGTGTCAAATACACTTTATTGAGAATGAGCGAGGAAGATTAGTAGGCAATGCCATTTTTTTTAATTGTACTAAATTGAGTTTAGTGTATATAATAACCTTAATTTTTTAATTTAAGCTAATATGATATTTTCTACAACTTTAACCATAATTTTGTTTATGTAGATATTTTATTTTTGTTTGATTCGTTGCATTGGACTATGAAGTTTTAGGGTTTCAAAATGAATATACAGTTTATTGGATTTGGAGTCTTAAGTTATTTTCTATTATTTTTTTAATTTGAGACATTTTATGATTTTTCATTTATAGAAAGCCATTAAATTTGATTTTCCTTTAGCTTGAACTTTTATAATTAGACTTATGGTCTTAATTACAGTCCATAATTAGACTGATGACATATATTTTATATGCACACTCATCATGTAATGAATGCAGTTTTCATATGTTTTATTTTTAATTTTTAACTCATTTTCTTTATGTGATAATAAATTAGGTTCAATGTATATTTTTGTTTCAATTTTGTGTTTTTGGCTCGTGTGACTTTTGTTCAATATTTTGGTTATAACTTTTTATTTAAATATTATTTTTTACTAATTTTTGTGCATTAAATTTTGTATTTCCAAAGATTCCAAATTGACATATGATTTGTTGCATTTGAAGTTTTCTGCTATATTATAAGATATTTAGAAGTTGAGGTAGATTTGATGAAATTTTATAAAAGAATTTATAGGGATTAGATTTTCTTTGTATTAGCTTAAAATTTTGTAATTGGACTTAGGAATATAATTAGAACCGTGATTAGGCCATGTTTACATTAGATTTAAGAATCTATTTATTACATTAAACTTGCACACATAAATCATTTACTAATTTTTCAATTTCGTGAATTGTTTCTTCATTTACCTTCCTTTTCTCTAAATTTTTGTTTTAGAGTTTTCCTCTAGTTAGATTCCACATCCATACCCCTATTTACATTGTATTTCAGAACCTATATATGTAAACATTGGACACAAATCATTTACTAAATTTTTAATTTTTGGAATTGTTCTTTCATCTCTTTTTCTCTACATTTTTGTTGTTAACTTTTCCTCTTGTTCTCTCCTTTGCCTTTTGTGTGCTTCATTAGGGAAGAACTAATTGTTGAAGGTCAATTTATGAACTAATTGTTTAATGTTTTAAGGTTCACTAGTGGAAAAATGTTGTTTAACGTCGATTATTTTGGGTTTTTAACGTCACATATGGAACCGACGTCTACTTGGGTGACGTTAATTACACATCGGTCAGGATATGACCGACGTCTATGTAGACGTCGGACTATATAGGTCAGACGTCTATATAGACGTCGGACTCTATAGGTCAGACGTCTAAAATGTCGTCGTATTTGATAGGATCTTTCTCCGCTTGAGGCCTCTCGAGTTGCTCCTGGCTTATGGTGATTCGAGTTTATAACTTTATATTTTAGTTGAAGAGAATGGATTGTACGTTTTTTTTTTGTATTGGATAGTTTTAATAATGTAGTGGAGGGAATTAGAGGAGTGCAAAACGCAAGAAATCGCCGTCCAAGAACGCTACCCAAGGACACGAGCAAAACTGGACAAAACTCAACGAAAACGCATTTTAATCGGTTGAAATGAAAGATAATTCATCAAAGAGTAATGTAATCGGAGTAAAATTAATTTTAAACGGTGCAAAAGTGAGAAAACAAACCTGAAAAACGTAGCCCGTGGAGAGAAAATGTGAGGACGATGATGAACAATGAGTGCGCGTAACTGCTGTCTCGCGTTCGCAGTGCTTTAATGCAAACATTTAGAAGTCAGTTCCCCCCATAACAGACGTCTACAGACGTCGATTCCCCCTAGACGTCTAAAAGGCTTTAGAAGTGGGAGTGGCGGGATCAGACATCTAAATGAAGTCAAAAAGTGACTCTTTAAATTTCCGGACTGAGTATTTAGAAGTCGGTTCCCGCCATAACAGACGTCTATAATATTTTAGACGTCGGGACCCCTCCTAACTGACGTCTATATGACTGAAAGAAATGACTTTTCACCCACCTGTCAGACATATAGACGTTAGTTAGGAGAGATTCCGACGCCTAAAATATTATAGACGTCGGGGCACCTTCTAACTAACGTCTATATGGCCAACTTATTTACGAAAATGCCACCGGCCGTGCTTACTCTTAACTGACGTCTAAGGAGTGACGTTAAATAGCGTTTTTGCACTAGTGGTTGTTCTTTCATGTAATTTTGGTTTAGGAGCTTGCAATTGTAATTTGAATTTTTTATTTTAGAAATCAAATTAATCAATTGAATCTTGATATGATGATTAAATACATATTGAATTGAAAGATATTTTGATTTCATTAGTATAATCAGTTTGATTAATTAATTGAATTATTTAATTGTTTAAACTTGGATATGAATCTTTAGCAAAATAAAAGGAATTGTGTGGGTTTTGAATATGTAGATTGAGAGTTTCATCTTGATTTTCGATTTTTAATTTTGTTGCATTTTTCAATTTACATTTTACAATTCTAAATCCCTAAACCCAAATTAATTGAATAGAAAGAATATTAAAGATGAATGAAACTAATATGTCTTCTCTTACAATTGACACAATTAATTATGTGTTCTCTGGTATAACAACAGGTTGTGATATTTTACAAAAATTAGAAGAAAAAAAAAAAGCTTATTATCTTTGATTTGAAGAACATCGTTGAAAAACATTGAAAATCATAATATAAACTAAATACACTCAAAGAAAGAAGAGATTGAATAATTTGTTTAGTTTTTAATTTTAGAAATTGTCTTTTTTTTCTTTTTATCTCAATTTTAGTCTTCTTTAATTCTTAGGGTTTAATTTACAAAATCAAGAGTATACGATCTAGTTAAGTTTTACATTATTAATGGTTTAATATTCCAAGTTTGTTATTTGTTTTTTCTCTAATTTTGTATTTATGTTTTATGATATTAATTTTTATTTTTGATTTTAAAAATCAAATTAGGAATGGATTAAATGTGGATTTAATAATAGCATACGAAATAAATTGTATGATATTTTTATTTGATTGATACGTTTTTTAGTTCAATGATGTGTTTGTTCAATTTAATTAATTAATTAAATTGATTCATCTCAATCTTTTGAGAACTATAATAAAAGAAATTGTACGAGTATTGAATAAGTGAATTGACCTTTCATTTTCTATTTTATTCGTTTATTTTTTTTTCATTTCAAAATCTTCAAATTAATTTGTATAGAAAGTGAATTGACCTTTCATTTTCCATTTTATTCGTTTTTTTTTTCATTTGAAAATCTTCAAATTAATTTCTATAGAAAGAATCAGGTTAGGTTGTGCTTTGTATGTAAAATTTAGAGAAAACATAAATGCTAAATAAGATTGAAATTCACAAAGAATTTTTCTTTTTTTGCATAGCTTATTTTGTACATTATATATATATATATATATATATATATATTAATCTCTTTTAAATCTTCAAATAAATCTTAAAACCAATACATTAATTTACAAACTAATAATTTCTAATGTGCAGAAAATACCTTTTCCACTTGCACAAATTTTTCCAATTCTCAGTATGCCAATGACTTTTCGTTTGCAAAAAATTAGAACATATATAACACATATTAGTTTTTTAATATAAAAAATCTAAAATTACAAACAAGTTAATTTAGAAAATCTAAAATATATGTTATTTTCTAATAATCTCAAGACTCACCCACTGGGTTAAGGTGACATCCAATGTATGATTTATTAGCCTTTGTTCTTTTGTCAAATTAAAACCCCTTCATTGATCCCCTTCTTCAATACCTTTGATCTCTTTAATCACCGTTACCTGAATAACCCAAACGAGGGTTCTATTATCATCTTCCAAACCAAGCTATTTGAAAATGGTGTGGTGGTGGTGCAAAGTAGTCGTGGTCATGGTGCGGGGATATGTGGAAGTGAGGACGAAGGGATGCTAAGAAGCACAGAATAGAGAGCAGGATAGGGAAGTGTCCCACAAAGAAGACAAACACGTTGATGTAACAACACGACAAAGTGGGAGCAGATTTATGTGAAACACTAACTAGGGTTTACTTTGTTTTTCTTGTTGTCTTTGTCATTACGCTGCTTTGATCTTCAGACGAATTGTTATTGAGTGTGGAGTGTGTGAACTCAAATGGGACCGGTGTGAGAGTGCGGAGTGGGTGGAGGAGTTGTGAAAAACTTTATGAGTAGTAAGTGTAACATGTGAATAAATGTGTTGAATTATTATATCATTCCATGATCATTTTCAAAAGTAGTGTTTCCTCAATCTTTCTTTAGACTATTGGATCTTCAGATCTATATATAGTATAGCTGTCAAATCTAGTTAGCGTGAATTGGCCGAATCTCCTCTTCTGAATCTGCTTCAAAACATTTAGATCTGAGATTCACTTTTTGAAATACTTAATTCAACCAACATATTCATCTATGATTTGTGGGGATTGGAATCGAACTTTGCCAAATTCTACTAGACAACCCTAATGGTTGTTATCAATATGCAGATAGAAAACCAAGTTCTCTTCACTTCGTGAGCCACATGGGTTCGTTGAATCTATGGAGAAAGGTTTGGCTAGCTGAAACGTGAGAAATTTCAAATACAGGATCAATGTTTAAGTTAATAAAGAACCCATTAAAAATATTGAAACAAATGCCATAATTTTTCAGACTTTCTATTCAATCTCTCTTAGAATTGCCTACCTTAATTGGAATGTAAATTATCAGTTATGACTAAACAAATTTTGATGTTATTTTAACGGGTAGACTGAGTTATTTTAATATTATAATACTACTAGATTCATACTAATGAGTTAGATTTTTTATAAGATGAGATCTCTAAATCAGATTATGTGGTATTAGGAACAGAGGAATTAAAGAGGTTGAAACTAATGATTTTCACATATGAAGCTGATGGGGACAAAACATGAAGCAAATATCTCAAGACATTGTTGAATGAAGATAGTGAAGTTAGAGCAGAAACCATGTGCCAAACCAACAAACATGTTAAACTTTGAAGCCTATATAAGGATATATAAGTGGTTTGCACGTGGTGTGTACACCACATTTGCTTAGTGCTCTAAATGACGTAGAAAAATCAGCAGTCATGGCTTCATAATATGTCAAAACTCCAAATGACTTTTTGAGGCACCTAACAACTATAGTGCCATGGAACTTAGTCTCTGATACCTGGGTTGGCATGTTGTATTATTAAGGTGTTGTATCAGTGCTTTTCTGCATATAAAGTGCAGTGGTTGGGCATGTTAGACATGTCGTGAGGAATGCATGTGCTCCAGAATTTGATTGCAAGTATCAATTATTAAGAGTATGAATTTTTATGGATTCCATTTATCCAATTAATTATATTACTTGTTAGATTAGTAAAGGATATTCATAGTAAAAGTAATATAAATTGTGATATTTTAATTATAATAATAGATATTTGTTATTTATACTTTCTATTTGATTAAGCATCATATATTAGATTTAAATTTGATGATTATATAAAAAAAATCATTGATTAGAAAAAATGGGTAAGATAATAATTTTTCATTCTCTTATCTAAGAGTTCATATACACTAGCACAAAAAAACACTTCACGTCACTATTTCATTATGAGACAGAAAAAACTTATGTAAAAAAATGTTTGGTTACGTTTTTTATAAATATTTTGTCGAAATTTACAAAGAACCTTAACTTCATCTAACTAAGTTTCAAAAATTACGTCAAACCTAAAACTAACAAACATAGAATAACTCGAATCATCACCTTGAATCATATCTAGAAGTGTCAATGTCATTCATATTTCTCCATGTTTTTTATTCTAAAATGTCCTTCCACAATTCCTTCTCAGTCATTCCTAACCTCCATTTGCACTTTGCCAAACAAAAGCATTATTAAACAGCCTAACATCCTTAATATCTATTCCACCTCGTTCCTTGGATTTGCATAGGGTATCCCACTCTATCTTTTCATCTACATAGCTTTTTCTTAATCTTATTTACCACTTTATCCCACCCACTGGTATACCTAAATACACAGTAGGTACCATCGTAATGCTCTAATTCAGTATTTTTTTTTTTTAGGAAAATATATGTAAGAGTTTGTGATTAGTCTATTTTAAATATATAAACTAATAAAATAGTAACATATAATCTATTATAAAAAAATTATTAAAATATCATGATTTTTTTTAATAGTTACACAACATTTGGTCCTCAATACCTAAACTTGCTATATTACTCTTAAAATATCCTTTAAACATTTACAAAATTAATTGTTATTTAAACTCAACATTTTAGTGCAACTTTAAATTTGGTATTACTGTTTTTTTTATTGAGATTTATTGATAAATTAGAAAATCTCAATCTATAGTAAAAAATTATTAAATTCCAATAAAATTTTATTAAATACTCAATATATTTATTTCACTTTATTTTTAGCCGGATTGGTCGGCTCTAATTCATGTGGAAACAAAGAAAGTGGAAGTAATGTGGAATCAGTGATGGATAGATATTATATGTTCGGCAACTACTAGCTAGCTAGCCTTCAAAACTAACATGAATTCCATATGATATCACATGGAATTAACTTTAGCATTTTCTTTTTCGCTTTTGGAAAGAATGTCCTTATTAAGGGCAGGATCTAATAACTTTCAGATTACTCAAGACAAAGAATGAATACTGCAAAATACAATCACATACGAGTAAGTGCTCAAGGAGTCTCGGAGGAATAAATTTTATGAATTTGGTAATGAATTTTATAAATTTCGTAATAAACTTGTGTTACTGTAAGTATCGGAGTGGTGCAAAATCTTATTGTGGAAAATTTATTTTTACCATAAATCCTTTAAATCTAAAACTAACTTTATATTTCTTTGAATTCTATAGTCGTGAGAAATTTAATTTTCCATAAATACCTTTTAGTATAAAATTATACTTTATATTATCGTGAATTCGTATATGTGGGAAATTACATGATCAGCCTAAATCACTTTCTCTTTTTTATCAAAAAAAAAAACTTATTCTTACTCAATGTTGCTCTAGTATTTAGATTTTCTACAATTATATTGGTGGAAAATTTAAAAATCTTCACGATAAAAAAATTCATGAAAAATAACCTTTTTTGTTTTTGCAAAAACTTTTTTTTTTTAGAGAAATAATTCAAGAATGCAATAAATATATCATATACTTGAGATATCCTAACCCGTATACAAAAGTAGAATACATAATTAAATATTGTTTTTGGATTATAATAATTTAAAATTAAACCCTACATATGGTTAAGGGATAAGACCTTTCACCACTCATAAGTAGGGATAGCAACGGGTCGGATTCGAGTCGGATAGTGTGATATCTGAACTCAACCCGTATGTAAAAAAGTGTATTCGTACCCGCCCCGCTACCCGTCGGATACCCGCATAAAAAAAATCCGCCGATATTTTCAACCCGCGGATACTCGTTTCAACCCGCAATTCTTTTCAAAAATTAAAAAAAAAATAA
The DNA here is from genome assembly GCA_027742785.1 of Vigna reflexopilosa. Taxonomy (NCBI): domain Eukaryota; kingdom Viridiplantae; phylum Streptophyta; class Magnoliopsida; order Fabales; family Fabaceae; genus Vigna; species Vigna reflexopilosa. Next base: position 41,730,383 of record CM050911.1, on the reverse strand, counting down.
ATTAAAAAAAAACATATTATTTTCTCAGAATCAATGTTTAAATTACTTATTTTATACAAACGGGAAAAAAATTCAAATCTTTCATAATAAGCCCAAACCCTTCTTTTAGGGTTTCTTCTTTTCTTCTCCGCAGCCAAGCCAACTGCTTCTTTCCCTCTGCCCTCTTCTCTGGTGCCTCCGCCACCGAGATTGCCTCTGTTCAGCTCCGTTCAGTTACCATCGCCCATGAACGCCGCCTCTCTGGATGCGTTAGCCTCCCCACGACAAAGAAGGTCATCGTCATCTCCTTCACTGAACCTTAGCCCCGCATCGACGCCGGACGCTGTCAACCACCATGACCGCTGCCAGCACAAGCCTTCGCTCAAGCCGCAACCTCCATCAACACCGCAGTTTCATCCTATCAGCACCTGCTCCGCCAATGTACCTCTGCCATCGCGCCTCCGCCATCGCGCCTCTGACATCGACCTCGTCTTCCTCTTCTTCGTCCTCGTCTTCACTTCCCTGAGGGACTCACTTGTTGCCTTAGGCTGCCAGACGCTGAACCTCTCCGCTTCCGATCCTCCTCGATGCCTCCGCGTTTCGGCCGCCAGACGTTGAACCTCTCTGCTTCCGATCCGGACGCCTCCGCTTTTCGGCGCCATTGAGGTCGGGCAACCACACATGATCGAGCAAGGATTTACGGCAGCGTTGCAACTAACAAGAAGAAATGGGGCACCTCTTTTTTTCCTTATTATGAGGAAGAAAACCCTAAAATGGCACTACAACTAACAAGATGGAGGCACCTCTTTTTTCCTTATTCTGAGGATGAAAACCCTAAAAAAATTTGGGCTTTGGCCCATTATCACAGTAGATCAGTAGATCAGTAGATGGAAACCTGATTCAACAGTTAGAATAGTTAAAATTATAATTTTTATATTTTAAATAGAAAACCTATTAATTAAAATTAAAATTTTATTTTTTAAACGGGTAACGGGTATCCGCGGGTACGGATAATGTGATACCCGAACCTGACCCGTTAACAAGCGGGTATTAAAATACCTGCTACCTACTACCCGCTACCCGGGGGTACTTCTTACCCGCGGGTATTAAATACCCGAAGCGGATTTTACCCGCGGATACCCACGGGTACGGGTTTTTTTGCCATCCCTACTCATAAGTTCATATTTTGATCTATACACAAATTTTACGACCTCAAGTTTATTTAGATAACATTGTTACCTTTGTTTCAACTGAGTGCTAAGAGAGTTTTCGTTTTCACATGTGGTGCGTTAATTCTTTGATCTGAAGTTCATTGACAAAGTGTTGTTAGGGTCAATCTTAAAAAGCATTTGAGAGAATTTAAAGAAGATGTATTTAAATTATCATTGGCCGACCTCAATTAAGGGTAAGGGAGTTTTTCTTTCCACATATTGTGCGTTAATACTTCGATCTTAAGTCCATTGACATAGCATCGTTAAGATCAACCTCCTTCAAGGTATTGTCTGCTTTGAAGCTTGAATCTTCTATTACATTTTGTTCTTAAAAGACACTTCAAAAGGTTGAACGAAGAAAATGTATTTAAATTACCCTTGGTCTTGAGTCCTAAACAATGTGGGACTAATCGGTAGTAGAAAAGTCATCATTTGATGGGTAAGAGAGTTTTTGTTTCGAGAGACACTGTCAAGGTTTCAACCTCAAGTCTTTTGAGATGGTATTGTTAGGATCAATAATTACATTTGAATTATCATTCATTTTAAAGTCTTAAAATCCTATCATGATTTTATCCTTAAAAAATGTTTCAAAGATTGATAGAGAAATATGTATTTAGTGTTGTCAAAATGATTTAGAACTCGCGGGCCAACCCGGCTTACCACGGATTCCAGCCGGGTTGGGTTTGAAAAAAAATGAAATTTTTTTATATAGGTCAATTTTCAACCCAACTCACTTAGAATCCGGCTCACCCGGGTTGAACCTGTGGTGAGCCAGGTTGGTTTACCAACCTACCTAGTTTAATTTAAATATTTATTATTTTGTGTTTTAATATTATTAGTTAACATTTTTTTATTGTATTGTAAATGAGAATAAAGAAAAGGATGTTTCAAGAAAGAAAAAAATCATAAATTTATCCATTCAAGACTCTAATTTTATAAATGGATAAGTGACATAAAAATTATCAATATTATAAACTACTACAAAAAAGAAGGGATTTACCCACGGCCAATATCCCTCGGTAATGACAAAAAGTTGTCAGTAAAGAATGTTTACCGATAGTCTTCCGACGGCCAAAACATTACTGACGGATTTCTGGCCTTCGGTATTATCGACGGCTAGAAGCCCTCGATAATGCTAGGTGAAAATCGATGGATTTAGCGATGGCTTTAGGCCATCGGTACTGCAGGGAGAAACTCGGTGGTTTTAGCGACGGTTGTAGGCCGTCGGTAATGGACGACGAGAGTGGATAGGCTTTACCGACGGCTTCAGGTCGTCAGTAAAGTGCATTGTTTTTTACAGTGCAATTTGTTTCTGCATTATACCCAAAACCTGCAAATAAACAATCAATAATCCCAAACATCAATTCAGCCAGCCAATTCATCCAGGCAATTCAAATGCAATCATTCAACATTCATCAAGAATACTTCAATCATTCTAAGTTTCAAAAGTTCCTAAATGCAAAACAAAGTTTGATAATAAAAAACTAACTTCAATATAACTTCAAAGTTTGAAAAGTTTCTAATGTCAAAACAAAGCTTTTAAAAAATAAAACCTAACTTCAAATGTTTTCAAAAGTTCCTAAATATCTAATATGCATCATAATCATCAGAATCATCATGATCTTCTTCTTGCACAGGTGTGGTCTGGCAAGGCTGTTGAGGTGGACATGGCTGTTGAGGTGGGCATGGTTGGTCGGATGATGATGGGGCGAACTGCCCTTGCTGAGGTATCAATGTCCTGACTAGATTTTCCAGATTGTCAAATCTGGCTAGAAGTGAATCATAAGCGTCTATACTAATGACATTGTTGTGGTCAAATGTGCCGGAGGTAGATGGTTGATGAATGAATATGCCTCCTCTTCCAGCACTGTAATCGGAGGCAAGTTGTCCTAGCCTATACAGTCATCATTTCTTCTTCCCCACACGACATCAACCCAGCATTGGGTCCTGATGATTTCTTCGTCTGTATCTATGCTAGAGTTAGCATCAAGAGCATATCCCCCCTCTGATCTCGCATGTGTCAATCTCGCAGAAAAATCTTCCTATTAAATAAGATACAAAACGTCAGTAACATGAATTTGAAAGTGTGAAACAAAAAAAAAAGTACAAAATTGAATGTTGTTAAAAATTTTACTTACAATGGTCTTGCGAGACCTCTCATCAACATATTCGCCAGTCCCCTTACGAATATGAGTCTGTGTAAACACCTCATCAACATGAACAGTCCGTCCAAGCTCCGCTGCCTGTAATATTTTAAAACATACAAATGACACATATATTAATTTCAAAGTACATGATGTTATAAAGTTATTGATAAGAAAAGAATCAAGATTTTTACCATATGAATCACATGTTCATGTGTAGTGATTGATCCTCCAGTATGCAGTACACCACCTTTTTTTGAAGCCCTATTTTTCTGGGCGGTAGCACATTTAATGCGGTAGTATGGCAAATTCCAATGTGCCAACAATGAATTCCATATGTGTTCCCCCACCCAATAAGGGCGTTGTCCTGCGATCCTAGCATCTCTAAACATTTCTGACAATCGGTGAAAAGCTTTCATGTTAATATTTTTCTGAATTTGAGCTTCATGCTCAACTACCCACTGCACCTTTTGCTGTTACAATAGATAATGTTAAAATAAAGCAAATGAAATTCCTATATGAATATGGTGATGCAAGATGATTAAGTAACACGATGCTTTACCTTAAATCTCTGCCAGAACAGTTTTTTGTCGTCGTCAGGGATTACTCCCTGTGATGCCTAAGGCTGAAGAAATTGTTACTTAATAGACCTAGTGATGGCCTGCGAAACAACTCTAGAAGGAAGAAACCTGAAATATGAATGTAAGAAAGTTATGAATGTACAACCATAGTAAGACCAACAATTTAATGCAAAATACAAGACTAAGAAGAAGATATGGTATTACCCTTTTCCACATGGCTCAATGTATGGTCAATCATGAGGAATCCAACTCCAGATATAACAATGTCATCTGAGCATTTTAATTTAACCTTGCACCTGTGAATTTGTACGGTTATCAGACATGAATTAAGAAAAACCACAATAAGGTTTCATCTCACATTTACCTACATTCTATGTTTGAATATCTTCTTTATTCTCACAAAAAACTCTAATTTCAAATTTGCTAAAATAGCATTCTTAAATTCTATCAATATATTAAAGAATTATCTATTTCAGAATTTCATATATTTATATAATTTGATCCTTAATACACGTATCAATATATTAAGCGAAGAAGATTTATATAAATTATGTAATTCTCAGCACTTTATTCTATCCTTGTCAATTCAGAAAAACATGACAAGATCCACTGGTTTCCAATTCCTACAGCATCAGCAGAATATCTTAATCACTCATTTATGCAATTGTGCTATTCAAATGTACTTCTTCAACCATTAATTTGTGTTCCAAATTACAAAGAGGCATGTTTCAGAACATCACGATGTATGCCATACATGAAAGCACAACTATACTAGTAATTTAAAACAAATTTGGTTCCTAGTTCTGTTAAATATAAATCAATAGGAGTTCATCAGGATCAATTTATGCTTATGTCATACAGGTCTTTTGTTTCCAAAAGGGAAAGAAAAGAAATTCCAAGAAATCACCTATGCCAGCAGGACGTAATGCCGGAAAAATGGTGTAAGAGATTAACAAAGAAAAAAGGAGAACAACACAATGTATGAGGTTCAACCAATGTTTCCAATATCCATAGGAGAGAGCAACTCCACCTTTAAAATTGGAATCCAAATCAAGACACAACGAAGAACCCCTTTCTTTCTCACTTTCAAGGTAATATCTCAACAAAACCCAAACCTCTTGCTCTGGCTCCCTCTGTTCTTTCATCTGTGTCAATTCTATTCTTTCTGGCCTACTTTTCGAAAATAACAAGGACTCTTTCTCGCACTCAATTATTTCTTCTTTCGAGGGGTCTAAACTTTACTATATTTTACTTAACAAGTAAGAAGGACTTTCACAACATGAAACTGGACACACAAGAGCAAGAAAAAGACTAATGAAGCAGAATGCTATAATCAGACGAACCATAAGACAATACTCGTTTTGACTAAGAAACAACATCTCTTAACTCATATTACAAACCTGCTAAAGAGCTCGACAGTAGACCAGTACACCTCAACCACTCAACGCAGCATCCACAACATATCACCACCGCAATGCCCTCATAACGCTATCCACGAAACACGACCCCTGGTGCCATAGCCACAATCCAATATAAAATGACTTGCAAGGAATTAGAAGCAGGAAACAAAAAGCAATCAATTAAGGACCAAGCGCCAAAGCTAAAATTCACATGAACAGAACACACTAACCCTTACCGCAATCCCTCAACGCAACAAAGCAGCGGCAACACCCTCCCTACTCCATGGCAGCCGCAATAAATGCCCCAATCACCATCCACCAACACCCTCCCAAGAGAATCACTCAACAAAAGCTCTAAGAGTACCGAAAATCATCCAATGCGCCGCCTCACTCACCAACTTGTCCTCACACCGTCAACGACAACCGTTGTACCGCCTCATTACCACGATTCAATGAAGGACGAAAATGCGAGATGAAAGGATGATGCACTTACGCCTGAGAACAACCGCGACAGTAAGACAAGCGCTTGAGGAAACGATTTGCAGGGGAGAGGGAAATAGGGCTTTTGGTCGACGAGCTGGAAATAAGAGAGGGAAATCAGAAATTTTGGTTTTAATCTATCCTGATATTTACCGACGGCCTAGGCTCGTCAGTAATTAAAATCACCATTGAATTACCCACGACCTAAGGACCGTCGATAATGGGCCACCGGTAATTTCCGCTCTTTTTGTTTTGTTTTGTTAGGTTTTCTTTTGGATTATATTTGAGTTGTATGTTAATTTTTTATTTTGAATTGTCTTTGGAGTTTAACATGAGTGAAATTATTTAAATTTGAATTATAGAAAAATTGTAATTTTTTTGGATTAAAAAAAACTTGTAATTAAATGAGTCAACCCGTTTAACCCATCAATCCGTGGTGGGTCGCACTGGGTTCGATTTTTTTCGACTTGCTAATAAATGAGCCAGATTGGATTGGCTCACTAAGTGACCAACCCACGATGAGCTAGACTGGATTGGACTGAATGACCCGTTTTGACAGCACTAATTTAAATTATAGAAATTTAAAAACAGAAAGAAAAAAAAAGTATATAAAATAAAATAAAAAATCTCTCATTCATTTTTCCTCTAGATTTCAAAAGGTCAAATAACCTAATAAGTACTAATATCAACTTATATTTATTAACCGAAACAGTAAAAAGTATTTAAATTTAATTGGATATCCTAGGAACGTATTTTGAATTTCTTAATTTTTGAGATTGATATAACAATGTTTTACACCTTTTTTTTTTACCAAAGAGGAAAGAAGTTTTTGAACTTTTAATATGCTACAAACAATACCTTATTGTGTATCACACCAGTGTTAACGGTTTTAGTACTCATACTATGTAGTAAGCTATGATATCATTGTTCTTATAGGATCAAAGTAAATTATGATATCATTGTTTTTATAGGATCAAATATATTTTTTAAAATCTCTAAAAGAACTTTAAACATTTTAAGTCTTCAACTCGAAAAAGTATTGGTCTTCTCTCAGAATAATCATTCTCTTTAAGTCTAATAAGGATTGTGTCCGAAAAAAAGACACTCTAACACTCAAATTAGTTGATTGCATTAATAAGTAATAAAAACAATAAATAATTAATGTTAAAATATGTTATTTATACTATTATTTATGAATCTTTATTTACATAAATCTGAACCACATAGTCTATAATCTCATATTATTATAATTCATTATAAATAATGCGGTTATTATAATATTATCTTGATTGAATATACAGAAAGGAGACACGTATTTGACTTAGTAAATCGATATATACTGAGTCAGTCAGGAATTTAATGAGGCCATGAATAATTTGATCATGTATAATACAAATATGATCAATTTAGGTAAAAGATATGTCTAGTAATTTGACCGGGAGCCAAAGAGTCAAAGAAGCATTGGTAAGCAAGAATTGTGAATAGAAATAAGATGTTAGAAAAGATAAAGGGTACGTCAGATGACATGTATGCATGCATGCTTTATTTGGGATAATGGAAACCACGTATTCATCCTCTAAATGGAAAATGGGGTTGAGTTCCGTTTCTGTTTTGTGTCAGATTTGCGCCACTAATCCAAGTGATTATCGGAACATTTTGGAAAGAAAACGAAAGTTGCCAAGAATAAATACACAACTCTGAGAAGAACTATCCACAATAGGGTTGGATTTATGCTTCATTTTTTTGCCGAGTTTGATCATGGACAAAGTTGTCAGCCATAACCAAGATTGTGATACTTATCATGTGTCTTTCTCAGTAAATGAAATTGCTATTTTCCCTCAGTATACAATGTCTTTAATTTCCACTATCGTAAGAATATAAGATTATTATCTATTAATTAGTATTGTACTGTTGTATATTATATATTATATATTATGCTATTTCAAAATATACTTGATGTATACATATATTAGTTGCAATTATATTAGTTGTAATAGTAACTAAATCTATTTAAATTAGTATTTATCTACTTGAATCTTGTATGCATACTTTGATTTGCAGTTTTTACTCTCTTAATTCCTAATTATTTCTTGGGTTAATCAGATTTTGAACGCTGAATCTTTTATTTGTATGTTTTCTTTTCAGATATAGAAATTTGATTTTGTTAACATTATTATAAATTTAGTTACAAAATTGTCTAATGTGACTGTTTATTTGTTGAAATTTTCAAAAATTACTTTTTTTTATTAAGACCACATTCTATATTTTAAATAGTTTTAACTGATTAGATCAGTTGTAAGTTATAATTGATATAAAGAGTTATATATTCTATATCAATTATACTTTATAAATGATGTAGAAACTTGCTTCCTACATAAAGTATCATTTGACATCGAAAGCTTTTACTTTCTATATTAACTCATAATTGATATAAAATATTCTGTAATTACATATTATGATAGTGACTATAAAAATTTAGATTATTAATTAATAAAAATAAATAATATTTTATTATGGACAATAATTATATATATGTACGATGTATTTAACTTCTTTAACTCATCTACATAATCAAACTATATATACCGAAGATGATGATGATTATAAATTATTTATGCTAATGGTTACGCTAAAAAATAAAGCTTATAGCTTTATATATATATATATATATATATATATATATATATATATATATATATATACTTCAGGATTGAGGAATAAATAAATTATGAAATTTATTAAAAATTATGACATTATAATGCTTTAATAATATTAAATACATTGGCCGTCTTCTGTTTGAAAAATAAACTACTTCCTCTATGTATTATAGCTATACTCGTAAACACACGCATATAAGATGATTTCACATTCTATTCCTCCAAAAATTTATGAACCCTACTTAGAAAGTTTGCATATATACTACTTTATGGATAGTTATATAAGTATTCATTTTATGATATGATACATGTAACAGAGAAGAAAGAGAAAATATTACTATTTTGTAAAGAAAGTATCCCAAAGACAAGTTGAAATTTAGGGATTTTGGAATTAATTCAAAGCAAATTGTATGTATGAAATTATTGAAAATAATGGCCAAGAATATGAGTGTGGGATTCTCCATATTCCTTGAACAGAAATAGGAGTTTTCAGTCGCGTATACACCAATCCAAGATCAATCAAAGACTATGAAAATGGTAAAAAAAATTCCATAGCTATATCAGTTTCAGCTTACTTATACGTCTCAATATAACCTATAAACAGTAAACTTTAACTGGCATGCAGTTTAAGTTCTTATACGTTTAATAACTAAAACCAGATGTTAGTTTCTGTAAATAAAAACTACACGAGAAATGGTGAAAAATGAAATTATTAATAATATTTCCAAAGTTTATCAATTTTTTTTATAATAATTAAATAATATATTAATAATAGATCAAAATTACTTGATTTAAAAAAAATTAAAGAATATATATAAATGATATTTATGGGAACCAAAATTTCAGTTATGCAAAACAAGAAAGAGACAAAATTAATTTAAGTTTATTAATTATAAGTCTATGATTTATCTGGAATTAATAAATGTGTTTAAGCATTATATTAAGTAATAGTTCTTATCCACCACTAGAGGTGGGCAAATAAAATTGAATTGCACTACACTACTAAAATTTGTATTGAACTAAAAATTAATTTGTCTAAATTGAACTGTAAAACAGTTCAGACAAATTGAACTGTTTTTTGTTTTATCAGGATTGAACTTAACTTTACTAAATTGTACTAAATTACAATATAAACTGAACTGAACTACTAACTATACTAATTTTAAACTGAATTATACTCATTTTAACACTGCCCTAGTTTTTATTAAGCACTTTTTTCAAATTTTTCCACTTTCCTGATACAACTGTAATTATAAAAATTTATTATAAAAAAATTAATTATTTAAATTTTTTAAATAGTAGTCTTTGATCCTGAAACAATATTGTAATTATATTAAATAAATTATTAAAATAACTTTTTAATTGAAATTGAAAAGTATAATGTTTTTTTAATTAAAATTTATTTTAATATTTATTTTATTTTATTCATAAGTATCTTACAAATTAATTTTATAATTATTTGATATTATTATTTTCTATTTTATTTATATTTCTTTTATTATTATATGTGTATGGAAATTATTTTATTTTTTATTTATTTATTTTATTTTTATTTTTTATTTTTTTATTTATATTTATTTTGTCATTAATATTATTTTACTTTTATTTATTTTTTTATTTTTTTATTTATATTTTTTTGTTTTATATGTGTATATAATTTATTTTATCTTTTTATCTACTTATTTTATTTTAAAATAATTTTTTATTTATATTTATTTTGTTTCCTCATAAAATTGTTTTATTAATCAATTATTTATTATTTATATTTTATTATGTAAAAATTAAACTAATATTTATTAATTACTAAATATGATACTAGAAAAATTACTGTTAATAAATGTTTGTTAATTTTTTTCTATAATATTAGTTATTTTTTTTATATTACTATTTTTTTATAATATTTCATTATATAGTAATTAAATAAAATTTAACGTTAAAAAATATATTTTAGTTTTAGTATATAAAATACTATTATTTAAAAATAATAATATTGATATTTATTTTAAATTAAATTGATTTTTAAAATAAATAGTTATTTTAATGTGTGTGTTTACACACATTTTAATATCATTAAAAAAATAACTTATTTTTACATATTTAATAATAGGTTAAAGAATATAATATATTTAAAGTATTATTTTTTTATATAGTTTTTTTTCTTTTATGATTTCTATTACTTAATCATTTAATAAAATTAAATTTAAAAAAAATATATTTTATTTTTATTACTTAAAATAATATTATTTAAAAAGTAATATATGTTTATTTATAAAAAAATATAAAAATTTGTGATAAAAAAATTTTGTCTTAAAAAATTCATTATTAATTTTTGATGTGAACGATTTCTTTTATTAATATTTTATTATTAAATAATGTTTTCTAAGTAAGAAGAAGCAGTTCAAGGGGAACTAGAGAAGAAGAAAAAGTAAATATACCTCTTGCAATTAACTCAACCAAAAATATTATAAATTCAGTTTTTAAAAACTAAACCATAAAATAATATACTGAATTTTAGTAAAAATGGATCAGTTTTTTTTTAAGTATAATTAACTATAGTACATACAAATCAATTATTTTTGCCCAGTCCTAACCACCACAATCATACAATTATTAAAAAGTACTAAGTAATAGCTACCATTTTCAGATTTAATATTTATATTTTAAAAATAGAAATAACTTTTTAAAATAGGTGAGAAATTTAATTTCGTTTGTTGTTTTACCAACCCATGCAGTAATAGTAGTTACTTCCTTGAATTTCATCTGAGAGGCAGACAAACGTGGAGAGATAGAAATAAGCCAACAAGATGCTAGAAATTAAGGGTGTGAAATTCATTTAATGCGTTATTCAATTGATTTATCTATTAAGTAATTAAATTATAATAAAAATATAAAAAAATATATTGAGTTAAATTCATTCCTGAATGATTAATATTTTATGTATTATTTATTAAAATTTAATAGATCTTCTTATCAATATTTAATAAGTTAAAATTAACTTAACTAATTTTTTATAATTAAATCTTTCTTAAATTAATTTTTTTAAGAAGTTTTCAATTATTTTTTTTATATTTCATTTTAGATTTTATAAAACTCTTTTAAAAATTTATTTTTAACTTTTTAACAATACTGTGTGTAGGGATGGATTCATCTATACAAAAATTGTTAACGGATTGACCGAATTTGAATTTGTATTAGGTGAATAAGATTTTTAATTGATTTTTTTATCCAGTTCTTATAATTAAAAATAAAATCTATTTTATCCATAAAGTTTGTCACTCATAGTGGAAATAAGCCATGGAGCTTAAGTGGAGGTTTCAATTCTTACACTTCACAATTTTCTTATTTCACTTTTCATGGTAGAAAATGCTTTTTAAAATATTAAAAAAATACACTCGATAAAATCTATTTTGAAATGAATAAGAGATGAAATAAGAAAAATGTACGACGTTGAAAAACAATACTATGAATTATAATGATATCTCCTAAAAAAACAATCAAATTACACTTAATCTTCTTCTTTCTTTACTATTTCTCAAACCTAATGGAGTGCATGTGTGATGTAAAAATTGGACGACAATAAAATTCTTATAAGAAATTGAAAATTTCTAAATAAGTTTAAAAAATTAAGGTCTTAGAAATAATTTGAGAAAAAATAAAAAGTGTTTAGTGTAATTATGAGCTAATTTGTCTTCGGGGCGCAAAGAGCTATATTTGCCATAACATTTCACAGGAGTCCAAAAGGCATTGCATACACGGCCATTCCTTTTTATACTCCCATGCATACCTCCTGCACCCTGTAATGCTAAAATCACTATTTTGCCTTTTTCTTTTCTTTTATATAGGAAGACTTGTGCAATCCTAATCTAGAAGTCACTTCCAAATTGTGTAATATGAAATAAACTTCTGAAATGATTTTTGAGACAATTTAGAACATATTTTCATTCAAGAAGTTATGTAGGTTTATTAATTTTTTTAATAAAATGGGTTTATAAATTTTATGGCACGAATAAAAGAGGGAGGTGAAATAAGTAATTTTCTACCTCCTAATGGGGTGCACAATAAGGGGTTGCAAAATGAAATTTCCGGCTTACTATCAGTTGAGAGGAGCTCACTCCAACCCTAAGAGGTGTTTTCAATGTTATTCATGTATTTAATCTTGGATTAAATATGTTTTTTAACTTTAACTAAAAATTAAAATTAGTTCATCTTTAAAACTTTAACTTAATTTAAACATAAATATGTTAAACGGTGTAAGCAACTTAAATGTTATCACGTGTTTGAAGTGTCAAATAAATTTAAAATGACTAAATTCATACATTTCTAAAGTTAGAAAACTAAATTAGGCCAAAGTCTCAAAAAATGATTAATTTCAATTTTCACTGAAAATAATGGACCAAAAACATATTTAATCATAAATATTGTTCTTATAGGTCAAATATATTGTGCGGAGACTCCAAAAAGTATTTCAAACATTTCTAATCTTCAACTCCGAATGTATATATCTTATTCGAGATACTCATCTTTCTTTGTGCTACTTATCCTTCTTAAGCCGGATAGGAATTATGCTTGTAGAAGACCAATCAGATGTGTCAATAAACAATAAATTTAATAATAAATGAACGTAATTAACATATTTCTCAAAGTGTATTATTTATACTACTATTCATGAACTCTTTTTTAAAATAATTTTACTGATATTATAATTTTAAAATAATTTTACTAATATTTGTTTATATTATAATAGATAATAGATAGATAGTAAAAAACCTCTAACGTTGAAACTTTATTGCATGTGCACACACATCCTTTCTATAAAATAACTTTTCTCTGCAAGTCTATCATGGCATGGCCCGTTTTACTCATAGGCAGTTGCGCAGACACGAAACACAAGCGCAACATAAAATGCTTTGTACGGAGTGTACATGTCTTGAAACATCGTTTGACACAAGAATCCAACACGCACGCAACAATTTTCTCCTGGAGTGTCTTTCCATGATGCATAGGTTATGGCCAACATCTGTTTCTTGTTATTAGAAACCCATACAACACAATAATCCATTTCATGTTTTGTGTTCAGCGTCGATATGGATTAATCAATCATCAAGAATTCAACACATAGCAGATGAAGCGTTCTAAAATGGCTTAAGCATTCACCGTAACAAAAGACACGCAAACGGACTCATCATCTCTTTCAATTTATAATAGCAATGAACCAATTGCAAAACTTGTAAAGAGAAATGTCCTCAACACTATTCCACCTGTTTTTTCCTGTTAACTCTTATAAAATATTAATTCAGTAGTAACATAAAGTTAACTGAAATAAATTACCATCAAATTGTGATGTTTAGTTGTTATATTTTTAAGTAAAAATAATTACGTTTCGACTATTGATTAGAATTTTGTATTTAATTGTAAGCGTTGAATTTAATAATTGATATCAAAATGAATGTTACAAGTTTAATTTTAATTTATAGTGAACTAATTAAGAGAAAACGTACCTTTTCTAAAACCGATGTGAATTTTTTAAGATACATAATTTTTTTTTCTATCATATTTCTAATTTTGCGTTAGGATAATTTATGTTTGAAGTTTAAAAAATGGTAGAAAAAGTCTAATTTTACTTTTAAAATGTTAGTCTTAGTTGTTCTTTAATTAAAAATGTCGCCAATTCATTTTTAGTTGAGCAATAGTCGAAGAAATATAAGTCTATTAAAATTCACATGTGGGATTTTAAAGATACGTAGCTATTTTTCATTTAAGATATCACATTTCTAAAATTTTATTAGGTGGTTAAGTTACAAGTTTAAAATTTTCTAGAAAAGTCTCGTTTTAGTTTTAAATTTTCAGTCTTAGTTTTTCCTTATTTCTTAATTTCAAAATAAACATGTTTTAAAAGTTGCATGCCGTATTAAAAATAATAATTGAAGATGTGTATATGTAAAGGTGATGGCATAGATATTGATAGGTGGAGTAGGTATTGGTGGGCTGATGCTTCTATGACTATCAACAATCAACTAGTCTTAATTCAATTTTATAAAATTAATTTGTCAAAATAAAATTTATACTTAGTGATGAATTTTTAATAAATATTTGTAATTTTTATGTAAATATTAAAAGTGTTAAATAAATAATATATATATATATATATATATATATTATTTAATATAAATAATATATATATTAAATTCATCTTATTTTTAGTTAATGAGATTTTTAATATATAAGACATATATATTTTGGGACTAGACATTAATAAATGAGTTGATAACGATCCATAGAGAATGACAATGTAAACATAACAAATAATAAATCTTGTTAGAATAGATTTTGAACAATCATAATATTATTTTAAGATAACTTTAAGTTTAATTTAATCACACAAATGGACCTATGAAGTGATATCTGTATTTACTTATATACTGTAAAATCGTCTTATATCTTTAATGAACATAAAATTTGTAATAATAATAATAAAGAAAATAAGAATCTTGATTACTTTGACAAAAAAAAATTATTGTTAATAAAGTTTAATCATTCTTATAGTCTCTATTTATATTGAATTTTTGTAAATAGGTTATTTGTTTTTTTTTTACTCGAGTTTCTAAATGTGAAAAATTAGATGTTTAGATGGAATATGTAAGATTAAAAGATAAAAAAATATGTTTGTGAAATGTAATTTGACTCATTAGGATTTAATTTTGAGTGGTTTTGATTAAAATAATGAAAACCCCGGATCAAGGAACCTAATCCCACTCAGAAACCTAAAATTTGAAAAAACCCTATCTGGTTTTTCTTCCTTGCGGGTTAAGAACCCAGTTTTTTCCACCACTTTTTCTCATCTTTTTCGTTCTCTGTCATGACAGCGCAACCTTTTGTCTTCGCTCTGCAATGGTGGAGCCACGGACTGTTCCTTCATCTTCAACGTCCAACCCAACGACCCAGTCACGGGTTCTTCCTTTCTTGATCTCGTGGATTTTGTAAAACCCCAATCCAGGGTTTATGGCACAAGCTCTTCGTTCTGGTGCCATGGTGGAGCCAATCCAGAGGCGTGCTGCTTCTTCTTAGTTGCAGACCAGCGGTAGAGTTGCTGGAAAGTTTTGATGGCTGACGAGAAGCGAAAATCCATCACGACAATAGTGGCGACCTCCGTCTTCACTAGATATGTTTTTTTGCAGGCGGTGTTTGGTTCGTGTTGGGTTTTCGAATTCAATTCCAAAAGCTGCAGTTGGCTTGGTTTCCTCTTCATATTTTTGTTTGGGAAATCCCAAGTTGTTGAATTCAGCAGGTGGGAGAAGAAGAAACATATGCTTCACTTGTAACGCTCTTTTCGGATTGATCGTGCCAGAGATCGTCGTTTCCAAATTGGTTTTCAAGAATCCTAATTTCGAATTTTCAATAACTCTAATTCGTGATTACTAAATTAAATTTTTAAAAACCTATTCTTTAATTTTTTAATCTAACATATTTTTCTTATCATTCTCTTGTATCTGTCACGTCAATTAATGAATTGAATTGAACTCAGAGTGATAACTCGGCTTAACGTATTAATAATGTTGATTCGAAATTTAGTAATCAACAACCATGTATTACTAGTAATCCAAAAATAATAAATTCAGAAAAGACCAAAAGGGATATCAAAGCTTTAACAATGAGAAGTAAAGGCACGTATCTGGTACAATAAATTTAACCTAAATCTTGTGATGCTACTTCATGAGCAGAATATCGTTATAAACTTACAAAAATATGATTTTTATGGAAACTTCACAGAAAGCTACTTCCCAGAAAAGTCTCTGAAACTATTTGAGTCACCATATATATATATATATATATATATATATATATATATATATATATATATATATATATCATATTCTTTATCTTCACGTTTTGCTTACATGATTGTTTTCCCAAAGCTAGAGTTTAGTCAATAAAAGCTTCTACTATGGGTAGTCCACAACCTAGATGCATTATCTCTTAGGCATGTTACATCAACATTTATAGAGTTTTCTTTTTCAACTTTTGTTTAGGTTATCAACCCAAAAGCCCAAACCCATGCCTAGGTTTCATCTAAAATAGACAACCTTGTATTCAAAATTTATCCACCATACTTCAACGAAATCAAAATAAATATTAAATATAATATTTTTTTTGTTGAAAATAATTACTAAATGCAATATTTTTTTCTCTTAATGGATTAATCAGTCATTTTTGATTTGATGGATTCACGCTTTCCTTTATGATGATAAAAAATTATTAATACAGTTAAAAATTTCGGGCAAGATAATAATTATCATAATGAAAAGAAGTCACCATAAATATTGAAAACAACATAAAAGTTGAAACTTATTACATAAATGAGTATCTTTATGTTATTAATAAAAAAAAAACTTAAAAGTCAGTTACTAATTAGTAAAAGAATATATAAAGAAACAATTACAATAGTGAATCTTGTTTATTAGTTGTTATAAACTATAGATAAAAAAAACCGTTAACAAAACATTAAGAAATAAATCTATAATAATAAGAAAAAAGTACAGGCAAAAATAGACCATCTTTATTAATTGCGATATTATATAGATAAAAGAAAACAGTTGACAAAACTTTCAACATAAAATGATCAGAAAAGTATATACACCCAAAAGCGTTTACGGAAATAATTGCCTTATTAATAATGGTTAGAGATTATTGTTGTGGACATATGGGTGGAACGACCAGATTCTGATGCAAAAGAAAAAAAGAAAAGAAAAGTGATAATTGAATGGATTAGATATCTAATAATGGTGAATCAACCACCCAAAGAAATAATAAAATCTAATAACTAACTATAATTGATAGAATTAAGACAAAGTAGTTTTAATAAATACTTGTATTCTAACCACATCTGCACGCATTAGATTTGAAACTAGGATTAGAAAACTAACAAGCAACTTTGGCTCCAACAATAATAGAAATTATGGAATGAACGCGAGATATTAAACCTCATTCCTCACACAAACATCAAATTAAGCTTTGTGACAAGGTGCCTCCACATGGAAAAGGACCTTTATCCATACTTACAAGCTTCAACTCTTTACCATAAGTTTGAGCATCTACATCCTCCATAACTTTAATTATGATTTCAAAAAAGACAAAAAAAGAAAATAAATAAAGCACCGATCATTTATTGTTAGATAGGGAACTTGTTTTTTCATCATGCAGAGTAGCAGACTTGTGTCATAATCAAACATTCAATCATTGACAATGCAGAAGAAGAAAAACAACTATGTTATGGTCCCAATTTAGATTTGCAACAAGTAATGAATGAAATGGTTAACAGGGTATGAGGAATTAATCCAAAATTAATTAATAAACAAGTATGAGGAATTATTCCATCCTTCAGGCTAAGAATAAGAAAATTATGATAATGAAAATCAAATATCTAGCTGTGTGTTCTTACAAAAGGTAAAAGAAAAAACATCAAATAAACAACACCGGTAACCTACATTTGTGTTGAGACTTACTTCAATTATTTAACCTATTCCTGTGATACATGATAGCAAGCTTTGAAAATTTTCATGTAAAAGTAAATGGGGGAAGATAGGAATTGGAAAGGAAGAAAAAGGAAAGTGAAATTTTGAAGATAAAAATAAACAAGTGAATAGTCTCCTTGTTGGAAAACTTTTCAGGCAATGGTGAGAAATATCTGAAGTGAATCTCCTCCTCCTATCCTCCCCCAGCGAGGAAAGAAAATTAAGATCGAAAAAGAAGGGGGGGGAAAGTACCAATTAGCAAGAATCTTTGTGTCAAATGGATGAATGAATGTTGAGGAAGTATGAAAATGTGGGTTGAGAAGTGAAATTGTTCAGCATCCCATGACAGCACAATTATAGACAAAGTTGCCGGAGTGTTTTCTGGCAAGTAGATTCCACTGTAGAGGTCCTTCACCAGGAACACACGAATTTAGTTCGATAAAACCTTCACCGTGAGTCCTTGGACCACCAATCACAATTAGCTTATCACCACATGCCCTGAATGCAAGACCCCAACCATTCATCGACACCACTCGTTCAGGCAGCCTCCCAATGCTACGCCAAAATCTTCTATCTTTATCGTATTTTTTCACCTCCATGTCAGCATAATCTGCTGCGTAAAGTTCATTATTTACAACCGCAACCAGAGGTGGTGCCTCCGCTGTTGCAGGCATGTCAGAGGTAGCACTGCGTCCAGGGGACATGTTAGGAATTTCTGTCCATGTTCTAGTTTGTAAGTTGTATTCCTCACCACATGTAAGAAGCTTAGAATCTTTTCCACCAATTCCCCCAATAACATAAAACTTTCTATCCATAAATACCCCAGAGCACATCTTCCTTGGCTTGTTCATGCTAGGGAGAACTTCCCAGCTTTGATTCTCAGAGTTGTACAGTTCCGCCGAGTCAAGAATACGACCCTCCGAATCACACCCACCCGCCAAAATAGCTATCTCCCCGAGGCTCGCAGATCCAAACAAACACCTTGGACCATTCATCCTCATCCCAGATGACCATGAGTTCGTCAAAAGACTGTATCTGTATATCACGTGAGACCTCAGCTCCCTCCCAAACACAATAAGCTCGGTACCTACAGCCAGAGACTCCTTGTCTGAACACATGAAGCATTCGTTCGAAGCCATTCTTGGCAAATGCATCCACCTTTCACGAATTGGATCGTAGGCCTCCCATTCCAGGAGGGCACAGGAAAAATAAATCCAGTGTTCCACTATGCCTTTCAGCCTCCTCCATCTGTACAGCTCCCCGCTTCTGATTGTGTTTCGAAAGCTCCTATTCAGTGAGGCCAGAGAACCATAATCGGACCTCGAACATCGGCTCAGACATGCGATTGAGCTGTCCCTGTTCATTCTCGGCAAAAGAGAACCCGAATCTGACGAATCCCCACCTTCATGCTCTTCCTGCTCCATCTGCTCTTCCTCGTTCTTCTTAACTTGGACAGAATCAAAGACAACTCCAACTCTCTCCCCTTGATCGAGAGATTCCGCTCTCCTGTTCATCTTCCTGGGCTGAGATTCTTCTTCACAATCGGCATCACTAGGGCGTTTTCCATTCTTCATGTCCAAGTCTGGCAGGTATGGCATGAAAGACCACTTGTTATCTGCCTGACAAGAACTGGAAAACAACCCCGGAATCACGCAGGAACGGCCTTCCAACATAGTCTCCAACCCAAGAGGCAAGAGGCAAAAGGCAAAAGCAGCGGCAGCACCAACAAGAACTCAACCTTCAATTATTAGATGTCTTCTTCTCTTTCTCCCAAGCCAAATTCAACCCGCGCCCCAGAAGGAACTACCTTCGATATCAAGAGCCTGTGCAAGAAGGAATCAATCAATTTCAATTACAAGTTCCATGCACTTCTCTCTCTACAATTCTATTTGTTAATTTAAATGCCCAGAAACGCCAACACAGCAATATTACAGATCCGAATCCATTCAAAGTCACATTTTTTTTCTATGAACCCCTAAATAGAGAAAAGAGAAAAGGGGAAACTGTCCTTCCAGAACCAAATTCACATAGAGATCCCAATAATCAAAACACCATAAATAGATGCAGACTTTAATTAAACAAACCAGTGAATCCTTCCGGACACATGTAATGAATCCAACATTCCAACTATATGTGGAGAAAAAATCAATTTTGAACAAAACCCATCAACCAACATCCTCCAGAATTCAACAAAAAGCAAAATTTAGTTAGATCTTCATAAATCTACCATCTTCCTCAATACCCAACAACATAGCAGACAACCCATCTTGTTCATGAGAAAGCTAGAAAGCCATTTAGAAAGAGAGAGTGAAGAAAAAGATGGATGGAGAGAGAAAAAAAAATGATGCAAGGAACTTACAAGTTGGATAAGAACCAAAATCGGAAAAACAACAAAAGTACTTGATGAGCAGATTTTGCAAGATTGAAAAACAGTCTTCAACTCCTTCTTTCTCTATCTCAAACTCACTGTTTTTGCATGTAGCTCACACACCCACCCACACACACAGAAAGGAAAAGAAAGAAAGACCCAGAGAGAGAAAGAGAGCGGAAGTGTCTTTCTTTCTCTCTTTACCCAGCTCTTAGAAGTTCTTTGGTTTTAGGTTGGTCCTTTCGTGGGTTAGTGTCTGCAAATCAGGTGAAGGGAAGGTTTTGGAGCAAAATCTCAGAGAGGACCCCTCACATAGCCTTATCTCCCTTAAATCATATCTTAATTTATAATTAAATAATTCCTTAATTCATTTCTTTCCCATGGTCATTAATTAACTAATTAATTGATTAATTTAACATCCTTCTATGTGTCTTTTTCTTCATCTTTTCCCATTTCTTTCAATTTTGTGCGTGTGGGTGTTTGGGTTAAGCAAATTTTGATGGAGGAGGTTGGGTGGAGCCTACCAAAAGGTTTTCCGGTAACTGGTTACTGGTAACCGCCGGTGTCAACACGTGTTGACTAGTGGGATGGAGAAGGATGAGATGATTTGTTTTCTTTTTTTTTTTTCTGCCAGTCTGACTCACAATCCAATTATTTTACAAATTCATTTAGAAAATCTTCATAATCTTTTGTTAAATTATTTTTAATCAATGAAAATTCTTTTAATGAAAGTCTTAGATTCAATTCTCAAATATTTTTTAACTTAATAAATAATCTTACATTCAAATGTCAAATATATGATTTATTAAATTCTTATAAAAAATAGTTATAATAATCTTATCTAAGAAAATTCTCCCATGTGTTCTCCAAAACATAGATTCAATTTTATACAACAATCTCAAATAATCTTTAAATAATATGCAGTCAAATTTTAGTTTATCATATAAAAATGAATAATAATGGAGCAGGTTACACAAAAATTGAATGAAAATTATATTATAAAATCTTGTATTATACATTATTAACTTATAATATAAAAAAACATTGCACAGATGCTTAAAATTCATTTTGAAAAAAGGACAAATAAAAAGGAGTGTTCGATTTTCGTTACCCATACGTCCGTCTATGTGCAGTTGGATTCTTATTCCAAATTATTGGCTGGTCAATTTCTCGTGGGGAGAGGAGAATTTGATGCGGCAGGCAGCGGGGCAATTAAGATTGGTGGAAGAGTTTTGTTTTGTTGGTTAATGATGCAAAAGTAACATCGGCTAGCTAGATTTTTAACCTAAGGTGTGACTTTTGACTAGTCAACTTTGATTATTATATTTATTAATTGATATTTTTTATTGTTAGTTATGGGTGGGTGTTTACATACTAAAAGAGAAAAAGAAAGAAGAGAAAGAATATTTTAACTTTAACATTTTGTGATAATGTTGTTAAGTGTGGTGATGATTATGATTATTACTACCAAACACGGCTGAATCATGGCTAAGTCAAAAAAGCAGATTGTGCAACACTTCATTCAATTTCCGTTTGCGTTTTCGGCTGGGGCTCTCAATCCTTTTTATTATTTTTATTTCTTATGCTTATTTATTAACTACCTATTGATTCAAACGTCTCACCTTAAAACTGCTCGTTTAATTTAATTTGTTGTCCAAAGGTCTATCATGGGTAACATACTTTTCAATTTCATTCATACAAGTAATAGGAGAAAAATTTTAGGTAGTATAGCCTTATTGAAAATTTTGTAACTACCCATTTTTCCTTTCTTAAAATATATTTCACTTTTTTTTTCTCAAATTTAAACATAATAATAACAGTAGAATTCACGCAAACAAGTATACCAAGAAAAATCAATCAGCAAAGCTTTCTTTCAAGCACTGTGTTGAGATCCCTAATCATTCAACTTTTAATTATAGTTTGAAATAGTAATTACTAGCAATCTAATATCTAATCTTGTAGGCTTTGATGGACCTAACTTGAATTAAAATAATCATTTTCAAAAACATTTTTTTTACCTCCTTTTCTGTTTTCTACGTGATGATTATCACGGGTGGTTTTGCACATAATCACAACAGTTTGAAATCTTAATCATCCCCAAACTTCTTTCTTTTCATACAACAACATGATTAGATTGTGGTTTGTCGCCAATCTTTTCTATTTTCTTTTTTCATAAATGGAAAACTTTTGTCTTTCGTTATAGTACATCCCACCACCTTAGATTCACACACCTTTTTTGGTATGGAGGTTAAAATTTTCAAACCCAATTAGTGTGTACACTCATAATAAAAAGAAGAGGCAAAATCCATAACTAACAAAAGAAATGACAAAAAAATTAAAGTAGTATAAAAATGATAAAAAAAAAAAAATCTTAAAGTGACCTTAACAAATTAAGTGTGAAAATCAAATGAAAACCGTTATAATAACACCCCTTTCTTATATTTGATTAGTAGTACTGAAATATTACCTTTTGTATTGATTGATTTAATTACTATAAATGTAAATGCCAAAAATATCATAACTAATTTCTAGATTTAGACATGCAAGAATAATGCTATGACTGTCTTGTATATTTTCTTATATTATTTTATTGTTTTTTAACGTTATTTGTCTTCTTTTTTTTAAGTACTAGATAATGAACACTCATGCATTACAATAATTTCATATTCTTAAACTATGGCCATTAACTTAAATTAATGTTACCAATTCTTATAATCATTTATTATTATTTTTAATATATATATATATATATATATATATATATATATATATATATATATTAAAAATAGATAGATAAATAGAAAAATAGATAGATAAAGAGATGGATGGATGGAGATAGATAGATATGTCGAATGTACTTTAGGAAATTTTATTAAAAAATAATTTTGCAATATTTTGAATTCAACCAAAATCATTTCTAATGAGTACAAAATTAAATTTTACGAAAAACTATATTGCAATGAAATTATATTTTAAATCTTATTTTTTTTTTCTATTGGTTTTTTAAATCATTTTTGGATTTATTTGAACTAACAAGTTTTTGTGTATCCATGGTTAATTCAAATTTAAATAAACATTTAAGAAAATGGCATATGTTCTTATTTATAATCAATATTAAATTGTAATACAGGACTAAACTGAAAAAAAGAAGACATTTTAAATTTAAGAGGAAATTATATAAACATACAAAAATCAAGCATATTATATTTATCGATATGAAGTTTAAAAATTTAAATTGATTAATATTTAAATATTATTAATTTTTGAAAATATTAAATAGTTTTTAAATCTTTATAAATATAATTTTGTGGATTGTGATTAGCGATAATATTAATGACTTTATATTAGTGGTATCTGCTTGATTTCCTGAAAAATTTATCAGTTATTATAGTTTTTTTAATGTTATTTTAGTCTTTATTTGGATAATTTATTTTTTACACAAACTAACAAAATAAGACCGTTACTAATTTATGCCATTAATGAATTGACCATGTTTGTGTTTACTTTTCTTTTTTTAATTTTATCATTTAATAAATATTTTTTAAATTAAAATGATTATTTATTAATTTTAATCTTTAAATGATATTTTCTTAAAATTTAATTATTTTTTAGTTGATTTTTTTGTACTTATTAATATTTTAAACTAATAAAATGAATATTTATAAAACCATTTACCTATATATAAAAATGATTTATATTTATTTTTATAATTATAATTTTATTATTTTATAATATCATAAAAAAGTGAAAGCGTGTAATAATAATAAAAAAATAAAGATAATAAAAATCATTTTATTTTTAAATGTGTAATTCAATTAAGTAACGTATGTCTTATTATTTAATTTCATATGAACAAAGTAGTCATATATAATATTTTTAAATTTTAATACATTACGAACATAATTTTGTTATTTTAATATCATTCTTACTTTTGAATCATATATATTTAATTTAATTTGAGAGTTATAACTTACTTTTTAATATAATCTTTTGCTTTATATATTTAACCACATCTCCTTTCTTATTACATTATCTATATTATTTTCAGACACTTTATAAAACTTCAGTTCCAACCAAACAAAAGAAAAGATATTTTTTTATTTATTTACATTTTCATTTATTCTCTCCTGTATGTATGTAGTTACTTAAAAAAGTTCCATTTTTTTAAACTTTTATATGTTCTTTTATTTGATTTATTTTTCACCTTTATTTCTTACCTTATCATTAACTTGGAAAAATGATAATTGAAGTTACAGATTATTAATATATGAAAGATAAAAATTGTTGAAAGATTGGTTAGTTTTGAAGATGAAAAATGCTGGCATGACAATGAATAGTTTGTCTGAACATAAGATGATAAAAAATTAGAATGAGAGTGTAGTTGAAGAAGAGAACTTAAATGCGGCAACAAGTCTCCAAAAACAATCACATGGCTTATGCTATTACATCGCAAATTCAATTATAAAACAAAATAGGTGAGCTGTGAATGAACAAGATCATGTCCCCACCAAGACCTCTCTTTCTCTCTCTCTCTTTCTCTCTCTCTCATCAATCTATCTATCTATCTATGCCACTCCATTCTGTCAATGGTCCCCACCAACCTTTTCTTTTTTTTTCCTTCTTCTCTTCTCACCACCATTACTATAACAATATATAATAATCCAAAAGATAAATAACTTTCCTTTTTTTCATTATTTCTTAAATACAATAATAATTCTTTTTCTTTTTTAGCTCTAGCTTAGAGTTTCCACCACCAATTTCAAAATTTTCAGTGTGAGGGCTATTATGGTATTTCACAAACACTTTATTTTAACTTACATTGTGAATTTGGACGCTAGTGTACACGTATCGTGTTCGTAAGTTTTATTTCTTTTAGCGTGTAAGCCTTTGACGGCGTCGTTGGGAGCATCGAAAGTCGACACATAACGGCAACGTGCCCTGCATGTGCACGCCATCTTAAATCTTCCTTAAAATATATAATTAATGCAAACCACAAGGATTTGATTTGGAGTAATCATCTGGTCTAATCACAGACACGTGTGCATTTTTTTCACGTGTCAGATATAAGCTGCTTTTTGGGTGAGCGTACTTTGAGTCACGTGTCTGTGCACGTGGGGTGTTTCTCACTTGATTCTTTTTCTTTTATTTTATTTGCAAAAGGCTGAAATGCTTTTTAATTTATATACATGTTTACAAGTTTTTATAGTAAATAAAATATAGAACATGGGCGTAATTTATTGTTGTCTAACTTTAGGGTTAAATTGTTTAATGATAATCATTGTGATCACTTATTATTTGCCCAAACTATTTATAAATAAAATCGCACTATTTCAGCAGCACTGACTCAGCTTAATATTTACAGTATCTGCTGTCATTTCTAAAATATACATAAAGGAAGTATAGCACGTGAAAAAAAAAAGTTTATTAAGAGAAATAAAATAAAAAAAATTATAATCCTTAAATTGGATTAAAATGAGAGTACATATTTAAATATATTTTTTCTTTGCACTGAGTTTGTTTCCATGATTAGAGGTCTTTATATTTGCAATAAGGATAAGAATATTGCGTTAGCATGACTGAAGCATACGGTTACGTGAGACTTCTTTCACTTTTTGTAACTTGGCTTTGCGTTTGGAATTGCATTTTCCACAATAGAAATGTGTAAAATAACACTTATAATTCTAAAGAGGATGCATTTTATAATTTTCAAAACACAAGTTCGATCATCTTATCTTGTTAACATATTTCTTCTATAGATTAATCTTTAATTTTGGTACATCAATTATACTATATTGATAGACATAAATCCTTTTCATACAATTTGATTATGTAAGTTAATATAAACTAAAAATATATTTCTTAAGATAAGTATTATAATTATATAAAATTTATTATATATTTAAACGTATGTTATTTTGGGTTTTTAACGTCAGTTCCAGAATCGATGTCTTTATGGATGACGTTAATGGAACGTTAAAATTATAAAACCCGATGTCTATATAGACGTCAGACATAACACAAATCGACGTCTAAGGACACTATATAGGCGTTGGTTATTGCCATGTGCGACGTCTAAGGATACTATATAGACGTCAGTTAGTGTCATGTGCGACGTCTAAGGGCACTATAAAGACGTCACACATTGCACTAACTGACGTCTAAGGACACCATAGACGTCAGACTTGACACTAACCGACGTCTAAGAGAGTCGTTGTGTTTTAGTGCAGTCTTGCTCGTGTCTTTGAATAGCCTAGTAGCACACTCTTCCTTTCTTAGCTTCCTCACAAGAAAAGCTTGTGACTTTTGCATCTTCTATAAATTAATCTTTAATTTTGGTACATCAATTATACTATAGTTATAGATATAAATCCTTTTCATACAATTTGATTATGTAAGTTAAGATAAACTAAAATTATATTTCTTAAGATAAGTATTATAATTATTTAAAATTTATTATATATATATATATATATATATATATATATATATATATATATATATATATATATATATATAAACAAAGCATAAGACAATTTATATTCTTAAAAGTATAATGAATTATATCCATAAAGTACATCCACTTAAATGTTTGTATAAACAACGTTACTTAAAAAAAGTATATCCTATGGTGATCTCTCACCAAATGCTTACTACTAGTATTTGAAAAAGTTTTTTAAGGTGATAGTTTATTTATTTTTATCTCAATTCAATTATTAATTTATTTAAAAGAAGTTAATATAGTCTTTATATTATTTGAAAGATAACTAACATGTCAATAATTTTTTTAAAAGAATTAGTTTTTACTTTCTCTATTTTTAATCATTGCATATTAATAGAGATTGAAAAGTTAAAGAGAGTAACTATAGACATTAATTTAAGGAAGATACTATATTGATTCTTTTAAATAAAATTTGAATAGAATCAAAGAAAAAGAAAGTTAAAATCCTTATTGTTGTTCGGTAGTGTGATGTATTAAAGTAGGGACTCTAGGATTGAGGAATGATTTTGATACTTTTTGGTCTTGTTCACTTGAGTGGATTGAGGAGAGAGTAATTGAGAGGATTTGAAGGTAATTTTTCTTGTTGTTTATTTGAATAGATTTGAAGGTAAGTAAGATTAGATTTGGAAGTAAAATTTGTGAGAATTAGAGTAGGATTTAATTTATATGACAAATTAAAAAAAATTACTTCCAAATTCACTCTCACTTACCTCCAAATCTATTCAAATAAACAACAACAAAAATTTATCATCAAATCCTCTCAATTACTCTACCCCAAATCCACTCAAGTGAACAAGACCTTAATAACTTCCAATCTCAACTAGAGAAGGATGATTATGTCGTGAAAAGTAATATGAGGTCTGTAGTCTGATGGTCATGTATTGACCATAGATTTTTGACAAATTAACAATGATGTGTGGTAGTTTGATGTGGGCAGATTGTTTCACAACAAATGGGGCAGAACCCCATTAGTTTGACATCAATACATGTATATGAATGATTGAAGTCTTGAGTTGATATATTTATTTTTGTATTGTTTGATTTTAACAATTATTGATAATGATTTGAATTGTATGAATGTTCTTTGGTACTTTTGCTTACCCTTTTGCCCTTATCTGTGTGAGTGTTGTTTTCTCTTTCGTAATTATCACCTTAATGGTGTGAGCAGAGAAAAATGTCTTTGGTGAGTAGGTGCTAACTGGTGTTAGAGCTAAGACTTAGAGTTAGACATTTTGTCATTTCTGTTTTTGTTTTGTATAGACTATATTACACTTTTGGTTCAATGTGATATATCTTCTTATAGTGTAGGACAATGTATATCTATTTTTATCATGTTATATTTGAATAATTGTAACAACAGTTTATAGTGTAGGACAATGTATATGTATTTGTATTATTAAAAAAATGCAATAAATCCTATAATAGTTGAACACTATGAAAACTCAAAGATTACAAAAAAAAATCTTATAAAATTATTCTTTTATAAAAATTAATTAAAACAAAAAATAATTAAAAATATAAAATATTATTAGCTTACTTTAAATTTTATTTGATTATTAATTTTTTAGTAAGACAAAATTATATATATATATATAATAATAATAATAATAATAATAATAATATTAATAATAATAATAATAATAATAATAATAATAATAAACATATGTTTTAATCTTTTTAAAATCCAAAATAAAATTTTAAACTTGAACTTTTAATATACTGTTTTTAAAGAAGGTCAACCTTGAATGAAGAGGATAATAAGAGACTTTAACTTACCACATTTTTAATGGATTGGCCTCGCCACTCCTATCTTTGTCATTCCTTATTCTATATAAAAGAAATTAACTAAGATAACTTTTAAATATCATTTGCAGTAATATTTAAAAAAAATAAGTTGAAAACTCACTCTAATCTAACAATAACTTGGTAAAATTTATAAAATTAAATTATAAACTCATTCTAACAACTTAATATATGAGAGTATTTTTTATATATACACTACAACCTAAAAGACACAGTTCCCTTAAGGTACTTAAAGATATGCTTAATTGCGGTTAGGTGAGACTCTCTAGGACTAGCTTGATACCTAACACAAACACATACTCTTTGCATGATATCTGACCTACTAGTAGAAAGATATAACAATGAACCTATCATGCCTCTATACAGAGTTTGGTTTACGGACGTACCTGATTCATCCTTGTCGAGATAACATGATGTAACCATAGGAGTTGATGCCTCCTTAGCTTTATCCATTTCAAACTTCTTTAGGATTTCCCCTACATAGTTTGACAACAAGAGTATATGTTTCATCATAATCAATATCTTCTTCTTGACTGTACCCTTTTGCAACAAGCCTAGCTTTATTCTTGGTGATATTTCCATCTTCATCCAGTTTGTTTCTCAACACCCATTTTGTTCCTATCACTCGATGAGTTCTTTCTCTAGGGACTAACTCCCAAACTTGATTTCTTTGAAACTGGTTGAGCTCTTCTTGCATAGCCACACACCATTGATCGTCTTCTAGAGCTTTCTTGACGTTCTTAGGTTCTAATTGTGAAACAAAAGCCATAGTCATGCAATAATTTGCTAAGTTTCTACGAGTACTTACCCTTTTTGAGACATCCCCAATAACATTGTCTAATGATAATCCTCGGGGTTGTTGTCATGTCTTAGCTAAATTTCAAGTGAAAAACCCTTAGAACTCTTGCACTTGGATTTATTTGGTCCTTCAAGGATAAAAAGTTTTGGAGGGAAATTATTATGCTTTAGTTATCAGGGAATACAGACAGACAATTTTCATCAAAAACAGCCAAAATTCATTGGTAAAGCAGTATTTTTGATGACCAAATATCCGTCGGTAAATCCTTTGTCAGTAACCATTACCGACGACTTTATCCTTCGTAATTACCGACGACCTTTTCCATCGGTAATTATTGAGAAAAAAGATCGTCAGTAATTACCGAAGGAATAGGTCATCGGTAAGTACCGAAGGAAAAGACCGTCGGTAATTACCAAAGGAAAAGACCGTCGCTAATTATCGAAGAAAAAGCTGTCAGTAATTATCAAAGGTCAAAGGCCGTCGGTAAGTCCGTTAGAAAAAACAAAGTAGAATTAAGTTGGATTTGTATATGTTATCCAACTACCCAAACTTGCATAAAATATTCACAACATAGACAAACTTGCATAACATTTTCAAATCACAGACAAACTTGCATAATATACATTCCAGAATAGTCCAATCACTGATGGAATATACAATATGACATAATTTATATTCTTCAAATTTAAGAACTTGTTTTTGTAAAGTAAGCATAAAACATAAAACATAAAACAATATGATCTACACCAACAAAATATATATGTTTGAAACACATGAGGAAATATAATGTTAAGGTAAGAACATTACTTATTAGCTACTTGATCCAATTTGACATCTTTCTTAGCTTCATTTAAATGGTTTAAATTTTTTAGGATGAGAACATTACTTATTATTAGGGTACTTTAGGTGAATTCCCAATTTCTCACCTTTTTAGTAGACCTTTTAAGCTTTTAAGTAGTACAATTTGTAAAAGTTTAGAAACCACCCATCTTGAAACCACAAGAGATGAACCTGCACCTCCTTTGAGTCTTCACAAAGGATGAATCACCTCCTCCGAATACTTCACGAAGGATGAACCTCTTCCAAACTCTTCCTCAGATACACCAAGGATGAACCTCTTCCAAACAATTTCTCACCTTTTTAGTAGACCTTTTAAGCTTTTAAGTAGTACAATTTGTAAAAGTTTAGAAACCACCCCTCTTGAAACCACAAGAGATGAACCTGCACCTCCTTTGAGTCTTCACAAAGGATGAATCACCTCCTCCGAATACTTCACGAAGGATGAACCTCTTCCAAACACTTCCTCAGATACACCAAGGATGAACCTCTTCCAAACAATTTCTCACCTTTTTAGTAGACCTTTTAAGCTTTTAAGTAGTACAATTTGTAAAAGTTTAGAAACCACCCCTCTTAAAACCACAAGAGATGAACCTGCACCTCCTTTGAGTCTTCACAAAGGATGAATCACCTCCTCCGAATACTTCACGAAGGATGAACCTCTTCCAAACACTTCCTCAGATACACCAAGGATGAACCAACTATTCCTCTATCACCGCATAGCACTTCAATAGCTCCACAGACAAGAGTTTCTTTAGCTAGGCGAGAGTACACAATTCTCAATGATTTTAGATACCTAGAGCACAAGGGAAAAGTTGTTGATGATGGATAAAGAGAGCCTATTTATAGACTCAAGCAAATACTCTTCCGTTCTTCGTTTCCAGCCATTTAATGCTTTTAATAGATTAATATTATTGTTAATCGATTAAAACGAGTACAACGACTAGAATATGTTTTAATCGATTATTCCAGTGGCTATTTGAGTTTTCAGCACTTGCAACGTTTTAATCGATTAATACTAGGTTTAATCGATTAAAACCGTGCGATTTTGATTCTGAACAGCAATTATACAGTATGGCAGTACATGAAATCAAAACCTACTGAAAATCTAAGTCCTAAGCATCAAACTACAATTATTACAAAAGCTTTTTATAACAAAACAAGTCTTCAAAGGATCTTCTTGAATCTTGATATCTTTTGACTTGAAATTGGACATCATCAAAACTTCATCTTCATAATTTTGCTAACAGTTTCTTACCTTCATTTCACTAATTTAAACTTGTTAGGATATCAAAATTACATATTTTTAGGGTACTTCAATACAATTTTCATTCTTACCACTTTTAGCCTATTTTAGTTACTAGTTTTAGGTTCTAGGTTGTCGTATTTTGAGTTTTAGGTACTTTTGTAGTGTGAGTATTTTATTAGCTATGTTTTGTTAGGAGAGTTTGTTTGTAGTTTCTTAGGCTACTTTGTCCAATTTGGAAATATTTACCCTACTACTCAATTCTAGTAGAGCTTTTGAGGTTTGAGTAGTGATTTTTAAAACATGTCTTAGGAATCACTTCTTCACTCAATTCTTTGTCATTTCTAGTCCATTAGAACTTGTGTAGATAGTTTTAGGTATCTTTTATAGAATGGACATTTTCATTCTAAGCACTATTAGCCTATTATAGTGTATTTTTAGGTGGTCAATACTCAAATTTTTCTTTTGTTGTTATTTTGGAATTGTGACTTGATTTTTATCTTTCTTTTATCTTTAAAAAATTCTCTAAGTAGTTATTTTACAGTTTCAATGAGTACTTCAATACAATTTTCATCTCATCAAATTTCTTATTTTATCTTCCATCTCTTCTTATCTCTCTCCTCATCTAATGGAGGATACACCTCATAGAATCTTTATTTATTATAGAGTAATAGAGGAGGAGGGAAGTAGGCTTATGCTGGGAGAGGTTTTATATTACTTTCATGCTTTCAGGTCCCTCTACAATAAAGGGTCACCTTCTACTCCCCAAAGGGTTTTATATTAGTAGTTGGCGAGTACAATTTCCATCTTGCCTCACAAATCTTGTATAGTTTAATTACTCGTTTGATCTCTATATATGGAAACTGCTCATCTTAATCTTTCCATATATAGAGAGATTTTAAAGGTATAAGAACAAAGTTTTTATATTCATTGGAAGGTTTAGTGGTAATTTGTTCATTGATTCCATAACCAATTCAACAGCCTAGGAGGGGAGAAGTAGATTTTGGCACCTTTCTTTTGAAATTTGTGATAACAAACATCTACACTCTCTTCTCCAGAACTCAGATTCCAATTGTTGTTCATGATCAAGAAATCATGGACTTGTTTGACCCATCTACTCCCCTACCTCCATGTTTCTCTAAGGAAGATCTTGCAACCTATGCATCTTTATATGAAAAATCTGGATTCAGATATGCATTGCAGGTTCCTTATAGGTAAACAAAACTCATTTATCCCTTTTAAAATGAATTCATGCTCAATTGTTTTTATTTTCCCTAAACTAGGGTTAAGGTTATTTGTAGACTATAACACCATTTTAACCTTCTAATTAGTTTAATTCCTAAATCTTATTGTTTGATCTTAATAACTTCAATTAATTTAATCCCTAATCTTAACATCATAGGTTGGTTTGGTCCATAATATTATCATAGCAATAAATTTAGGACAGTGTGTTAACTGTCAACTTAACTTATACACATTAAACTTCAGAAACAAATCAATTGATAAAAGGCTAATGGATAGAATGCATAACTACGTGCTTTTTGACAATGTGTTAAGAGGAAGTAAAAAAAATAGTGTCAAAGTATCGACTGTCTTCTACAACTAAGTTAACCTATGGATTCCCTTGCCATCGTTTAGTTTAGTGTCATACACATTTTACTACAATCAAAACAATCAAGAGCAACTTCATATATATGTTACCCATCTAATGTATGAAGATCATGCTTCATATTGATCACGAACCACTCTTATAATAACAAATAGTGGGAGCTAAATTCATTCTCTATTTCCATAGTTCTTTTACTTTGTAATGCACCAAGCTAAACCGTACAATAACAGAAGTTGGGTTCATCTACCATATAACAACCACAACCATTAAACCACATACAAAGAGGGTGAATCTCAGTTGCATGCCAATGCCTTGCCCCTAATTTCAATTACAAACCAATCAACTTTCTCAATCAAACAACATCATACACGGCTGACACAAGAACATCAAACAGATTCAACAACAATGTAATTCAGAATGAATTTTTAAACGCACAACTTTCCTCAACCTCGATAGCCCTTGATGATAGCAACCTCTGTAGAGCACGCCAGCGACAAAAACCCCACAATGACCCCTCCAACGAAGTCCCTCAACAAAGACCCTTCAATATAGAATGAACCCTTGACCACCAACCCCACGTGACCAAAATGCCCCTCACGCGACCGTCAACGAAACAAACCTCCTCGCACAACAACCTGCATTGAACAAGGACGACGAACCTTAGCCCAAGAATACTAAAACCAAGATGCACCGTGAAGGAACCGTCTTCAACGAACCAATGTCCTATCCACCGCGAATGCTGCAATCTTCTAACCAAGAAAGGGAGAGGAGATAATGGTTGGGGAAGAAAGGGAACACACCGATGAAGAGGGAAGAAAGGGAGCCAATTTTCTAGAAATAAATTTGGGGAAGGAAAACCCCAATTTTGAACTTAGATCACCGAGACCATTACCGATGGCTCACAAGCCTTCGGTAATTTATGTCACCAGTGCAATACCGAAGGCGCAAAGGCCGTTGGTAATATTCCATCGGTAGTTTGAGCTTGCCCTGTAGTGTAATTTATTTACCCTTTTGACTTGCAACACATAGTTTGTCTTTAATAAAATTGAGTTTTGGTTGACCAATTACTAAGTCTTTATATATGAGTCTATTCAATTGTTGCATATGAATATGAGCAGCTCTCTTATGCGACAACCATGGATTTTCTTCTTTTACTACTAAACATGAAATATTTTTATTTGAAATATTTTCCAAATCAATTAAATAAATATTAGCATGCCTAATACCTTTCAAAGCAATTTGAGAAGAACCTTTATCATGGATAGTTCAATAATTGGGTTCAAATGTTACCTTGAAACCTTTATAACATAGTTGACTAATACTGAGAAGATTGTGCTTCAAATCTTATACAAAAAGTACATCCTTTATCATCAAGGTATTTGCACTTCCTATGTCTCAAACTACAAAGATTTTTCCCTTGTTATTGTCACCATATGTGACATAGTCATGTTCTTTCTTTTGAAAGTTTGTAAATTTCTTTATATCCCCTGTCACGTGCCTTGAACAACCACTATCAAGGTACTGCATGGAATTCCTGAATTTAGAACTCATATGCAAAATAGAAGGAGAACAAGCTATTTTAGGTACCCATCCATTAGGTCCTTTGGGTTAGTTAGACAAATATCTAAATTATTTTATAACCCAAGTAAACTCTCTACAAGGAACACCATAATGTTTTACTTTACACTTATTTGATATATGACCCTTTTGTTGGAAAATAGGTTGGCTTCGTTTTAACACCAAGAGGGGGGTGGGGGTGAATTGGTGAGTTTTCAAAATCAGAGTCTTTTCAAAATCTTTTTCACAAAACAGAAACCTTTGCACAATTTTCTTGAATCGCAAGTAATAGAAACTTAAGTGCAGCGGAAAATCAAAGTAGAGTACATAAATAGCAGAGTAGACTGAATGTAAAAGTGTAAGGATAGAGAACTCAAACACAGGTTTTTATACTGGTTTGGCCTCAATGCCTACATCTAGTGTCCTTCCAATCCCATGAAGCAAATGCACTATAATGGTCAAGGTTTTAACAACAAGGCTTTTATAGAGACCTCCACATGAAAAATATAAAACACCTCTCTAACCCTTTAACCAAAATATAGGCAATACAAACAGCAAGACTTGCAGCAAGATATCCCCTCTTCTGCAATCTGCAACCCACTTTGAACAATCCTCAAAGTGTACCAGACTCCACGAGTCTACCTCCTGTAATCACAACAGGTACAACAACAATCACCACAGAATGCAACACGATTCTTGATCAACCAAAGTACACCTCAATTGTGCAGATAATGATCAAGCAATAATCACAACATAATCCTCCTTCAGAACCTCTTCAAAGAATGATCACCACGGTCTTCTTGCTGAGTTCTTGGAGCTCTAAATCACAGAGAAACAATCTGAAATAGAATACGAAAATGTTAGATTTCCAAAAGTTTTTTTTGAAAACAACTCAGGTCTCGTCTATTTGTAGATTTCTATAAATCAGACGCTCCTGTAGTCGACTAAGCTACTAATACAGTCGACTGTCTTTTGATAGTAATAACAATTAAGTCAAATTAGTAGTCGTCAAGTCAAACAAATTAATTCCACATTCAATACAGTTGACTCTCATTCAATGCTTAACTAACTTTTAAAAATATAGTCGTTATAGTTCACAAGCATAACATAATTTTAAATAAAACAACTAACAAAGTCGAATGCAAAGCGCACACAGTCGACTTTGACACAACTGTACATTTTGAAATTCTTTTCAATGCAAAATCTCATATAGCACGATCTTTGAAAATCTGTGCAAAGTCTTCAGTCTCAATAGATTCAATTAATAATGAAGTCGACTTGAACTATCAGATTTGCCACACAGTTTAAGTTCACAATAGTGCATGTGGTTTTCTTCTTCGAATTTATGTGTAATGCAACCATAAATGATGTAACATATACAAGCTCAGTAAATGTGCATTCACATATCAAAATCAACACAAAACATGTTTAACAAGATATTAATCAATAAGCAACAGAACATGTAACGCATAACAAAGCATGTGTTATTAATAATGTGTTGTCATCATGAAAAACAGAGTGAACTAATCACTGTGAGATTAAGGTTAGCTAAACCAGTGCTTCCCTTATCAACAATCTCAACACCTTTTTCATGTAATAGAAACATGTAGCAACATTTGGTTTCCTATTATTAGTTCCTTGTTCTACCTAAATTTTACGAGTTCTTTTATTTTTATAATTATAATCATAATCATAATTTTGATTATATTTAGGAACATATTTGATCTTATTTTTATATTTATAATCATAATTTTATTCCAATAATTATAACCGTAGTAATTTAGGAACATGTTCAACAACTTTTTTAATTTTCGAATTATTACTATATTCAATGTTGGTTGTTTTAATAGGCTTCTTTTTATTTAGACAGGAAATACATTATTCACTTTTAATATATTTACCTTTTTCATAATACAAAATTTTGTTTATCAAATCCTTATTTTCATAATCCTTATTTTCTTTAATTCTTTAAATTGTTTCTTTAATTTCTTATGAGCTTTAACTAATTTCTTTGATTCAAATAATAATTGTTTATACGTATCAAACAATTCACTCTTACTATAATCTGAATTTTCAGAATTACTAGAGATATTTACTTGATTTTCAAAGATGTCATCATCAACCATTAAACAAATGTTGGGTTGTTCATTAGAGTTGCTCCTGAAGTGAGAGGGTATTAATGGATGTTGAACCAAGAAAGTGGATCAACAAATGAAGGAGATGAACTTACCTATGGTTTCAAGTTGTAGTGTTAATCTTGAGGTGAGAAAGTGTTAATAGATGGTTAAAACAGAAAGAAGTTTCAAGTTCTTGGTTTATTAAGGATTGAGTAAGAGTCGGTTGAAGAATATGAAGATCGATGATCTAAAGTAAAGTTGTAAGGGAGACTTCATTACTTTAGTTGCAATACTATAACTAGTGAGTTTGTCAAAGTGGTTGAGAAAAGGGTAGTTGGATAAATTGTAGTTTTAGATATATTATAAGATGGTTAGGTATTGATCAAATTAATGATTTCAAGTTGAGAAAGATGCAAATCTAAGCACGATTATAGGCTAGTGGGTCAAGAAATATAGATGGTTCAAGTTGGTGAGTTAAAGATGTGAAGATTGAGTGCTCAAATTTGTTTTTGTCGCTACAATAGATGAAAGCTTTGCGTTGGTAGTGGGATAACATAGTTGAGGACTTTGTTACCCAAGGATGAAGATGAGTAAAGGAAGGTGAAGCTAGCAAAGTGATGATGTTTAAGGGTGATCAAGAGTGTTAACTGTTGGTAGTAGATCAAATGTCGTGAGAGATTAAATCTATTATGAGGTGTTTCAAAAGGAAAGCAAGAGATGGTAAAGTGATAACAATCAAGTGTTCATCTGAAGTCAAGACTAGCAAAGTTTCAAAAGGAGTTTATAAGAGATAATGGAAGAGAGATGATAGGTGAATTCAGTTTGACAGATGCATATTGGTTGGTCATGTAAAAGAAGGATCTATAAAACTAAGGGTTTGAAGGTTGAGAAGTTGTTAGGGAGAATGTGAATACTTAGAAAATGGTATTTTAGAAGTGGTAGTGGATTAAAAATAATGAGACTCAATTATTTTAATATTAAAAGGTTTTAATATAAAAGGATTTGTTATTATTTTTAAACATATCATCTCTATAGAAATCACTTTTCTAGAGTTCTTTGACTTCTCTCTAGGAGTTCTTCTTTTCTGCTCAT
Organism: Vigna reflexopilosa; assembly: GCA_027742785.1. Taxonomy (NCBI): domain Eukaryota; kingdom Viridiplantae; phylum Streptophyta; class Magnoliopsida; order Fabales; family Fabaceae; genus Vigna; species Vigna reflexopilosa. The sequence continues at coordinate 41,692,495 of CM050911.1, read as the reverse complement.
TTGATTGAAGAATTGAGACCGTAAGAGTGATCCTGGCAGCGAGCTCTTTAATTCATACCGATTAGTTTCTTTGTCTGAGTAAGTTAAGTTTTGACCCTTTTCTTTAGTCCTTTCTTTCTTCTACTACATGTGGGCCCCGCTCATTTTGCATGTAACATCCGAGTCTTCTATAAAAATCTTTATTGATGTGTGGTACTAATGGTATACTTTGATCATGTTTTTATTGTTTGTAGGTACAGATAGAGCTCCTTTAGCTGCGTGAGCGGAATAGGGTTCTTTAGAGCAGTTGGTCTTCTAAAAGGTAAGGAAAACTAATGTTTTTTTTAATTTGAATTGTGATGTATGAACTAATATTTGATAGTATGTGAGATTAATGCATGTTGATTATATTGCCTGAAATAGTTGTTTTTAATATTAATTGTGTTTGGATGAATGTACTTGATTGAACGATGTTGATGGACTTTGATGATTATGTTTGGACTTGGTTATTGTTATTAATTTTGTTGTTATTAAGTTTGGTGGTGTTAAATTGGGTGTGTAATTTTGAGGAGAAAAGATTAGGTAAGTTATAAGTTATTTTTTATCTAAAATGGAGGTTTGGAGAGGTAAGTTTTAGAAGTAATGGTTTAAGGGGAGAAATTGTAATCAAGGACATGTTGTAAGGTAAATTGAAACCTTGAGTTAATAGAAATACGATATGGAAATAGGTATGAGTTAATAGGATGGTTTTTGGAAGGTTTTAAGTTCAATTTTAGAGGTTTTGACTAATGAGATTCTAATGTAGTAGGTTTGGACTAAAGTGGAGGGTTTGAGGTCTGTTATTGAGTCATTTTTGACTTATTTAGACCCCTAAGTGGTCAAGGTTTGTGTTAGAAAATATGGAATTGAGTTATGGGCTATATAATGGTGTTTAAATTGGAGTAAGTTACAAAATTATAAAAAGATAAGTCTAATGAGGTTTGAGTTGAGTCAAAAACATTTGAATAGGTTTAATTGGGTTGTAAAATGTTAAATAGAAGTAGTTGAAACATGTTGAGGTAGAGGAGTTTAAAAATGAAAGGTTGGGGGTGGAAATTCTATAGAATTGGTTTTCTGCAGAATTTTGCAGAGTAGTTGGGCGAGGAAATTGCTTGTTGGGTGAGTTAATAAGAATTTTGGCAATGAGTTTTAGAGGCTGGACGAGCTCCCTCCCTGGGTTGGGGAAGCTCTTGCTCTCGCTGAGCGATAGAGGGATGCTCACTATGCGAGCTTGTACTCGTTGGGCAACAGGTTTCAGGTGTTGGGTGACTAGGGTAAGCATACTTGGTTGTGTTGTTTTAATTTTTCCTCTATGTTTGTATGTAAATTGCTGATTCTTTATTGTATGTTCAGTTATACATTGTGAGATACATGATGGTAGGGAATGACTCTATGTAATTATTGAATTGTAATTTTTAAGAGTTCTAAGGAAGGATTCTTAATGGTTGTATCAAGTGTTGTGGGTATGAATGTAGGAAAGCTTAGTTGGGGTTATCTTGACACTCCAATAACCATCAAGTGTTACGTAGAGATGGATGAGATTATGTCGTAAGAAGTAGCAGGAAGTCCTACTTTGGGGGTCTTTCTCCATTTGGCAAAGGGCGTTTTAACAGACTAACCTTGTGTGGTAGGTTTGAATGGGTTAGTTGTTTCACCACACAAGTGCAGAACCCGCCATAGCTCGACGTTCATACTATATCCGGATGGTCAAGTCTAGGCTAATGATATGTTTAGGATGTTTGTTTAATGTTGAAATTTGAAGTCTGCAAATTTGGTTATGACCACATAAGATAAGTGAAAAGATAAAGCACGAGTGAATTAAGTCACTTTTGAAGTACATAATCTTACATGTAACTATATAACAAAAGTTGTTTGAGAATGTTTAGAGGAAAATTGAATTAAAAATATATTATTTTTTAATATATTTGCAACTCGTTCTTACTTTTTTTGTTTTCTTTCTCCATTTTCGCTAGTTTCAAAGAATATTTCCTAAAAAATGTTTTATCTTTAACAACCTTATTTGAGTTGATAAATCCTTTAACCTTCAAAGGAACACATCAATTGTTCTTTCTCAAAAATCAAATCAACAAATTATAATGAAGGAAGTTCTGTGGAAAAGATCAAAATGAAATGCAAGGAGAAGTTTGTATTATGACTGCAAGAATGTCAACAACAATAAAATCTTTAGGTTTAAATATCTAAGTAGAAGAACAAAAAAAAAATGAAATTCTTCAAGAAGAAAATCTATATCTACATGAGAAGATCTTGATTCTTTTGATTTAGAATAAGAAAGGGAGGAAAAAGCTTAAATTCAACTTATAGCATATTATTTGACCCATCATTTAACATTTTTAATGAACGAGTAGACTTCAATGACATATATTTTATTACTCAAGCTTATCATAAACTTCTTCCCACTAACTTTAGTCTTTCAAATGCCTATAAAATTGTTAAAGAGAACTTATAAATAATGATGAAAAATTTTGAGTCTCTTAAAAATAAGTTCAACTGATTAAACATTCTTTTGACCTTGAGCTCATGTACAAGACAATCTATATTTTACATTATTTGTTCTTTGAGTGTTTACATGTACTCTTGTGCATGAAATATGTATGTTTTTGTTACTTCTTATGTGTGACTCAACTTGTCCTTTTAAAGTGTTCTTTAACATCTAATGGTTGGAGATAATATGAAGTTTTTCTAAGATTATGAGTTTCTTTATCCTTTGTGAATTCACGTTGAAATCTTTACATTATTTTAGTAATGTCTTTTCTATGTTACTATAAAATTTTACAAAACTTAATAATATGATTTTATTAATTTCATAAAAAAATAGATGATAAACTTATGCTCCTTTTTAAATAATAATTTCTTTTATAAATTTTTATTCTAATCATATCATAATTTCTTTATTAGTAATAATGTCACGTTGTTACTTATAGTTACATTACTATTAACCTTTTAATATATATATATATATATATATATATATATATATATATATATTTATTTATTTATTTATTTATTATGCTTACCGTCTTTAGTAAGTAAATTTTCAAAATATAAATCTAATCTTTTCAAAATATTAAACACATATATAATTAAGCATCTCTACTTTTGTTTAACACAATTTTCGTAGTTGGAAAACTGCCCAAACAACAAAGTAAGGTAAGTTAACATATTTTTAAAAGTATAAATTACATTTTCAATTCAAACATTCACAATAACATTCCATCAACTACATTGTAGAAATAAGATACGCTTTATTTAAACCAAGACGAGGGAGTTTGAATTGGTTTTAAAAAAAATCCACTTAAAAGCTTAGATTCACAAACTTATTTTAGATTCACAAAACCAAAATGTCATTTTTATTGAACGTGATTTATACAAGATTAAGAAAAGTAATAAAAGATGATAAATATATAAGTAAAACACACAAGGATTTATACTCGTTCAGATCACCACTTGACCTTACATCCAATCCCAACTTTTCTATCAAGAAAAAAATTGGTTCTACTAACAACAACAAGAGTTTGTACAAAGGTAACAATAATTACAACATTTTCCTAGGGAATATCATGCTTATTCCTGTGCTAAATATGAATGAGAATCTATACCTTATCCAATATTGACTCCCTTCAAGAGTATATTGGTCTTTATCCACTCTTTAACCATCCAAGAAGATGTATAGCCGTATCAACTCTATCAACAATTCACAAAAAAAAACAAAAAATCCAGAAAATACAATTGAAAAGAAAGCACAAAATCAGAAGGACTTGATAAACCTTTGATCATAACGCAGTACAACACTTTATCTCAAAATGTTTAAGAGTAATTAACTTCCTTATTCATTTGGGTTGACCGTATGTATCTTTACTCTTTGCGATTTCTACTAATTAATATACTTCTTTTTAATACTCTTGTGTTCTATTCTCATTCTTAACTGCATGATTATTGATTGCATATTTTTGGTATTTAAATTATTGGAAAATAATTTAGATCACTTATTAGGATAGAACAACTAATTAATTTTGCATCTAGACATAAAGCTTAAAAGTTAGTTATTCAAAACATTCAAACTTAATGCAAATCTATGGTATAAACACCTAAGGAATTAGGACTTTTATTAGTAAGGTTTATACTTGTCACTAAGGAACTAAGGTTGTTAACTTGTGATGTGAATGCTAAACTTAAATTAGTGGTATATTATGTTAAGACAAGATCATCTAGAGAGACTAGACCGTCTAGCAACCCAAGTTTTAAACTTTAACAATAAACAATTAAACAAAATATCTTTTCAGGAAGAGAAGTGCCTACTTGACCCATAACGTCTAAGCACTTACTTAAATCAAATATAAACATAAGGCTTTATATGAGAAGCTACACAAAACGTCCAAATGCTAATACAAAGTTTTCTCAAAATAAGAAAATACACGACAACGTCTCTCTAAAGTTTATATCATCTAATACATTGTTTATAGGAAGCGTATGATCAATAAGAAAAGCCTACATTTAGAGATAACATACTTAAGGACTTGTACTCATGTAGAGACGAAAAGAAAAATATATCATGAACTATCTTAGGAATATGTGTAAAATAGTAGGATATGCTTTTAAGCTCTCAAATGGAAATATACTTTATTGAGAATCTTAACAACACTGAAGCTTAAATGACTTACATAAAAAAGTAGTGTTTTAAGCAAAAGTATTCCATAAAGAATATCGTCTAATGAAAAATACGCTTAAATATACATCTAAAAAGGTTTTGGTAAGAGTCTAATGTCTTATGTCGTCTATTATCAAAAGTGTTATACATCGTCCAACACTCCTTGAATGATATACTTGAACGTCTCATTAATTACTAACAAGACGTATGACATGATGTTTTAAACAAGTAGTACAAATTAAGGTCTATAAATGTTCAAAACATTTAATGCATGTACTGTAAAGTGGTATTTTGCTTCCATACATGTCTTTGTTATCTGTGCAGAACAAGAATACACAAAGGATTAATTAGAACATTTTCACATGTTGGATAAAGATGTTGAGAGAAGTGAAGAACATTTTCGCATGAAACTCTTGAAGACCACTACTCTTACAAAGCCACAAGCTACTCTTCAATGAAATCTTTGATAAAGCATTGTACCTTTGATGAAAAGATCAAACTCTGTTCTCTCACCTAAAGGCTGCTTGCTCTATGAAAAATCAACTCATCATCCAACGATTATCTTTCAAAAGGGTGTATATAAAGAAGATCAACTGAAGATAAGAAAGTGCCTACTGTTAAGAAAGATGTAGATGATCAGTTAAAAATATGGAAGAGAGAAAATGTGAAAAAGAGAGAGAAAATGAAGAAATACATTCAAGAACGATCTACTCTACTTCACTTTAGTGTATATATAGTCTGATGCTCTTAAAACAAAAAATATGATGAAGTCATAAAAAATGAAGGAAGAAAGAAGAGAGAAGCAAAGAGAAAAGAAGAAAAGAAAGGCGTATTGAAAATATGCTCTGAAGTTCATCTTTGCGCACATAGCTTCTAACGCAAATGCTCAAAGAAGAGAAGAGAAAGAAGGCAAAAGAGTAATAAGAAATCAAGTGTATTGCTCCTCAAGCTTACATTGTCTGATGCTCTTCAGCAGAGGAAGCAACCTCCAAGTTACAAGACTGTACATAATTATAGTTATCCTCTCTAGGAGAGTTAATCAAGTTTGTAACTATACAAGTGTCAGATTGTAATTGTGAACATATCCTATCCATGAGAGTTAAACATTATACCTTGTAATATCTCGCAGAGGATTTGTTGTATTTTTGTTGGGACAAATCGGTAAGTATACCGAGTCGCAAAAGTAATATAAAACGGTAAGACCAAGTATCGTATCTCAGAAGACTCTCAACACTAGACAGTCGTGTGATAACAAGATTAATTAAGACTTAAATAAAAATAGATCATTGGTTTTGAATGCAAAAACAGAAAATTAAATATGAATGCAATTGATCAATAGCAAAGGAGCATAGAGATGAACGAATGTTTATTAATATGGGATGAGTATGTTGTTGGGGTTAGATTTCACCAAGTTCACTCACATGTATGTAAGAATTCTTCTTTATACATTAATGTTACCGTCACTCACTAAATCACCTAAACCCGATCCCTCGGCGAATAAGCTTTTCCCAAATTACTAGTTCATGCAATTCCTACCATTCCTAGTAATAAGATGTGAAGATCAAGAGCTTAAAGATGACCAAGACTCATACCCTCATCCTTGAGCAATATTACTCTTGGAAGTAATTCAACAAGAACCTGAATTGGAGGGAACCTCCCGACACTCATGTAATTCATAAATCATGCTAATGAATGAGTTAAACACAACAAACATTGAAACAGATGAATTACTCTAACAATTAATGAAAAAGCATATATTCTTGAGAATCAATTCAAATACAAGAGAGTTCACAAGGTTACAGACATGGAGAAACTATATGAACAATAGAAGATAATGAGATAGAGAAATCCTAAGAAATAGGGAAAGAGTGTGCTGCTGCGCTGCTCTCTGCCAGAGATACAAAACCTAGAGCCCCAGGCCCTATAAATAGAGTCAAAAAAGAGAAAAAACAAGGCCCGGTCCAATAGAGTCAAAATAGAGCAAAAACTGGGCCTGATCCACGAAACTCGACGCTCGGGCGCCCCACTTAGGGCGCCTAGCGGTGAGCGATTCTCATGTAAGGCTTGAGCCTCCAGTTGGGTGCCCGAGCTTCGAGACCCCGCCGCCCAGGCGGCCAGGAGGGGCGCCCGGGCGGCGGACGTCGATTTCCAACGCTCAAGCTTCCATACAAGGCGCCCAAGCTTCGTGCTGTCCCTCCTTCAGGTGCTTTTCCAAGCCTCTCTAAGCTCTATCTCCTTGGCTCTTCATCTCTGCTTCCAGTATAACTTCATTTTATGTCAAAACAAGAGGAATTAGTCATAAAATTATTGAAATTAACCTCAACTTAATGAAAGAGCATGAGTCCAAGCAAGTTTCTAAGTGAAAAATGGTGTTTTTAGTATCAAAATCACATCACAAAGAACGGTGTTTTCAACCGTTATCACAACCCCAAACTTAGAACTTTGCTTGTCCTCAAGCAAAACAAAATGTAACTCAATTTTTGAGAATAATCACTACAATGACTCAACATTTTTCAAAAACTTTTTCCTTCTAAGACAAGAAATCACTTTTATCAATTCAACATAAAGATCTTAGTCAAGATGTGCAGATGCCTTAATTCAATCAATGTGATGCTCATATACTTCAACAAATGCTATCCTTAATAATGATCAATCAACCAAGCAAAGATGCTATCAGAAATTCAAAGAACTACTTTTCACCAAGGAAAGTGTTTCACTCAAGCACTCAAAAGTGTATCACTCAAGCACTCAAAAGTGTGTGAGGTGTTGGTGTCTTTTTCACTCTGCTATCACAGTTCACATAATCTAATTTTGCCTTTCATTTAACTACAATCAAAAATACTCAAAAGCAAGTCATCATCACAAGGGCTTTTCATGGCTTGTAACTTGGCTGGGCTAAGAAGGAAATTGGTTTTTCTGGTCAGCAAAATTCCTTGAGTTAAGAGAGACATTTATGAATTTATCATTCAAGTACAAACACTCTTTCCTTTTCCCAGCTTTTCCTTGTAGTGAGCTTTTCTTTTCTTTTCATATTTCTTTTCTTTTCTTTTGCCTTTCTCTTGCTTTTTCTTTTCAATTGCTCACTGCCTAGAAAAGTGGGGTTGCTACCTAGCAACCCCAAATTTGAACCTTTATCAGTACCTCATCAAATGTTCTCAACTTAACTCCAGGTAAAGATTTTCAAAAAGGATTTTCAAAACATGCATAAGGTTCAAGGTTCAAAGGTTAAAACAAATTGTTCTCTTTTCAGTGGGCAAAAATCATGTGAAGGCTAAAAGAATAAGGGATAACAAAAGATGGCCTTCATCATATGAAACCTGCAAGCAAGTAGTTTAATCACAAAAAATTTGGGCAAAATCATTTATGCTTCCAAAGTAATAGCAATTATTCACAAGAAAACTCTGAAGCCCAATTCTCACATAGGTAAACTCTCAAGTCCCATAATTCAGAAAAACATCCTGCTCAATATCTCAATCAAACTTTATCTCAAACTTTATGAGCTATCACCTGTATATCAGCATAACATGCATCATCTCAACATCAATCAAACACCATAGTCTCACAAGGAAATACTCATCACAAAACACACTACAGTTGAATCAAAGCAGTTTAATTCATTCAAGCATAGTACAATAACAAAACAAGAAAAAAAAAGACCAATTAAAGTTCACAATTAAAACTGTAAAAACAACAAAAGTAAAAGAAATCTTGTTCTAAACAAGGGTGGCATACATCAGTAGATGCCAAGTACAATCCTTCACTCATCATCTTCGGAGTCATAATCCATGGCTGGAGCTTCAGCTGCTCCAGCTTCACCATCCTCCCGTGCTGGGTTGATGGGCCACGCCACTCTGGCTGCAAAGTCCTCCTGAGAGATGAACTGTCTCTTAGGGAAAGTGGACGTTAGTGTCCTCAGCAGCTCCTGCTCGCTTTTGTAAACAGCAACCAAGTGTGCCTCTATTAAGGACATGTGCATGTCCCTCATCTGAAACGGAGCGACCTCATGGACAAGCTCCTGTGCTGGTGGTGGTGCTCTCCTGTGCACCCTGAGAGCCTGCAGTGGTAGCATAGCTGGGCCCTACTCCCTCATCGCACAGTAGAAGGTTAAATAAGCCTCATCCAGCTCCTTCCTTGGATGCTCCAACAGTGGTGCCGATACATCAACACCCATAATCTTACATAGATGCGTGATCAGAGAGAGGGTGTCCCAAGGGGGCCCTACTGCTCATAAGACGCGCACAACCCCTGATCTCACCAACCATAACTGACCTAATGTTGACGTTTCGACCACTCAAAACACAATACAAGAGCACAACCCTCTGAGTGGTGATATCAGACATATGCGAGCAAGGCTGGATGTTGGCCTGAGAGAAGGTCATTCAATATTTTTCCAATGGTATCAATGATGCCCTCTTGATGTGGATGGGTGTATCAGCCTTACTTCGCTCAAATTTCCTTCTAGGCACACATAGGGTCCTTTCCACATCCTTATAATCGACCCCCTCAGTCATAGACTGCTTATACTGGCACCGTCCTCCTTCCCAGTCAGTACCCAAAAATGTGTTGATGGTTTCCGCATCAAAGGAGATCTTCCTACCTCTCACGTGGCTGATATATGTCTCCTGCTCTCGTCCTAACGCCTTAGCGTTAGCATAGAACTCCTTCACAATATCAATGTTGGCTAGAGCAGGGTGAGTAGTCAGGTTCCCCAGCCTCTGGTGGTGAGCTCCCTTTCAAACTGAGGAGCCAAAGTAGGTATTAGGCCCACCTTACGCTCCATGAGCAGCTTCTTGGCATTAATTGTTGGGAAGTATCTCTCGTGGGTAGTTGTCCTAAACTGGTGGGAGTAGAACTGCTCTTTTTCTTTCCTCTTGTTTTCTGCAGTCTTCACTCTCCTGCCTGATGAGGATGTCATCCCTGCACACAGGGATTCATAAACAAAGCCAGTAAACATAAAACATTAGTTCCAAAAATCTAGTGACTTAGTACAACCGTTCCCAAGACAGAATAGGGAACCATCAGTGCCAACTGCATAGGATCAAACAGCAGAAAACAAAAAAAAAAAAACAGAAACAAGGGTGTTGCTACAAACGCCCGCAGCCCGGGCGCCCTCAGGGGGGGCCTGGGCGGTGAATGATGCTGCTAGGCATGGGTTTGCTTCAATTTTCACTTTCCAAAACACTTTCTACTCAATCCCAGCCAAAATTAACACACTTTAATCGGTCAAAACAATGGCAAAACAAGTTTAAGTAGCGCCCATCATAAAAAATCAATCAATTTCACTACCAATCATCAAACCCCTTTTAAGAACATGCATCTTCATCAAAATTTCATCAATGAAAAGATTAGAACATTAACTTGCATGACTTACTTGGATGGAACCAAAGAATCAACAGTGAATGCACAAAATATTGGGCGAAAAGCAAGATCCTAGCTGCCACCCCTTCAAAACCCCAAACTTGGATTCTTGGATGATGCAAAAATGGTGAAAACTTAGGGTTTTGGTGAAATAGGAGAGGGGAAGAGTGAAAAGGGCACTTGGGAGAAGTTTTTAGAGAGGCTAGGTTGAGGGAGAATCGAAAATGAAGGCTTAGGCGAGACCCTTGGAGTTATAAAGAATGAAAATGGGCCCAACATATCCAACCTGTAGAGTCGCCGCCCAGGCGTCGTCAGTGGGGCGCCCAAGCGGCGGGCGGTACTATTCCCCCCTTTATTTTTGCTCTATTTTGGGTTTTCGTGTCTAGGGGTTTTCGAATTCAACTTAGAATTTTCAAGCTTCCTTTCCCTAGCTCACACAACACTCATATTAAACAATTAATCTCTTCCCACCCCCACAGACATTCAGTCAAACAATCACACAGAAATAGAACTTAAATAACACATACCAAACAAAGAAAACAATAAAAAAATCAAAACACTAGGTTGCCTCCCAACAAGCGCTTCTTTAACGTCACTAGCTTGACCTAATAAGCTTAATGAGTAGGATCCTTCAGTAGATGCTTGATCACATGCAACTGCCCTGGTGCCCCAATTGTTTCCTTTTTCTAGACAATTTTTTTTGTTGAATTTCCTCAAGAATTTAATATAACCAGGAAGTTGTTGTAGTGTCCCTATCACAAGGATTTTAATAAGCTCAAACTGTTTTTCCTTCTTCTTCCTATGATACTTCTTTGGGTGAGGAAGGAGTTTTTCATATGATTCTTTCTTCTTTTTTTTCATCCTCTTTTTCTCCCTTCTTCTTTTCTTCCTTCTCTTTTTCCTCCTTAGAACACTCCTTAGGGTAAAAAGGATTTTTTTTCAACTTTTTCCTTTTCTCTCTCAACCTCTCCTTCTTCTTTTCTCTCTTCTTGCACATTCTTCCCCTCTTCTTTTTTCTTAACCTCACTTTTTATCTCTTCTTTTCTCTCACTCCTTTTTTTTTCCTTTCTCTTCTTCTTTCTCTTTACTACTCAAACTTTCAGTGATAGTGGCTTGACATTCCTCTCTAGGGCTATCTTTCATATTGGCCCCAAGATCATCCATCTTCTGAATTATGAGTCTACACTGCGCCTCCATCCTTCTAGATGCTATTTGAGTGCTTTCCTGAATTGAGAGAGATCCCTGCATGAACTGTTGGAGAGTCTCCTCAAGCTTTGTAGTACTGTCGGCTTTTGGTGGTCTATTGAATGATCCACTAATTTGCCCAAATTGACTTTGATTCATGCTTGAGTAAGGTTCCCACCAGTGGTTTAAATTACCTTGGTAGAATTGCATTCTGCACAAACTAAACACACAATCCTAGAAAACACTGTTAGCACAAAAAAAAATAAACAAAATAGAACACAAATTAAAACAAAAATTTAAAAATAAAAATATCAATTAAAAACAGGAAGAATAAAATAAAATAAAAATAAAAATAAAATAAAGTCAAAGTTAATCAAAAATCACACAAATAGAATTACTTAAACTGTGAATTCCTCGGCAACGACGCCAAAAACCTTTTAGGACAAATCGGCAAGTGTACCGAGTTACACAAGTAATATAAAATGGTAAGACCAAGTATCGTATCCCAGAAGACTCTCGGTGCTAGACAGTCGTGTTATAATAAGATTAATTAAGACTTAAATAAAAAGAGATCATTGGTTTTGAATGCAAAAACAGAAAATTAAATATGAATGCAATTGATCAATACCAAAGGAGCACAAAGATGAACGAATGTTGATTAATATGAGATGAATATGTTGTTGGGGTTAGATTTCACCAATTTCCCTCTCATGTATGTAAGAATTCTTCTTTTTGCATTAATGTTAACGTTACTTACTAAATCACCTAAACCCGATCCCTTGGCGAATAAGCCTGTCCTAAATTACCAGTTCATGCAATTCCTAGCATTCCCAGTAATAAGATGTGAAGATCAAGAGCTTAAAGACGACCAAGACTCATACCCTCATCCCTGAGAAATATTATGCTTGGGAGTAATTCAACAAGAACATGAATTGTAAGGAACCTCCTGACACTCACAATTCATAAATCATGCTAATGAATGAGTTAAACACAACAAGCATTGAAACAAATGAATTACTCTAACAATTAATGAAAAAACATATATTATTGATAATCAATTCAAATACATGAGAGTTCATAAGGTTACATCATCCCCCAACAACAAATATAATTTAGTTCCCTTAGACATGGAGAAACTATATGAACAATGGAAGAGAATGAGACAGAGAAATCCTAAGAATTAGGGAAAGAGTGTGCTGCTGCGCTGCTCTCTGCCAGAGATACAAAACCTAGAGCCCTAGGGTCCTTTAAATAGAGTCAGAAAAGAGCAAAAATAGGGCCCGGTCGAATAAAGTCGAAACAGAGCAAAAACTGGGCTTGATCCACGAAACCCGACAGTCGGGTGTCCCACTTAGGGCACCCGGGCGGTGAGCGATTCTCATGTAAGGCTTGAGCCTCTAGTTGGGCGCCTGGGCTTCGAGACCCCGCCGCCCAGGCGGCCAGGAAGGGCGCCCGGGCGGTGGATGTCGATTTCCAACGCTCAAGCTTCCATATAGGGGGACCAAGCTTCGTGTTGTCCCTCTTTCAAGTGCTTTTCCAAGCCTTTTTGAGCTCTATCTCCTTGGCTCTTCATCGCTGCTTCCAGTATAACTTAATTCTCTGTCAAAACAAGGGGAAGTAGTCATAAAATCATTGAAATCAACGTTAACTTTCTTATTCACACAACTTAATGAAAAAGCATGTGTCCAAGCAAGTTTCCAAGTGAAAAAGGGTGTTTTTAATATCAAAATCACATCACAAATAACGGTGTTTTCAACCGTTATCAGTTTTCTTGAGAGAACTAAAACACTTACAACCAAAGATGGATGTGTTTTCCTTTGCAAGATTGCTTTCTTCTCCTACTATTTAAACGGAAATGTTTACCGATAAAAAGTCTCATAACAGAAATACAATACTGCACATATCAGTCATAATACAGAGGACTCTTAGTGGAATTGTTATGTACACTGATAACGGTCTCAAAACCATTATTTTCATGCATAAATTTGATATTAAAACACACCCTTTGTAGCTTAAAATGAGCTTAGAATCAAGTAAAACTCTTAAGTTGTGTTACATGAGAGTCAAAAGTTGTTTTTAGAGATATTATGCTTGTTTTGCATTATTTTGCAGGGTTTTTGATGAAAATGGAAGATGGCAATGAAGTAGGAAGGTCATAGACTCAAGAATGAAGGAGAAAAAGGAAGAAAAGAAGAGTCTGTGAACCACTCAGTGGTAAATTCCACAACTGAGCGTCCTAGTGCAAGGAAAAGTTGTTGTCTGGCGCCCAGGCGGTGACGCTGAGCATCCAGAGCGACAAGAGGCAAACCGCTCAGCGGTCATTTTAGGCGCCTGGGCGGTGGCGTGTGTTGAGGCAAACCGCTGAGCGGCCAATTTAGGCGCCTGGGCGGTTGTTTGTTTTTATATTTTAGATTTTGAGATCTTTCTGTTATCTTTTTGGCTTATTTATAGTCCTAGTGCGAATCCAAATGTAATTCTTTTGGCAGAGAACAAGTCCACAGAAGCTCTACACCTTTGGAGGAGATTTCTTGGATGCTTAGGCTCCACTTTATCAATTCTAGGGTTTGTTTTTCCATTCTTCCATTTAGTTCATCTAGTTTCACCATGATTATGGTGAACTAAACCCTTAGTTGTTGGGGAACAATGTAATCTTTTGAAACTCTCATATATTGAAATTCTTGTTTACTTTATATGCTTGCATATGCTTAATTTATCAATGGTTGGGTTCTTTACCTTTGCTTAATGCTTCTACAGTTTAACTCATTCGATAGATGTTGTTTGTCTTTATTGATACGGGGACGTACGGTAATGTCATGAACTGGGGAGAATTCCTTGATTATGTTAATACCGCCTAGGGATAGGGGTAGGATGTTCAATTGTATTTTGCTTCCGCTCATTATGCATTATTAGTTACTAGGGGAGGCTAGGGATAGCAAGCTGGTAATTAGTAATAGGCTCTTTTTACTAAGGGATTGGGTTAAGGGTAGACCAAGAAAGTTTGCATGGCAATATGATAAATAAGCAAAGTAAATAATAAGAGTAGATATATGAGAGTGGATAAGATGAAATTGTAAACCCCAACAACCTCATTCATTCATAGTTTCTCTTCGTCAATTGAATTCTTGCATTTGCATGTTTATTTTTGTTTTGCATTTAAATAATTAAAATTAATTTCTTTACTCAAGTCTTAAACGATTTGTTTACACGAAAGATGAGGCCTTAAGAGTCCTTTGGGAAGAACGATATTAGGTTTACCAATTATTATTACTTGATACGATCTAGTACACTTGCCAGGGGTTTAACATACACCGCTCCATAAGTTTGTGTCTAGCTTCACTCAATTGGATTCCCACCGAAGATCCTTGCCCAAGATCCTGTTATGGTGTAATAAATGCTTATGAGTCTGGTTTATGATAACGGTCTAAAAACCATTATTTTCATGCTTAAATTGATATCAAAATACAACCTTTATGGCTTAGAATGAGCTTAGAATCAAGTAAAACACTTATGCTGAGTCATTTGAGAGTCAAAAGCTGTTTTTAGAGATATTATGCTTGTTTTGCATTGTTTTGCAGGGTTTTGTTGAGAATTAAGGATGGAATTGAAGAAGGAAGGTCTTAGACTCAAGGAAGAAGAAGAAAAATGAAGAAAAGAAGAGTCTATGCACCGCTCAGCGTCAAAATGAACCGTTGAGCGCCATTATTCGAGGGAAAGCTACTGTCTGGCGCCCAGGCGGTGACGCTGAGCGTCCAGAGCGATTAGAGGCAAACTGCTCAGCGGTGAAACTGACCGCTGGGCGGTGGTGCGGCTTGTGGGAAACCGTTGAGCGGTAAAATTGGACGCTGAGCGGTTGTCTGCTGGGCTTGGGCTTAAATTTGGTTACTTTTATGCCCTATATATAGCCCCAATGCGATTCAAATATTATTCTTTTGGCAGAAGAGGACGTCTAAAGCTGTTCTACACTCCTTGGAGAAGATTTCTTGGATGCTTAGGCTCCAATTTATCATATCTAGGGTTTGATTTTCCATTCTTTCATTGTATTTCATCTAGTTTCACCATGTCAATGGTGAACTAAACCCTTTGTTGTTGGGGAACAATGTAATCTTTTGAAACTCTTTTATATTGAAATTCTTGTTTTATTCATATGCTTGCATATGTTGTTATTATCAATTGTTGGGTTCTTTATCTATGCTTAAAGCTATTATCATTTAACTCATTTGATAAATAGATGTTTGCCTTTGTCGATACGGGGACATATGGGGAAGTCATGAACTGATAGAGAATTCCTTGATTAAGCAATACCACCTAGGGATAATGGGGTAGGACGATCAATCGTATTTTGCTTCTGTGGTACTTGCACTGCTAGTTACTAAGGGAGACTAGGGATAGTAAGCCAGTAACTAGTAGTAGGCTCTTCTCGCCGATGGATCGGGTTTAGGGTAGACTAAGAAAGTTTGCATAACAATTAAATAATAAAGCGAATTTAATAAGAATAGTAGATATAAGAGAGTGGATAAGATGAAATTGTAAACCCCAACAACTCCATTCATCCATACCTTTTTCTTGTCAATTGAATCAATTGCATTTGCATGTTTACTTTTTGTTTTTTCATTCAAACCACAAGTTAATTTTCTCTACAAGTCTTACGATATTGATTTACACGAAAGATAAGGCCTTTGAGTCCTTTGGGAGAACGATATTGGGTTTACCAATTATATTACTTGGTACGATCTGGTACACTTGCCAGGGGTTTAACAGTTTACTTGTACAGTAAGTGATGTGTTTTAATAACTGGCTTAGGATTCTCATTTCGGTAATGATAAGTAAAGAAAAAGTGCAAGGACTCATCCATATGGGCCACCTCTATTGGTTTTTAATAAAAAGACTCCTCTTGGTCCTATCGAACCAGCTTCTTCTAACCAGGAATGGGTAAACTCGGTCTAGACAATTGACTAGGGATAGATTCTAGAGAGGCTAATCTTAGACTAGAGGTGTTGTCTAGGGGTGTTAGGAGTGACATATAATACTCAACCAAGAGTGTGCTATACTGGGAACCAAGAATGATATAAGAACACTCAGACTAGTCAAGATAGACTAGGGGAGCAGGAGTGGTGTAAGAATACTTAACCCTAAGTGGGTTATACTCGGAACCAAGAGTGGTGTAAGAACACTCAACCAAGTGGGGGTTATACTTGGGACCAAGAGTAGTGTAAGTATACTCAACCAGGAGTGGGTTATACTCGGAACCAGGAGTGGTGCAAGAATATTCAACTAGGAGTGGGTTGAACTCGTGTAAACTTGATAAGATTATTGGAACCCCTTAAGGATTCTTAAGGGAGAACTGGATATAGCTCAAGTTTAAGTGAACTAGTATAAATATTGTGTCTTAATGTTTTCATCTTTCAAAAACTATAGTTAAACTTTTTATGTCATAGTTTGAAAGAATATTTATTTACTTATCTTACATACCTAGCAGTTAAACATAGTTTACTTCAATATGCTTTTATAATGAACCATTACATGATGCTTTGCGAAAATCTTTTGAAAACACTAATCACCCCTACTCTAGTGTTTTGCTGTGTATTTCATATTATTTGGTGTTTTCACATTGAATTGGTGCATGAAATACAACCTCGGTGAAGTCTTTACCCCATAGTTAATTTCATAAATTTAATTGTTTTTTAGTATTTCGTATTTATATTATTAAAATTCATTCTTTATATTATTTTAAAGTTCGTAGCCTTAATAAGTAAATAATCATAGTTTTCCTAAACAAACGTGAGTCTCTTGGAAAAATGATATCCAGACTTATCCACTTTATTACTTATACGATTTGGTACACTTTTCAATATTGTAACAAGTTTTTGGCGTCGTTGGTGAGGACTGATGTTTTGTTTGGTCAATTGTGTTTTCTTTACCAATTTTGGTTTAAATTGTTCATAATTTGTTTATATGGTTATTCTATTTCTGTTTTTTGTATATAGTTTAAATGTTGTATTTAAATTAACCTTTAATTATTAACTTGTTTCTTCTAGTGTTTCTTATACCGTTCATTTCTTTTGTATGAGAGGCATGATTTTGGTTGATCAATTAATTTACGATCCTATAATTGAACAAACAACCTAGAGAAATAACAGCATATGAAAGTGACTTTTTAAGAAAACATGGGAAGCATCAACACGAGAAACATAAACCGTATCATATTTATCTCATCCTCAGTCATTGAATAAAGAAGAACAGGTAGATATGGGGAGAGGGTGAAAGAAAACGTATCTTAGGAGATTATTCAACATTCACAAGGACATTGAAGTTCAATAATATTGCAACGTCATTGGTGAATGCAGTGAACATGAAGATGGAGTCTGCTCCTATTCATCTAGTGTATTACAATTAGTTTCGAGGGTTACCTCATGAGAACCCATATACTCACCTAATTACATTCTTGGAGTTTTGCAACACAATCAAGATTCACCAAGTTCTTGATGAAGTTATTTGTCTAAGTTTGTTTCCTTTTTCATTGGCAAGAAACACAATGGTTTGGTTACATTATTTTTCGAGAATGGACTGGATTTATAGGATGAGGTTGTTACAAAGTTTCTACACAAATTTTTTCTCATTTAAAGGTTAATAAAGGGAAATAGGAAATTTCTTCATTTGATCAAGATAGTGATGAATCATTGAATCAAGCATGGGATATAATCAAAGAATTGTTTAGGAAGAGTCTTATTCATGGATTTGATGAGTCAACGCCGATCAATATCTTTTTCAGAAGATTGAGAGCATAGACAAAGTTGATGTTAGATTCCTTAATTGGAGCTATGATAAAATCAAAGACACTTGAAGATGGTAAGGAGTTGATACAAAATATAGTTTCAAATGATTTTGAAGTGCAAAATGAAAGAAATCAAGTACAAGAAAAAAAGTGTATTAGAGCTTCAAACTCAAGATGTATTGTTAGCCCAAAACAAGCTAATGAATCAACAATTGAAAGCTCTTATAAAGAAACTCTCAACATTTCCTCAAGAGCTTCAGAATGTTTCCCAAGCTCTACTCCAACAACAAGTACAAAGTTGTATGATGTGTGGTGGAGATCATGCTAATGGGAAATGTGTCAAGCAAAGCTAGCCTCTGGAATAGGCTAATTACATGGGAAATCAAGGTCAACAATGAAATTACAATCATTACAATGAAGGATGAAAGCCTCATCCAACACCCTCAAATAGGCCACATCAACAACACCACTACTACCAACACCCTCTTTGCATGAAAGGAGTTCAAAGCTTAAAGGTACACTTCAACAATTCATGCAGGTTTTCATCTCCAATCATATAAGCATATAAGCCTCTATGCATAATCTGGAGACCTAAGTGGGTCAATTAGCAAAGAAGATAGAGGAAAAATTTGAAAACAATTTCACTGATAACACTAAGGTAAATCCAATTGAGCATTGTAAGGATATCATTACTAGGAATGGAAAGGAATTGGAAGAGAGGGAGAAAAAAAAAAGAGGTTGAAAAAAATGAAGAGAATAAGAAAAGCAAGAGTGAAGAGAAAATAAGTGAGAAAAATGATCAGAAAATTAAGGAGGAAAATAAAAAGAAAAGAGAGGTGGATGAAAAAAGTGATAAAGATGTTGTAAAATGTCTTTTATATCCATTAGTTTAGACAAAGTAGGATAAGGAGAAATAATTTGCTCAATTCATGGATATATTAAAGAAGTTAGAGATCAATATGCATTTCTCTAAAGCATTGCAACAAATAAACTTCTATGCCAAATTCATGAAGAAATTCCTCAACAATAAAAAGAAATATATAGGAGAGAATACTATTGAAGTTAAAGGAAATTGTAGTGCTATAATTCAGAAGATTATGCCTCCAAAATTCGAGAGCTTTACCATCTCTTGCACCATTGTAAATCAACACATGGGAAAAGATTTCATTGACTTTCAAGCTAGCATGAATCTGATGGTGCTTTATGTATTGAAGAGGATGAATGGACATGATGTCAAGCTAACAAGGATAATGTTGTAGCTAGCAGATCAGTCCATTAAGTACACTTATGGAGTCATCGAAGATGTATTTGTAAAGATGATAAATTCACTTTTCTAATGGATTTTATCATTCTCGATATGGAGGAAGATATTGAGATTCCTCTCATCCTTTGGTGGAAATTTATGAAAACAACTAAAAATCGTCATCGATGTTGATGGTGGAAAGTTGAAAATATGAAGTCAAGATGGAGAAGTGACATTCAATGTGTTTAAAGATAAACAAATTGCTCATGATTTCTCTTCACAATCTGACAACGAGAAGAAAGAGACATATGTGCAAGGAATGGTCATTGAGGTACATCAAGCTAATAAAATCACCCAACTGAACAAAAACGGTGATAGACAAGATCATCATGGTACTGTGACTGAAGAAAATAGATTTTTACATGGCCAACCCATGCAGTTCTTTCAAACTAAGCTGAAGATTATTCCTCGAAGATGAATATGAAAAGAGTCAAAGATATGGATTGTGAAAGATATAAGAGTTGATGGAAAAATGAAATTGAAGAGTCTTATTGAAGGAAAACTATAGTTGTCAACAATCATAAAGTAAGACCATACATAGATGAAGGGGGGCAACACCTAGAAAGAAATAAACCATGAATATCTAGCATCGAGCTAAAAGACGTTAAAAAAGCGCTTACTAGGAAGTAACCTAATACTTTCTAAATTTTTTAATTTTTCTGAGTTTTTATTTGTAGCTTTAAATATTTCACATCAGTTGTTGTGCTACTATGCTCGCCTAACGACCAAATGATACTATTTCACAACTCGCTACGCCACTTAGCTTACCTAGCGAAATTTTTCTTCTGTTTTTGAGTTGAAAATTGTTAAAACTTCGAAAAGTTTTGGTGGGAAAAATTGTACCACTCGCCCAACGAGAAGTGTTCACTGACCCAACAAGTGGTATTACTCGTTTAACGATTGACAAGTGGTTGGGATTATGCAGACTCCCTAGGCTTAGGTCACTTTACTCAATAAGAGAGCCAACATCCATTGGGAGAAGTTGTTAGGCGAGCAAATTACTCGTTGAGCAAACTTCATTTAATAATATTCAAAGACCTCAAGGTGGCTCGATCGTGGAGCAAATTTTGTCTCGTTGGACGAATTATTTTGTTAAAAGATTCCATTATTTGCTCTCTAGGTGAGCCAATACCCTCATTGAGTAAAATTTGAGATATTAAAATTTAAAGAGCTCAAAGGGGATTAGTCGTTGGGTGAGTCAAGAATTTGTTGGGTGAGTATACCTCCAAGGTGTCTCGCTGAGCAAGTGAGGATACTCGTTGCACAAGCCAAAGTTTGAAAAATTTTCAACTTTGTCTCCCTAAGTGAGCATGTGTGCTCATTGAGCAAATGAGGAAGATTATAGAAATAAAACTAAATAATAAAGTATATGGATGTGTGATTGAGTAGAGCAAAAGTGTTCGCCAAAATCTATTGTGGGAGGAGTGTTAAAATGAATAGAGCCTGGATGTTAGCCTAAATATATTGTTGATGCTTGTGAGGCTGAGTAAAGGTTAGGTGTTAACCAATCTACTGTTGATATGTGTGAGGTTGACTAGAGTTTGGGTGTTAGTCAAATTTTACTATGGAGTGTTAACTTGATGTATGTTTGATGTAAATGTATCTAACCAATTATATAGACCAAAATAACTGGTCACTATATTGACTAAATTAGATACATTTTATAAACTAAAAATTATTGGTATCAAAAATCATCTCTATTATGAATAAAAAACTACAATTGGTTTGTGAATTAGATTATAAATTGGTCTAATATTAACTACCAATATTTAGCTACATATTATTATTGATTCTAAATTAGTCTCTTGTTTTAAATTAGAGACTAATTTAGACATTAGTTTCTTGGTAGCTAAAACTTTTGTAGCTAATGTTAGAGACCAACTTAGACTATAATTCACAAGCCATTATAATTTTTGGGTTAAGTATGTTTTTAGTCTTTAAACTTTGACGCAAAAATTGGAATTCGTCTCTATCAGAAACTGTGATATATTTTAGTCGTCGAACTTTAAAAATGAATGAATATAATCATTTTAACCAAATTATGTTAATTTTTTTATGTGTTAAATGCATTTTTTATGTGTAAACATCGCAAATGCTAGCATGGATTGTATTTGACACATAAAAAATTAAACGCAATTGGGTCAAAAGAACTATATCCATTCATTTTTAAAGTTTGGAGACCAAAATGTATTAAAGTTTTAGACATTGACCAATTCCAATTTCGTGTTAAAGTTGAGGAACTAAAAACATATTTAACCCATAATTTTTTGTTCATAATAGAGACTATTTTAGATACCAATAATTTTTAGTGTGTAAAATGATATCTAAATTAGTCAACATGGTGACTAGTTATTTTTTGTCTCTAAAATTGGTTGCTATTTGATGATTTTCTTGTAGTGGTAGTTGTTTTCAAATATGAAATACTAAATTGATTGATTTTAGGATGTGCATTGTATCAGGATTATGAGAATGAGATTATCCTAACTTTACTAATATTGAACTCACAAAGTGGAAAGTATTAGGTGGTGAGAAATGTGTTGTAGGTAGAAGGAATTTAACTAATCATATGAGAAGGACATTGTTCCTAAGTTATGACTCATATGACAGGTGTATTACCTCTTAATCTAATTCAAAACATGAATATTTTAAAAGTAGAGTCAAATGTCTATAAAGATATAACATTGATGATTGATAATAGAGAGTGAGCCAGATGAGATTTTAAAGATAAATGCTTGATTATGATTATATTGAGTGATATTTTTATGTTAATATGTGAGATATAATTTTATTCAAATAAAATGCTTGATATATTTATGAACCAATGTCTTATCCTATATGGTGTATGTGGTGTTTTCAACTACAATGATTGTGTGATACACAAAAATAAATAATGTTTTAAGTGAAAGTGTTCAATAAGATTAAGTATAAGAAAGGTGATTTTTATGTGTTAATGTATATTTGAATTTTTGTGCATACACTTGTCTCCGAATAAATAAGTTTTTATTTTGAAAAACTTATTAAAAAAGATAGTAAATCTACTTTATATATATATATAGGCTTAAACCCTTCATTGATCCTCATATTTGTGTGCAAATCTCAGTTTGGTCCTCATATATATATTCTTCAATTTTGAATATTTTGATATAAATAATACAATGTTACTATTAAACATGGATGATTCGAACTCAAGTTCATTGAGTGACAACGTAGGGTCAATCATCGTACATTTGAGGTATTGTCCGCTTTTGAGCTTTGTTCGTCACAGTTTTATTCTTAAAAAGTGTCTTAGTGGGTAGAAGAAGGATGATTTAAATTCTCTTTTAGTCTCGAAAAGGCTTCCTTGTAGTTGAGTGAGGGAAAATCGTCCTACAAAAGACTCTTCAACCCTAAATCTAGTAAGAGAGTTAAGATGTTTTCAGAATAGGGTGTGAGTGAATGTTTATGAAGTGAGTATTCCTTGAAAAATACTAATTGTATTTATAGGATCAACATTGGTAGTGTGCCTATCTTACTATTAGAATATTACATACTTGAGGAGTGTAATAATAGTATAATAAATAATAACATAATGATAAATAATAACCAACATATCAAGTCATTAAGATTTAGTTATAATACGTTAATCTGACCTAAATATGTATAGGTTTAAATTGTTCCATAATTAAGGAGCTTAAAGAACCTTATTGGACTACGTTCTTTATTTTTCCTATTGGACCAGAGTAGAAACACACGAGCTTTACACTTTTTAATAATACATCATACATTTATTTTTTTAATTAATATTATAATTACAAAAATATAATATAAAACATATTATCCATCAATTGTGAAATATTAAAGTTAAATTTCAAAATAATAAAATAAATATTATAAACAATACAATGGTTAAATAAGTAACGTAGTTAAAGAAAAAAAATACTAATTATTACCATTAATTATGAATATTTTATGTAATAAAAGAATATCTTACACAAAAGACAATGCATTTTTTTTAAATATATATATATATATATATATATATATATATATATATATATTAAATATCATCTATGTAACATAAATAGTTAATAAATAATGTAAAGTATGAAGTAAAATAATCAAAAAATTAGAAACTAGCATTTTAAAATATGTACTTCGATTAAAGTATAAAAAATGTATAACCTAGTGAAAAAACTTCTAGTAAGATCAAACAAACTTTACGTCGGAAGCTAAATTGAGAGGTTTCGCTAAGATAATCAAATTCTGGAGACAATTAATAATGTGCAAAATAAAATGTTATATATTTAAAACTTTTTTTTTTAAATTTCTTTCGTACAACAAAGAAATTAAAATGAATCTCAATGATGCAATATTAAGAATAAAATAAACAAAGC
Source organism: Vigna reflexopilosa (assembly GCA_027742785.1). Classification (NCBI taxonomy): domain Eukaryota; kingdom Viridiplantae; phylum Streptophyta; class Magnoliopsida; order Fabales; family Fabaceae; genus Vigna; species Vigna reflexopilosa. Next base: position 41,668,820 of record CM050911.1, on the reverse strand, counting down.
GGTATCAGGTATCTTTACTGACATAATAATTGCATTTATGCTTTTTCTTAACCTTATGGGAATTTTAAAAGCTAAGTGCGTATCACAAGGGAATTAAAAATATAATATAAGCAAAGTGGTTTATGTATGATTATATGTCATTGAATTATTTCTACGCAGAATGATTACTGTTTACTTTTTTTGTGAGAATTATTATTATTATTATTATTATTATTATATTTTGTATTTTTGGCGAATGATTATTGTTCATTTACTCACTGAATAAAGTGAAGTATAATACAATATAATAGAGAGTATAATACCTTATAACATGTTGTAATTGATTTGTGCCGATAGAGGTATTTGATTGGTAAATTAAGTGTATATATAAACTCTTGATTGGTCTCAAATTCATTGGTGGCGCCACCACTTCTACTGGTCATCGATCGTCGAGGTAAGGTTTACAGAAAAGTATGAGGAGTTGGCGATAGCGTGTAATTCTGGTTTACAGAAAAGGGAAACTTTTGAGTATGTTTATGCTCGTGATCCTTGTGTTCAACTTTTCCAAGTATTTCTCTTAGGCTTTTAAGTGTGCTTGGTTACCTTTATGTTTTTCAGTTTTGTGTTTTATGGACTAGTTTTGTGTAGCGAAATGCACTGAGTCTGTGTGAGTATAACACAAGCCAAATGATTTTCTAATGTTGCAGTGTAATTGTTAAGTTTGCAATCTGTTAAGATTTTAATTTCTGAAGTTTACAATTTCTTAAATATGTTATATTGTACAGGGATTGTATTTGGCATTCCATTTTTCAAATGTTGGTGTTTGTGTTTTTCTTAATTTTTTGTTTTGGTGTTTCTATTTTGTATTCCAACAAGTGTTGGTACAATTTTTTTTCCTTGTTGTTTTGAATTAATGTTGTTGTTTTGTGGACTTTGATGGATTGGGTTTTGTATTTGCTTTTATTATGTTAGTGTAGTTTTATGACTTCATTCACTTGATAATTCTTACATAGTTTTGAAATTAGTTTCAATTTTTTTAGTCTAGATTGCAGTTAGTGTTTATTGTTTTCATAGTTTATGTATTGAGTTAGTTGTCTTTTACTTTGGTGTGTTTTGTTTGTTGTGTTTAAGTTTGTAGTCAAAGAAAATGAATATATATATAAAATAATGATTTCCTACAAGATTGCATCTGACAAGTGTCTAAGATTGTTAGAGTACTCTTTTCTCATGGTCATCATGAAAAAAAGAAACAACTTAATATTTTAAACTCAATAAGAGTAACATTTCAAGTTCACATTGGATGTACTTGATTAAATGTTTTTTACTCTTTCCCAAATAAATATTGAACACCTAAGGAAGTTTAATAGTTTGCCTCTTGTTGAGTTTCAATAAACTCAATCTCACCCTTTTCTAATAGTGTAGAAAAAGTAATGTTCTAATTTAAATCGCTTAATCTTGAGTAGATTACCAACTGTCAAGAGAGAATGAAAATCCCTATCTCCATAAAGATCCCCCCTACAATGCCTTTTACATTCGCTTTCAAACATGTGCTATGTAAATTTTCAACTCATGTTGCAAACACTCATTCGTATTGGCCAATGAGAAGTTCTAACATGGATTGAAATTGCAAATAACACATGCTTGAAAGTGAAGATAAAAGGCATTGCATAAGGATCTTTGTGGAGATAAGGATTTACATACTCTTTTGATAGTTTCTATTCTACTCAAGATTAAAAGATTTAAATTGAAAAGTTACTTTTTCCAAACTCTATTGGAAGAAGGTGAAATTGAGTTGATGGAAACTTAACAAGAGATAGACTATTGTGCTTCTTTGGGTGTTCAATATTTATTTGGCAAAGGGGGAAAATCATTAAATCACTCACACACAATATGAACTTGAAATGTCATTTATTAGGTTTAAGATGTTTAATAGTCCAATTTTTTCATGATGACATGCAAAAAGGGTAATTTACCAATTTCAAGCACTCATCACATAGAATTGACTTTTCTTCTTTAAATGAGAACATTAAAGTTCACACTTCTATAAAACATTTCTTATTATTGTTTATTACTATTAGTGATGATTTTTTTCGTACATAGTGAAAATGGTCCCATGTTGGAATCAAATAGTCTTAGGTGTTAGTATTTAAGTTCCACATTGGACTTAAGAAGTCTTAGGTTTTAGTATTTAAGTCCTACATTCAACTTAGGTAGTCTTAGGTTTTAATATTTAAGTCCGTATTAAACTTAAGTAGTATTAGGACTTAAGAAGTCCCATATTGGACTTCTTACTTTTCTCTCAGGCTTAGAAACGAAAGTACTTCTGTTTCTCTTTGCGTTCAGAATTCATAGAAACACAAGAATCAATCTTTTATGTTCATATTTGAATACTTTTTTGTTCAAAATTTGGAACTATGATATATTCTTTAGCATGAAACATAACACATGAAACATTATTCATGTGCCTCTCAAGGTGTCCACTTCCCATGCCTTGGTGTCTGAAAATAGACATACAAATATTTAATAACATAATCAATAGCAACCCAAAAACTAGAGGTATATTACACTACATCACATGATGTTTACGATTCAAAGAAATAAGGTTTGCATCATTAGATTTAGGGCCTCTTTGATTCTTTACTCATTTTTTTAATTTAACAAAAACTTTTTTTCTAAAATAATTCGACACTATAAATAATCAATTTCTAACCTAAAATCTATTCAAAAGACAACCTAATCATACTAAAGATAAACAAGGTGAAATTTACCCCTTTCTAAGCATGTTTATTTCCACTAAGCACTCTCCTCCATCTTCGATAGGAAGTTAGAGCTCATCATTCACACTTTTCAAATTCCTAAAATTCAAACTTAAACCAATAGTAGAAGGATGAACTGGCTTTTGCTTAAGTTTTCCACCTTACGGTGGTTGTTTTTATGTCCATTTGTTAAGACTTTTTCTTAATAATGTGTTTGATTAGATCAAGATCACTTGGACAACTATTTCATTCATTCCCTTATTATAGAACATGAGTGATGTTCCTTTGAATTGTGCTTGGACGTATAATTGTTGTTATAATGGTAGAAAAGGTTTGAAGGAGTCTTGTTATATTAGTTGAAGAGTTTATTCAAACAACAACATAAAAGAGTCTCATAATGAATCCAGTCAAAGGTTTTATATTTTTTGGCAAATGCATATCTACCATTATTTCAAGGGGCGATAGAATATAAATTTTCAATATGTGTTAGATTTCTAGCTTGCAAGTCCAATTGGAACATTCCCATGCAATGCATAGAGTCCTTCACACAAATGTTGTTAGATGTCATACCAAATAATATGAGGTTTCCAAAAAGTTATTATGATGATAAGTAGTTCCTGTCGAAGTAGTGATTGAAGGCTAAGGAGATTGATTGTTGTGGGAGTGGATGTATGTTCTTTTATGACAATGATAATGGAAAAAAGATGTATCATCATTTGAATATAATTTTGTCACAAGCAAAGGTATCACCTAGTCCATCTGGGATCAATTCACAAATAAAAAATTATGGTTAAGTCCATTTGCCTATAATTTTAAGATTACAAATTTGTTTCAATGCAAACTGCACCAAATATGACTTGGCATCATCAAAACAAATGTCAAGGCATGCTATGTTGCCAATCACGTGGTGAAACCTGGAAGTACTTTGATTGTAGACATCCTATATTTGCATCTGGTGCACATAATGTATGACTTAGTCTATGCTCGGATGGATTTGACCCGTACATTCACACTTCACCTTCACTATATTCGTATTGGCCCGTGATTGTTACTCCATACAATCTTCCTCCTAAAATGTGTATGTCAAAACCTTATATGTTTTTGAGTTGTTTAATACGAGGGCCTTCTAATTCAAAGACATATATTGATGTTTACTTAGATCCTATAAATGATGATTTAAAAAATTTATGGATTGGTATTTTGATGAATGATGTTTTAAGGAAACAAAAATTTATTGTGAGGGAAACAATGATGTTGACTATTAATGACTTTCCTACTTATGCGATGTTATCTAGTTGGGACACACATGGTAGATTAGCTTGTCCGCATTGCCTGGAACATAATAAGTCCTTCACATTAAATTATGGTACAAAAAGATGTTGGTTTGAATCACATCGTGGATTCTTACCTAGTGGCCATCCTTTTTGGAGAAACTTTAAATCCTTTCGAAAAGGCCAAGTTGAAACATATGACCCATGTCCTAGGCTAACACCATTACAAGTTTGGAGAGTAGGTGCAATGAACAAACTACATCAATATTTTTTACGCTAGGCTTGTGGAGTATGTGTAATGAACTTATGGTGCATGATATGTGTTAGTATCAGTAATGTGTACAATCCTTTATGGTTTAGAGATATAAGTGTGATTTTTGTATATTTATAAAAACTAATGCGAGAATAAAGAGTTGAATTATATAATAAGAATTCATAATAATTAGTAAGATGTGGTAAGAAAAATATATTATTGGTGAAACATGTTTATATTATCACAACTAACTGAGAAGTATAAAGCACACTATTTTACAATAATATAAATAGATTATTTTAACTTTACATATGTGCATAAAACACTTTTTATATCGACTTTATACTAGTTGTAATCCAATAAAAATAAAAATTAGTGTGTTGGCATATGGTAAATAAGATAACACTTTGTATACCAATTGTAGTTATAATAGGTATAGAAAGTGAGCTGATGACATTTTTGTAATAAAGAAGAAAATTTTTTGTTGGTTATAGTTATAATCGATATAGAAAGTGGACGTGGTGACATTTTTGTAGTAAATAAGAAAATTTTCTATGTTGGTTCTAATTATAACTAGTATAAAAAGTTGATGCAGTGATATTTTTATAATAAACAAGAAAATTTTCTATACCTGTCTTAATTATAATCAGTATAGAAAGTGGTTTCCTGGTTTTCTACTTTCAGTCCAAAAAGTGGTTTCCTCTCTTATCCCTCTCGCTTCTAGATAACGAATTGGGATCCTAGCTTCGTAGGAGACGTTGTTGCCACTGCATACCAGAGACATGTCGACTAGAGACCATCGCTGGCGAATCTAGTCAAATTGGCAACCATGTTTATGTCAACTCATCTTCAATTTTTGAATTTCTTCTTCCATGAGAAAGAACAACCTCATCCTTATTGCCATTCTAACTTCACTTTCACCAACGTTGACCACCGCGACCTAGGCTACCATTGTGGTTGTGTGTTATCCGTTCAAAACTCCGACATGTTGGTGCCACATGATTTTTCTAGTCTGGTTTTGGTTTTTCAGGTGACACATGCGGTGATGCTCATGGTTGCTTGTGGTTTTATATCTATAATTAAGAGAGACACGATTTGCAGCTACATGTTGTTTTTCATTTTCAAAGTCTGATCTACATTGTGATGGAGATGCTATTTAGGGTCGCCATGGTTTGTGCAATCTACAAAGGGGATGCTCATGTTTGTTAGCATGCAATGCAAGTTCAACGATGGTGTTTTGTGGTGGCAAATCTTCAAAATTTCCTTCTTCGAGGAGACAAGAAGGAGGTTCAACAATTTATGTGGTGGTGGTTGCATTAAGAAGCTCTAGGAGTGCATGAGAAACATCGATTTGTCGCTATTCGAGGTTCATGGTTTTTGCGATTTAGGGGCTCGTAGGTGGTTGAGACAGGAAGATGAACTATGACCAAATTTTTTTATACCAATTATACCTTTAACCAATATAAAAAATAACACTTTCTATATTGATTTTGGAATCAGTATAAAAAATCAATTTCTTAACAAGTAAAAAAGATTTTTCTATAAATAAATCAATGAATTTATTTGTAGTCTAGTAAGTTATCCATTATAAATTTTTATTTACTTATTAAAAATGATACCAAGGATATGCTAACAATATTTTAATAATGGTAACAAGGATATGGTAACAATTATGAGAGTCAATTATTAAAAAAAATGTGCTTTGTGTGGTAATTTTTTTTAACTCTTTTTTACTATACTTTCGTTAATAACCAGTATGTCAATTTCATGTGATGTCACTACAAATAGTATAAATTAAAATTCTGATTAAAGATTTTCTAGATTATTTTGTTTTTGGAGTGAATAAAGATTATTCCTACAAAAGATCCAATGAACATTTCCTTGAGGAGAACAAATGCTTATTAAGGTCTTTCTTTCTTATTCGTACATAGTTGAATTGGTAAAGGAAATCAATATTATCTTTTATTTCTACAAATGGAAGGGAATAAATCTCCATTTAGCAATGTGAGGTATGAGACACCACCTTGTGTTAGACACATGTCAAACATGGATTTGAACTTATGTTTGGCTCTTCAATGTGAGGTTGACCTTCTTCATATACATTTTATTTAGAGGTATCATATCATATACTTGCTTCAAATAATTTTTTGGTGGTTAAAGTTGCTAGAGATACTATTACAACTTCATTATTTCCTCTTATAGATAAAAAAAAATTCATTTTATCTTTAGCATTATTTTTTTCACCAACCAAATATACTATTGATGGAAAATATTAAGATAAGTTTCAACCATCATCATAAATTTCATTAATATTATATATGTTTAAAATAAGATATTTGTCTTGGAGTTTTAAAATGTCTTCCTTAAAATAGATAATTTGTTTATTGATAAATTAAGTTTACGAATGTGATTTTCTCTGTCACAAGCCAATGGGTTGTGGAAATATCTAAAAGAAATTCTGGAAGTCGAGTAAAATTACAAATTTAAGCTAGAAATCTTAGCACATATTTTATTTATAAAGAGTTTGAGCTAGAAAAATTCACACACCTATAAAACATAATATAGCCAAATATAAGATTAAAATGACCCTAGAATAAGGGTACACCAATAAATCTTTTGTCCCTATATAACAAAAAAGACATGAGGCAATAAAATAACACTGGTGCAACAAAAGTAAAGTTTTGTTAATAACCTTTTTAAAGTGTAGTATTTGATCAAACATTTTAAAAGAAGTATTTTTAAGATTTGGCTGATTTTGTTTGCAGAAACCTCCAACTATAACTTAGAACATGGCCACGTGCTGGGCCACTTTTAAATGGTATAGTTATTATTAACATAAAAAGGTGTAAGCATTTGAATAAACATAAAGTTCATGCACTATTTTTAGAATAATAATAATACTAATAAATCATAAAACTTTTATTGACAAATATTCTACAGACATTAGTTAGAGAAAATAAAACATTTCACATGCCTCATTAATTCTCTATATTATTAAAAAATGTTGAAAATTATAATATTAGTTCATCCCATTTTGTTTCTTTTATAGCTGTTTTTAAATATATATATATATATATATATATATATATATATATATAAATAAATAAATAAATAAATGATGAAGAACAAACTTCAAAACCAAGCATTCCACAATCCCCAACCCACAAAAAAGATTCTTGGCGTGCACTAACCACTTATAATAATTCCGACCTCTCGCACTTTCTCCAGTGCTATTCTCACACGTGTCAACCATACGTGTAAAGACGTGTGGTCATGTGAAGCATTATTGGGCGGTGAGAAAGGTTGCAATTTGTTTCTCACAAACACAGCACGCTAAACAAGGAATATTATTCTAATTCTTCTCAAACAAAAGGACAACACCTTGGTTTAGGGTATCAAACTTTGTATGTATATATATACTTTTAATTAATATAGTTAATTTCACTTTTTCCTCAAAATTTCATTCAATATTTCTAAATCAAGATAGTCTTGGTTGAGAAGGAATATAAAGTAAAACATAAGTTTTTTTTTTTTTAATTTTTGTAGTAATGAGACTAATTTAAGATTTTTTTGAAAGTTGTGCATGTGTGTGTTTAATGTATGGGTAGATTGGTGAATGAGGCACTAAGGGGGCATGGTGTGGTGCGAGTGATCTGTTTTATTTGACGAGAGTTGCCATGGGGGAATACATGGAAAAACATGATACCTTTATTTGCATTTGGGATAAAGTTATATAATTTTAGAGAAATGAAATGGCCCACAATAGAGCATTGAGTTAGAACAAACAAAGCCTTAACTTTTGGAATCAAATTAAATTAAATAGATGCATAGAATATTAATATGTGGGTTCAAACAATGCTCATGAGGGCTGTCTTTATGGGACAACCAAAACGTTTTGTTTTGTTTTTGTGGTGTAGATATCTATGTTGTGGGAAATAATAAGGGAACGGTTGATCACAATTAAAAGAGAAGTTGGTTTTAATGGTTGTTGTGTTGATCACTTTTTGGAGTAGAAGACAACAATAATAAGTGGAGGACTTATAGGGCTACCATGTGACAATGTAAGTTGTTTACATGACACAAATTGCATATAGTAGCTTTGTTTCCATATTAAGATATGGACCAATCTCACTCATAAACAAACTCTTCCAATCAAACCTTAACCTTATAGTTAGTTTAATTATAATTCAACTATTTACCTATTTTATCATTTCATTGTCAAAATTAAAATATAACTTCATTAATCAATAAATACTATTAATATATTTTACATTATATGACAAATACAACCTTTTTAAAATATTAAATTAATAAAGATGAATATCAAAACGAAACCCTCTTTATTTAATAAAAATGAATATCATAGTCTTTCACTAGGTTTTTGTAGACAAGCTTAATTTTAATTGTTGTAAAAATACTTAGTTAAGAGGTTTAATTCGGTAACATTGCAAGCATTAAAATCGATGAGTTTAATGAGTAGATATTAATATTGATTCTTTAGGAGATTATGGAGATCTCACAGATCAAATTATAAGTAACTAATAAGTTATGATTTTTAATATTCCAAATCATAATTCAATTTCCTTTCTCTCTACAAAGAAATAAAAAGGCAAAGCTACCAAGACAACGGAAAGAAAAAAAGAAGAAAGAAAACTACTATCTTAGAGTCAACATACTCAAGACATAAGTTATGATAAACCCCAAAATTGTAAGATGAGTACCATCATTAAAGTGTGAATATTTTTTATGTTAATTATTTGAAATTTATTATATAGATCCATATAACAAATAAAGTTTTAATATTTTATGTTGATCAACCAATTAATATAAAAAAATGATTTTTCTTTCTCTGTCTATATAACTGTCACCTAAAAGGTTAAAATGGTGTTATAAGATAAAATTATAAGACATATTTTACACCCGTATTCTATAATATAAAATCATAATCCATATAGAAAGTGAGCTTGTTTTTAATATTCTATTAGTTCTAGTATTTTCTTTCATGTATAGCAATAACAAAAATCTTATCTATATATACATTTGTAAGCAAAGACGTTCCTTTCTAGTTAAATGACTTTATCCAATATCTTATTATTCTTAGCTTAATTAAAAAATAAGAATGTATTAAAATAAATAAAGAAATAATACTTATAAAAAATTAAAATTTATATATAAAAATAAGCAATGTAAAACTTAAATATACATTTACATTGATATCTAAATATAAATATTTAAAAACATATGAACCCATCGCATTCATATATCTTTTATGTTTTATTTTGTCAGTCACATAAGTTATTGAATATGTAAAAACTAAAATTTGTATTTAATCAATATAATATGAAATTTTCACTTAACTATATTTGAGTTTTATTTATAATGGTATACAAATTACAATCTTTTATGTTGAACATTTATGATTAATTACGTTATATATGAGTTTGACGTAGATACAAGGACATAATATCCAATGTAATTTTACGTTGAATTTGGTAAGGTTAGGCGTAAATTTCATATGGTTAAGGTTGTTTATGTTTTCTATCTTCATTTTCTCATTATTTCCGACGACGTTTTCTCTTGTGCTCAATCCTAAAAACAAATTGGATCATAAGTTTTCTCTCATATGTTTCGCTGAGCTCAAAATCATTGGCTCTATCATTTTCGTTGCTAACCTTGTTGATGATTGAAAAATGTGTCATTTTGTGTTTAAAATCAACCATTAATTTTTATAGTACAACAAAGATATAGAACACTTAATACTCGAATGCAATTCAAAAAACGCCCACTACCACAAAACACCTATAAATAATCTCTAAAACTTCCACAAGAAGAGAACAAAAAGGAGGAGAAGTGCACCGTGGAAGTGTAAGGAAGAATAAACATTTTGTGTCTAATGTAAATACCATTTTTTTCATCGTTTTCTTGTTGATTCAATGTAAAACGTCTGATGTGGTAGGTTAATTTTCCACTGGTGTTACTTCCCTTTCGTAAGTTAGTAGTATTGTAAAATATGATTGTATGCCAGCATTTAATCTCATAATATTCACACTTATGTTTTCGTAGTTGATGTCAACATTAAAGGTAAACACAAATAAAAAATATATATTTTATAAGATAATTCTATTACATTGAGACAAATAAGTTACATTAGGTGTAATATATTGTGACTTCTTCATATTAATTAATCGGTGGATGCCCACAAACCTCAAATGAATTTCTATATCGTTATAAAAAAAAATCATATAAATTAAATTATATTAATTATCAAATTTATTAATGTTAAATTATTTAACAAGGAAAATATAGTAGAGTTATAAGCTTACGAGTTTAGTATATTCCTCTTAGTCAAAGTGTTAGATTTTTAGATAATGAAGTCAAAGGAACAATAAGAAATTTGTGAATAATAGTGACCAAGAAATATTAGTGACCCTACAAGTGGTAATAATAATATTAGTAATCAATGTGTAAGGATTGTCCAATGCACTATTTAAGTCTAGATTGTTCAGGTCTAACAAACAAACTTGTTGCTATAATTAATCAATAATGTATTTAATTCTCTTTCAATACCTATTACTCTTTAGTGGTAAGACCATATTTTCTCTAAAATTACTAATGCTTTTGTTTGTCTATGTTTTGAATGTTGTACTATTTTGTTAGCAAGATTACGAGGTTGCCATTTTTTTTTTTGTGTTTTTAGGACTTGTACTCATAAAACAATAAAAGGTGTATAGTGATAATATTCAGGATCATAAAATTGTCATTGTTAAACTTATGACCTTGTTGAGGTTTCAACGTAGAGGAGGAAGTCCTTGTTCGTAATTGTTTTTGAGTTCAACATGCTTTTCCCATCTTGATATATGTAATTGCCTAGACATACAAATTATCTATTCTAATAAGGATGAAGCTCAAGGCTTATTTACTATCCGAATAGGTAAGGATAATAACAAGATTAAATAAGGATGAGTTTCGTTTGTGTCATTATGATCCTTGTAGTAAAAATTCATTTCCATCCTTATTTTCATATTTAATGGGTACAAAATTTGCTCTTATCTTCATATATATCGAGTAACGACATATTCATACTCTTCTAAATATCAATTAATTATTTTTTTATATAAAAATAAAAATCATGAAACTTATGATAATATCAGATATTCAATTTCATAAGAATATATTCTTATTTCTTCAATGAAAAAATTTAGAACGAATTTTAAATTAGAGTACCAAATAACAATAAGATAGAAAGAAATGAGTTATATAAAATATTACACAATTATATAAATGAAATTTTATGACAACCAAAACATATATTAATTTTACAAATGTAAACGAAATAAAATTGACAAAGTTAAAAAATATTCTTAAAAAATTATAAAAAGAAAAAATTATTCAAGTTTAAAATATTTTAAATGTTTTTTTTTTTCTCTAAATTCAATTGAAATCTTTTTTTATACACTTAAATGAAATTGCGCAGAGAAAAAAATTAAGCTAATAATAATTTAAATTTACAAATAAATATTATCTTTTAAATTTATTTTCAATAACACTAAATTACTATAGTATAGTAAATGAAACAATACTATTATCGATAGTCATAATTTAACGATAATAAGTGTAATTCGTCGATAACTCGTACTTTTATCGGAAAACCAATGATACAATATTCGTTTGTAATTTTCTCATATGTAAAACTTATAGACAAATTTATGAAATCCCTTGTAATTTTCGGAAACCTATATTGTGTCATTAAGTTCGTGTTACCAACAAAAGATGATGAATGTGGACATATCAATGTAATTGTAATTCAAGTATGTTGAGAAGAAAATTATTGATGAATTTTTATATCAGTACTTGTAATATATGCAAGCAGTGTATATATCTTTATTCTCTACATCCGAACAAAACATGTCAATATTTTACAACAAATAGAAACATGTAGTTCGTGTCAGTACCTAAACATCCTTGCATATATTTCACAATTGTCTACAATAATATACACAATACCAAATAAGATAGATTATAAATTATTGAACTAATAATGTACAAAGTACCTATCAAAAGATGATGAAAATTATTATCTCCATAAATATCTCCTTGCAATGCCTTTGACATTAGCTTTAGAGCATGTGCTATATGCAGTTTCAAATCAAATTCCACAAATTCTCATTGCTTAATACGTGCTTCAATTGGATAATGAGATTTTGCAATATGATTTTAAAGTGCACAAAACACACAGTTGAAAGCGAATGCCAAATACATTATAAAGAGATATGGAGATAAGAATTTATATCCTCTTTTGGTAGTTGGTAATCTAATGAACATTTAAAAGATTTAAATCATAACTTACTCTTTTTCTGGACTCTATTGGCAAAATGTGAGAGTGAGCTAATTAGAACTCAACAAAACTTAACTCTTGTATTTATTTGGAATAACAGGGAAAGAGAAAAGTAATCAATTACACACACTATGAACTTGAGATTTCATTCTTATTGCATTTGAGATATTAAGGTGTTTAATTCTTTCGTGATGACCATGTAAAGAGGTTGCTCTACCAATGTCAAGCACTCAATAAATGCAATTGGCTTTTCTACTTTAAAGTAGAACAACACAATTCATACTTGTATAAAAACACTAAGAAATTGTAGAAAAATAAATTTAAGTTATAAAAAGAACATATTGAATTCAAAAAATAGAATAAAGGATTACACTTTCATCCACCTAATTTTTTTACACTCACACGAACTTCAAGCATGGAGACATAGTTTCTTACCACAACAACAAATATTGACAATGATGGGCAAGTAGTGGTGACACCAAGGAACCTCATGAGAATTCATGAACTTCACTCAAAGTTAGGTTTTTACAGGCTATCTGATATAGAGAACGAGGGTTTGGGAAATTAAGACTTTGGGAAAACGAATTTGGCACCAATTTGGGGAAAATGAGCTTGAAAATAGTCAATTTGGGGAAGATAAGCTTGACAAGCACTTCTTTGTGAAATGGAGAAGGAAACACGTCCTCTAAATCTCAAAATTTCATTTTAATTCTCCCACTCATTTATCGGCAACACAAATTTGTCAGCCAAAATCCATAAAAAAAAATTATGACAACCTTATCGATGGATATCTAGTGCACAATTTCACAACTCACTTACCGCCATAAATTTCTATTGGTAATCAAATATCAAAGTTCATGAAAAATGTCCCTCGACAATTGTATATTACCAGCAGATATTGATTCTCAGTAAATTTTCATTAATAAATTGACTATTTCTAGTAATGTATAATGGTAAAATTTAGAATGAGTTAGAAAATCGAAATAATTATATAAAAAATCATTAAAACAATTTTCTACTTGATTCAAATAAACAACAACAAAATATTAAAAAAAAAGTAAATGTGATCAAATGTATGTCTAAACAACGATTTAATACACCATTTAACTAAATCCTACAATGAAAAAAATGTGTAATGAAGAGTATAATGAGATGGAAAGTTTCTTGAAAATTTAAATAAAACTTTACAAATAATGAACTAGTTAAATCGTTAAGAGATAATAAATATTTTTTAGCAAAACAAAAATTCTTCAAATGAAACAAAAAATTAGGGAGCAAAGACAATAAAGAAGATAAGTTTTTTATAATTCCTACTAATTAAAATGTTTGTAATTCAACACTTGAAATTGAGACTCAAACATTCTCAAGTGAAAAGAATAAATAATAAATAAAAATATTAAAAAGAAAGAGAAAAATAAATGTCAGAGTTAATAGTTACTTAATTTACTAAAATTGATAATACATGATTTGAACAAAACCTCACAAAAAAAATAATAATAATCAAGATTGTGATAAGAGGGAAAGTTCCTTGAATATATATAAGTGAATAATGAAAGAAAAAACAAAGTAGGATTACGAAATTATATACTAAGATAAAATATATATATCACTAGTGAAAAAAATGGTTTTTCAAAATATTGATTAACGGTTTTTAACAAGCAATCATAATAAAATTAAAAAGACATACGGTGGAAAAATTGTAATTTATATGAATTTTTTTAACAACGATTCTCTAAATAAGCGTCATTAAAAGTAGAAATGTTGACGATTCTCAATACAATTATCGTTAAAGTGGAACAAACGAGAAATAAAAATGGTTATATCGAGAATCATCGTCGAATGTGTAGTACCTACATAAAAAGAAGACATGTTTATTTCCTTCACATAATTTTCATTTCCTCTTCTCCTGTACTTTATTTTCTCTTCCTCTTGCACTTTCATTTTCTCTGTCCCTTGCACTTTCCTTTTATCTTTCCTTTGTATCTCACAACCACCACTAGTGCCAGTGGTGAACCTCCACGTGCCTCCACTAATCGCGAACCACTTGATGCTAACCTCTTCCAATTGTGAAGCATTACTAGTCTGACGCACACCGCAAGTTTTCGTCACATCGTGCTGTAAACCCAATGTTGTGAGGGTCCTCCGCGAAGCTTTCCACATTGTGTTGTGAGGTTCCTCTATGAAACTCTTCGCATATGTCAAAACCCTTGTTACGAGTCTCATCATCACTTATGGTTGGTACTTTACATTTATTTAAATACTATTGTTTACTTGTTTCTAATTTATCTCTATAGCTTCACAAGCAAGCAAATGGTTAAACGATGGAAAACTTATGTGCCTTATAACAATCAGATGAAGATGCTTGTTTGCTTTACTCTATTAGTTTTTCCTTTATTAATCTCGTCGTGATATGCAACACATTTTTTTTCTATTTTGGATGACTTTTAATGATTGGTCAAGAACAATCGTCTTTGTTTGAAACTTTTAACAATGGTTATTTGAGCCACTGTCTACAACGGTTTGAAAACTATCACTGGATGGTTGTTTTAACTATCGTAGAAAGCCCATTCTATTGTAGTGTATGGATACTCTAGGAATTTAAATGGAGAGAAGGATGAGTATTGGGATGGGTATGGGTATGAGACGAGGTGGATAAGTAGATACTTATATGCTCCCTATACCCAATTGAAAAAATAATGTATTATCTAGAGTCATACTTATACCTAGTAAATGTCAGGACTCTGTTAAAATGGGAACGAGTTCGAATATTACACATAAAAAAAATTATTGATTTCCCAAGAACAAGGCTAACCAGAATCTTCTATATTAAAGTGGTTAACCAATATGTTTGATTGAGGTCTTTTCCAATAAGCTCGTGTTAAGCATCATTGACATAATATGAAGATTTTATTAAAAATAAAATAGTAAAAAGAAAAGGAACATGAAATCATATTAGAGACAAAACCAAACCTATGATAAGATATATCGCACATATAGGCAAAAAATACATATGGTGAAAAAATAAAGTAAATACATTGATGAAAAAAAGTAAATCAATGCAACACCACTAGAAAACTAAAGTTTAATAATCAAATTCCTTAGCATATTAAACTCACTCACAATGCACAAAAGGCCTTTAAAACTTATTATAGGTTTATAAAAATCCTTGCTTTAGAAGATTTAGTATTAGGTTTAAACCCTCAGATCGTCCTCATATTTGTTGGAGAATCTCAATTGGGTCCTTGTATTTACAATGTCTCAATTGGGTCCAAATATTTCAAAAATTGAGCCAATTTTTTCATGTCCGTTAATTTTTCACAAACGGCGTTAACAGGTGCTGACGTGGTGCACAAATCATAAGTTGATGTGTATTGTTTGATTACATGGACTTTGTTATTTAAATAAAGAGTGTTTGGCGTGGCACCAATCTAATTGTTCTCTTTAGGGAATTAGGGATTTCATTTGTGAATTAGGGATTTCATTTGGTCAGTGTGAGAAAAGGAATTGCAATCTTAGAGAAGACGAAGACAATCAGGTGCAGGTGGACGAACTGAACCGAAAGTGGACACGAGTAAAGGTTAGTTTCCTTTCGTGGTTGATTTTCTGTTTGGGATATGTGGAGGTATAATGGGTTTTCGCGTTTACGAACATCTGCGTGTTCGTTTTAGGGATGGGTAATATGAAATGGGTTTTTATGTTGTTCTCTGACTATTTATAATGCATTGTGGTCTCGATTTTGCATGTTGAATTTTGTATAGTGTAGACATTGTGGTCCCATTTTTTGCTTTTTGAATTGTTTATAAGTAGTGGTCCCATGTATGTGTGAGTGTTTACTTAATGGGGATGTTACTTTGTTCCCCTATCTGTGTGAGTGTTTCCTTAGTGAGTGTTCCCCCATTTTTGTGGTAGGGAGTGTAATAATAATATTTTTTCCTCCCATAATGTACAGGTATTAAAAGCAAGTGCTTCATATATAATATAGCATGGATGATGAACGTATACAAGTTGTGGTCCACCATACTGGACATTTTGTTAGCGATGATAATGGGAAGTTAAAATTTGATGGAGAGATAGGAGAATGGTCTTATGATCCAAACCTGTGGATCTATTTTGGCATATTTGCTTCAGTGAAAGACTTAGGTCATATAGACGTCAAAGAACTATGGTACAGTATAAGAAGTCAGTCAGTGCTCCCAAGTAGGTTAGAATTATTGACTGATGATCAGGGTTTTATGCATATGTTGAACATTGCAAGTTTAAATGATGAAGTTCATTTCTATGTGGTTCATAATACCATGGAACCACAAATAATAGAAATGATTGATTGGGTTGATGGTCATGTTGATGAAAAAGGTGATGTTGCAAGACAAGTAGAGGAGGGTCAGGGTGATATTGATGGTCAAGTTCTAAGAGAAATGGTTGAGGGTCAGGGTGATGATGATGGTGAAGTTGGAACATAAATGGAGGAGGATCAGGGTGATGGTGATGGTTAAGTTATAAGAGAAATGGTGAAGGGTTAGGGTGATGGTAATGGTGAAATTGGAACAGAAATAGAGGAGGGTGAGTGTGAGGGTCATACTGAAGTTGGAACACAAATGGTGGAGGGTGAGGGTGATGGTCATACTGAAGTTCAAACACAAATGGTGGAGGGTGAGGGTGATTCCCAAGTTGCAACACAAATGGAGGAGGTTGACGGTGATGTTGCTAAAGAGATACAAAATGTAGTTGGTCATGTTGGTGGTAATAGTAATGATGTAGATGAGGCTGAGGTACATGATGAAAAGGAGGCTGAGATACATGATGTACATGATTTTGAGCTAGAGGATGTAAAAGAGGATGAGGATGTAGATCAGGGTGAGGATCAGGATGTAGATGAGGCTGATGATGAAGATGTAGACGAGGATGTACATGAGGATGTTGAATGTGAGTCTGTTATTGAAGAAAGTCTAGTTGATTTCAACATTCAATGTGACATTGGGATTTCTAAAGGTCATGTGAGAGAAAAACATTGCACTCCAGTAGGTGAGTGTTCACAGACAATTGATAATGATTCCATTGATAATGTTTGTAGCTTGTCTGACATTGAGTGACTATCAGATGAGTTGGTTAGTGGTCCAGATAGTGTAGAGGATGATGATTCCTTAAGATAAGGTTTCCCACTTTTAGTATGCCTAAAAGCTTGGGGAAATATAAATGGGAAGTAGGACCCTATTTCGTTGAGAAAAATGAATTCACAGACGCGATTAGGACTTATGCACTCAGTAATGGGAGAAATTTAAAATTTATTAAGAATGACAAGAAGAGGGTTTCTATAAAGTGTTTGGGTGGAAATGGGAAATGCAAATGGTAAACTTATTGCTCCTATAAGTGTGGTGTAAACTCATGGCAGCTAAGAAAAGTGATTGATGATCACATCTATAGTAGATATTTCAATGTAAAGTTGATGACTTCGAAATGGTTGAGTGAAAGGATAGAAAAAACTGTAAGAGAAAACCCTAATATGAAGCTCATGGACATTGGGACAAAGTCAGTAGGAAATGAAATGTAAGAATTTCTAGAAATATGGCTTTTAGGTCAAGAGCCATTGGAAAAGATAATGTTCATGGGTCATTCAAAGAACAATTTAGAATAATTTATGATTATGGTCATGAGCTTCTGAGAACAAATCCAGGTTCAAAGTGAAAATAAAAGTTCAAAATACTAATGGTGAGTTAATATTTAATAGATTTTATGCATGCTTGAAGTCCTGCAAAAATAGCCTCATTTGTTTTAGACCCATTATTGGGTTGGACGAATGCTTTTTGAAAGGCAAGTATCGAGGGGAGTTACTAACAAGAGTTGGAAGAGATGGAAATGATCAAATTTTGCCCATAGCATATGTTGTTGTTGAGGTAGAAAACAAAGACTCCTGGACTTGGTTCTTGGAGCTTCCCATTGAGGACCTTAGTGGGAAAGCAATGTGTGCATCATGCACATTTATTTCAGATCAACAATAGGTCAGTGAAAACAAATGTTAATTACAATATATTTCACATATAACTCATCTGACTTCACTATTTTAAAATATCAGGGTCTTTTTCCAGCTATTCAAGATCTTCTACCTGGGGTAGAACAAAGATATTGTGTTAGACATTTGTATTCAAACTTCAGAAAGAAATATCCTGGAAAAAACCTTAAATGTCTCATGTATTGGGCACCAACAGCCACATATCCACAACAATGCGAGTCTAAAATGAGGAAAATTAAAGAGGTCAATTTAGAGGCATTTAAATACTTGATCACCATTCCTCCTAGGTATGTATTCACTCTTATAAATACTTTATATACTCACATTTGACATTTTTGTACTTGACAAGTTATATGGACTAACATTTACTTCTCCCAGGTTTTGGTCAAGATCTAGATTCACCCCTACATCATAGTGTGACACTCTTGTGAACAACATGTGTGAGGGCTTCAATAGTGTGCTTGTTCATACTAGGTCTAAGCCAATGTTTACCATGTTAGAAGACATTAGGGTTTATATTTTGAAGAGATGGGCTACCAACAGGACAAAGATGGCATCATATCAAGGTTCTATCTGCCCTAAGGTTCTGACCAGATTTCAAATGGAGTCATGGTTAACCAGATATTGGTTACCAAGGTAACATTAATCATAAAATTAACTTGTGTTCACATTATCACTACTTTGTTGCTAATTGTGTTGTCAATTTCTATTCATGACAGGAGGTCATCAGAAAAATTATTTGAAGTCAGACACATTTCTCAATTTGGGGAGCAATTTGTTGTCAATGTTGACAACATGGACTGTACTTGTAGAAAATGGACAATTACTGGCATTCCATGCACTCACACCATTACTGCAATGAAATTCTTGAATTTAAATGCAGAAGACTACATTGGGCATTGGTTTAGGAAGTCTACTTATGAAGAGACCTACAACACAATCGTTTATCTTATCAATGGTCAACATGTCTAGGAAATTACATCATATCCAGATGTATTAACCCCAAAGAAGAGGACAATGCAAGGAAGGCCTAGGAAGAAACGAAGACTACAGACTTGGGAGTTGAAGAAGAATGACAGTGAATTAAGAAAGGGTGGGAACAGGAAAAAATGTGGTCTCTGCAAACAACTTGGACACAACAAAATATCTTGTCCACAAAGACATCCAATAGTAGTGATTCCTACTGACCAATCTACTCAACAAATAGAAGTCATAAGAATGCTTCCTATTGACCAATCTCCACCAACAGTAATGCTTCTTACTGACCATTCTCCACCAACAAATGTGCCTATTACTCAAGAATCTATTGTGCTTCCTTCTGATCAATGAACTCATATTTAATTTGTAGAAATTGTTTACACTTTCATTTTGAAGACAATATTTTAAATATGATGTAATGTTTAATGTTCAAGGAACAATGTTTTATCAGCAGTCTGTAGTTGGTGTATTTTGATAATGTAAGACAATGTTGTTATCAGGTTTCTTTTGGTTGTAAGACAATGTTTTATGTTATTTATTGACCATTTCTCATTGATCAGGTGATCATTCCTGTATGATGTATATTGCCCATTGCTTTATGATGTTTCTTTTGCACTTTAATGACCATTATAATTAAAGAAATAATGAGACAATATTAAACATTAATCACTCACCTTTATGAATAAAACACACATTAACATTACAAATACCAAATTACAATACATAAACTTGTACTAACAAATCAACCAATTTTCATCAACTTTGTTATTACAATACACCTTCAACCACTTTTCCAATATAACAACACTTTTCTCTAAACAAGCTATTTTCATCCTTTCAACACTTGTTTCTTCCATCTTCACCACACTTTGTTCCATCTTCGTGAACTTCCACCTAATTGTTCATTTCTTGCACTTCCACTGCTTTCTTATACATTCAGCACATTTTCTTAATCTATTCCTTCTTCACTGCACCACTAAATGAAGTTGCAGCCAATGAAATCTTCAACCCCACACTGTTGAAGAAGAAGACATACTCCCTCGTCAAAACCCAAAAAAATAAAACTAACATTTATGCTTACATTAAACTTACCTTGAATTTAGGGCAACCCCTTAATTTTTTGCCCTTGTTTTCACAGTTTCTCACAATGCGGAACACTACATTGTGACCACAGAAGCAAGTGGGTTTTACACCCAACCTGCTACCACTGCGACTACTGTGTTGAAACCTCACGTCGTGCATTTGCAAGATGAAGATGAACGAGACATTCTTCAATTGAATAGTGCTTCCACAACCTCTTCTTCCCCAAGACGAAGATGTAAAACATTTTGGATGTTAGGGGATCCTTTAAATGGTAGGGCTAGGGCTACTAACCATAAAAATATTACTTTTCCATGTGGAATTGTTGATTCTACAACACATCACCCATTCAATTTAATACATAATGTCACACCATCTAAAAAAAATACAGCTCAGCATCTGTTAACACCGTTTGTGAAAACTTAACGGACAAGGCAAAATTGACTCAATTTTTCAAATATTTGGACCCAATTGAGACAGTTGCAAATACGAGGACCCACTTGAGATTCCCCAACAAATACGAGCACGATCCGAGGGTATAAACCTTTAGTATTAACTTTCTTTGGCCTACTTTGACAAGGTTTTCTTGTAGTTTGAACTGACTCATCATACTCCTCAGAATTATAATTGTCCCTCTCATAAAACATATTTAACGCATTTAGAGACTATTTTCAATTCCTCCAAAAAACGAGCTTCCTTAGATGTGAAAATTATTATGAACTGATTGAGGAAAACAATGAGGTGAATGTAAATGTTGTAAACCCTACAAACTATTGACAATGGTGTAAAATCCTCTAAAAAAGGAATATTAGTCAAGGAATCAAAATCCAATGG
Source organism: Vigna reflexopilosa (assembly GCA_027742785.1). Lineage (NCBI taxonomy): Eukaryota > Viridiplantae > Streptophyta > Magnoliopsida > Fabales > Fabaceae > Vigna > Vigna reflexopilosa. Next base: position 41,647,327 of record CM050911.1, on the reverse strand, counting down.
CACAACACAAACATTATCATTATTTGTTGTGAGTAAGCAATCATATCCAACACAAGCTCCCCCACAAGATCCACTACAGGGTCCACCAGATGAACCATATGATCCACCACAAGCTCAACCATAGGCTCCATCATAAACTCCCCAACGAGCTCCAAAAGAACTTCATAATAGGATGGTAATGTTATCATAAACCTAGAGAGCCCTTATTTTTATCCTGGGCACCAACAACCTTAGGATGGTAATGTTGTCATATTTTTGCACAAATTTTTCTCTCCCCACCAAAAATTACATTATCATCTTGTTGTAACCGTATACAATTAGATAGATCATGACTAATCATTTTACAATTTGAAAAAAAGAGAGACAATTTCTCATACTCCACATTAATTATAAACACAAATATTGACATTTCCACCAAAACTTGATTAGGGAAATTAGATAGAAAACAACAACAACCAAGTCACGTGCAAAGAAACCTCGAGACATGTTCTATTTGCACTCAACAATAGATAAAGATGTGCCAATACCATGCGTAATTGAGAAAATTGGCTTTAACTTTCAATATTCCAAAGGAAGGCTATGTATACGTACTGAACATTGGGTTTTCATGAGTTTCTTTGAAGTTGGAACAAAGTCTTTAGTCCAAGGAAAACCACGAATGATTCTTTTCATATCAATTCTAGAAGACAAATAAAAATCGCCAACCACCAAAACCCTTATCATATCCCCAAGCGTATAAAAGAAAATTCGTAGAACCCTTTACTAAAAGGAATTGTTTTCTATTGCTCCAAATATTTCCCGACTGCATTAAGCTTATTACAAAGGCCTAAATGCATTTTATGTTTATTCCCCTTTATTATCAAAATAGGTCAATGCAAATGATTTTTGCACTCCTTCAGACTAGTAAGATAAACTTCTTCAGTAATTTATGGCAAGACCATATCTCCCTTTATACAATGAAAAGGTAATTGCAATAAAGGAATATCCAAAGCATTTTTAAGAACCTCAACAAATTTTGTGCCCACACATTTCAAGAAGATTTAAATGAATAAGATTTTTCCTCATCCTTATCTTGTAAACAGCCCCAAGGGATATGAAACCCTAAATTAGAAGACATACTTATCCCTCAAACAACCAACGTTCCTTTAGCACTGCCAAACTTGAATAATGCCAAAGCTTGTACGCTTGTTACACCAACTACAACACACCTCAAACCAACAACATCCCCATTATTGCATCTACACCAAGACAACTAAGGTCTTTACAATCAACAAAATTAATAATTAATTAATGTATAATAAAAAATATTAGTTATAAGTTATACTAACACATTAATTTATGAGATTATAGAATAACAGTCTTATGTTGAATGCTTGTTTTAATAAGAGAATACTCTTTCAATTATTAAAATTGTTACACTATGGGACATAAAACAATTTTGAGACTAGACACACACACTTATAGTTATTTATTTATTTATATTTATGTTTACTATACTCTACAAGTTCAAGCACACCTTGACTATTTTAGTATGAGTATTGTATTTGTCCAAGTACATCTCGGCCACCTAAGCCGACATGTATTCAGCCCAAGCATATTCAACCAAGTCATGCTTTTGTTGGCTGGTATTGACTACTTCCCCTGGTATAAAAGCTAGCCTGGGTTTTATACCAATCTCATCATCAAACATATAACAAGTTTTGTATATCATAACTAGTCCAATAGGTAAGACGAAGCCTATAAGGTCATCCTAATGGAGGTGAAAAAGAGGCTAAATATAACCAAAGGAAATGGCCAAAAGATCTTTTAGAAGTTATATAGACTTACAAGTGTACTACACAATCTTCTTCTAAAGAAACATCTTTCAGTCTAGTATACGACATGGATGATATGATACCAATTTATATAGGTGAGTCATCATCTTTGTGATACACACACACAGATATATATATATATATATATATATATAATGATGATGATGATGATGAAAGCTATAATGAACTGAAAGCTATAATGAATAGCCTCCATATTGAACTAGATTTGGTCACTAAAAGAATAAAAGAAGCTCAAATTCATGAAGTAGCCACCAAACTAAAAGCATTTAAAAAGTACAACTCAATGTTGAAGCCAATATCTTTCTAAAAGGGTGACTTGGTATGGCTCATTACTAGCAATGCAAGGAAGAATGATGGAAAATTCTTTGCAATTGGGAAGGACCATTCTAAATAATTAAAGATTCCAACGTATACCTAATACTTAAAATCTAACCCATTTGAAATTGTATATAAACTAAATTCTTGTAACAATTAGATACTTGTAAAGTACAATGTATTTTTCTTACTCGGTGTTTTTTCCTTAAGGAGTGTTTTTGGCCGAGAAGGTTTCAACGAGGCACTTAATCAATAAAATGAGAGATTTCACCTATGTATTGGAATACTTTATCCTTTCTTAAATTGGAATGTTCGACACTCATATATTAGTTCCTTGCCGACAATCTAGTCAGTCCTAGTTGAGCTCATTTTTCAAGTTTCCAACCAACTACATAGCTCGTCTTATTTGAACTCATCTATTAGTTCCTTGTCGTCTACCTCATTGGTCCTAATTGAACTCTTCTATTACTTCCCTGCCAACAACTTAGTCGATCCTATTTGAATTCGTCTATTAGTTCCCTACAACAACTAAATCAATCTTGGTTTAACTAATTTCACAAGTTCCTTGCCAGGTACCTTGTCAGTCCTAGTTGAACTCATATATTACTTTCTTGCTAGCTACCTCGCCGGTCTTAGTTGAACTTATCTATTAGTTCCTTGTCAACAACCTAGTCGGTCTTGGCTGAATTCGTTTACTAGTTCGTTGCCAATAACCTCGTCGGTCCTGGTTGAACTCATTTATTAACTCCCTACAGGAAACCTAGTTGGTCTTGGTTGAACTAATTTCTCAAGTTCCCTTATGGCTACCTAGCTAGTCTTGGTTGAAATCATTTATTAGGTCCTGGCTGAATTCGTTTATTAGATTCCTACCAATAACCTAGTCTGTAAAGACCTATAAAATGAAATTTTACAAACGGCAGTGGTTTAAAATAGTGAGACTTGATTATTTTAATATTAAAGAGTTTTAAATTTAAATAATTTCATTATGAACGAGTTTCATAATTTTAAAACACATAATCTCTTTAGAAACCACTTTTCTAAAGTTCTTTGACTTTTTTCTAGGATTTCTCGTCCTCCATTCAAATGATTGAAGAATCGAGATGGTATGATTGATCATTATGGCGAGCACTTCAATTTGGACCTATCAGTTACTCAAATAGAGTAGGTTCATTTCCAGCTCCTGTTTTTGGTCTATTTTGTCTTCTTTTGCATAGGAGTCTGTTGTGGAAGCATTGACGTTTGAGTCTTCTATAAGACTCTCTGTTTATCAGTGGTTCTAATATGTCCTAATCATGTTTTCGTTGTTCGTAGCAGTAAATATGGGTTTTTGTGCATTTGGTATTGTTTTAGGCCTTTTACAGCAATTTGATCATCTATAAGATAAAGGAAGCTAAATAACTTCTTTTTAAATTTTTAGTAGTTGAATAACTTGAATTTGTATGTGGTAATGTTATGGAATAATTTTCTGATATCTATTTTAAATTATGTGATATGTCAAAATTGTTGGTTTGGCATGTTGAAATTCTTCTTGTAGATATCATGTTAAATTGTATTGGTGTTTGGATGAATTGTGAATGACAAAATTTATGTTTTGATTCACTTTTTGGTTTTGAACTTGGGTTTAATAATAGGTTGGAGAGTTGATTGGAAATTGGTCTATAATGAGTGGTTTAACATGTGAAATTATGTGGGGTTGGTTTATTGACTGAGTTTGGGGTTTTGACAGGTGAAATTCTAGAGGAGTTGAGTTACGAGCGAACCTAATATTTGGGGTCTTTTTTTGGGTCATTTAGAACTAGCTTAGCTTTTGAAATTATTACATTTTGGTCATTTGGTATGTTGACTTGTTATTTTGGCTTTTGGTAGTTTTTGACTTGATTGACAAACTAAATTGTTGGTCAATTGAGCAAATTGGAATTCAATCTAAGGTTCAAACATGTTTTAGAATCAAGCATAGTGTGAAGAATACCAATTTGGCCATTTGAATAGATTTTTAGTTCATTCAAATTAAGTTTTCAGCTGGTGTCTTCTGGTATAGCATTGAGGGGCAAAAAGTGACGTTGAGAGTCACAAAGATAGAGAGCCACTAGAATGTAGGGCCTCGAGCGACAACTTTTGACGCTAAGCACTGCGAAAATAGTGAGCGTTATGTGTTTTGGGTGTTGAGGAGAGACTTTGGGCCACTAAGCTTGTGCTCTCTATATACAAGACGTTAAGTTGTGGTCTTGTACCACTATGCGCTCCCTGCTACGAGTTGTGTACTTAGGTTTTCTACATTCTCTCTTTTCTGGATTGTTTTGGATTTTTAGTGATATTGATTTAATGTATATTTAAATAAAAATGTGGATGCTCTATAGATTTCAAATATGATTAAAGTATGATTGTAAACACATATGTATTGAGATTCTTGATAAGGGAAGCATTGGTTTAGCTAACCTTAATCTCACAGTGCTTTAATCACTCTGGTTTTTTATGATGATGTTGGGTTGAATCGGCAAGTGTACCGAGTCGTACAAGTAATATAAAATGGTAAGACCAAGTATCGCATCCCAGAGGACTCTCGACACTAAACATTCGTGTGATAACAAGATTAATTAAGACTTAAATAAAATAAAAAAAATATCATTGGGTTTGTGTGCAAAAATAATAAAGAAAATAAAAATGCAATTGATCAGTGGCAAAGGAGCACAAAGATGAATAGAGGTTGATTTATATGAGATGGATATGTTGTTGGAGTTAGATTTCACCAAGTTCCCTCTCATGTATATAAGAATTCTTCCTCATGCATTAATGCCAACGTTTCTCACTAACTTACCTAAACCCGCTCTCTCAGTGAATAAGCATGTCCCTAATTACCAGTTCATACAATTCCTAGCATTCCTGGTAAAAAGATGTGGAGAACAAGAGATTAAGACGACCAAGACTCATACCCTCATCCCTGAGAATTATAACCCTTAGGAGTAATTCAACAAGAACCTGAATTGAAAGGAACCTCCTGGTACTCATACAATTCATAAATCATGCTATTGTATAAGCAAGAATAAAAACATATGAATTACTCTAACAATTAATGAAAAAGCATATGGAATTAAGAATCAATTCAAATACATGAGAGTTTACAAGGTTACATCATTCCCTAATAACAAATAGAAATTAGTTCCGCATAGACATGGGGCAACTCTATGAACAATGGAAGAAATAATGAGAATAAAAGCCTAATAATTGGGAAAAGAGTGTATTGTTATGCTCTTCTGTGCCAGGGATGCAAAACCTGGAGCCCGATCCAAAAGAATCAAAATAGAGCACAAAATTGGGCCGAATCTGCGAAAGTCGTAACTTAGGCGTCCCAGGAGGTCGCCCGGGTGAGAAGAGCACCTCATGTATGGCCCGGGCTACGAGTGTGGTCGCCCAAGTTTTGAGACCCCGTCGCCCAAGCGACTAGGGTCCTCGCCCCAACGACAGACATCGATTCTGGACGATCAAGCTTCGCTTCTGATCACCCGAGCTTCGTGTTTTCCCTCCTTCTAGTGCCTTTTTAAGCCCTTCTGAGCTTCATCTTCTTGGCTCTTCATCTCTGCTTCTTGTATTACCTTCATATCTATCAAAACAAGGGGAATTAGACATAAAACCATTGAAATCAACCTCAACTCTCTTATTCACACAATTTATTGAAAAAGTATGAGTCCAAGCAAGTTTCTAAGTGGAAAAGGGTGCTTTTAGTATCAAAATCATATCACAAATAACGGTGTTTTGAATCGTTATCACAACCCCAAGCTTAGAAATTTTCTTGTCCTCAAGCAAACAGAATGTAACTAAGCTCTTCAGAACAATCACTACAATGACTCAACATTTTTCAACAACTTTTCTTTCTAGGACAAGAAATCACTTTTATCAACTCGGCATAAAGATCTCAGTCAAGATGTGCAAATGCCTTAAATCAATCAAAGTCAATGGGTCTCATACATTTTCAACAGATGTTATTCTTAAGAATGATCAATCAACCAAGCAGAGATGCAATCAGAAATTCAAAGAACCACTCCTTACCAAGGAAAGTGTTTCACTCAAGGATTCAAAAGTATATCACTCAAGCACTCAAAAGTGTTTCACTCAACTCAAAGGTTTATAGGGAGGTGTTTCACTCTACTATCACAATGTCACACAAATTGATTTTGCCTTTTATTTAACCACAATCAAACATACTCACAAGCAGGAAATCATTACAAGGGCTTTTTATGGCTTGTAACTTGGCTGTGCTAAGAAGGACATTGGTTTTTCTGGACAACAAAGTTCCTTGAGTTAAGAGAGACATTTGTGAATTTAACATTTAAGAACAAACTCTCTTTCTTTTTCCCAGTCTTCCATTGTAGTGAGCTCTTTTCTTCTCCTTTTATTTTTCTTTTCTTTTCTTTTGCCTTTGCTTTTGCTTTTGATTGCTCACTCCCTTGAGAAGTGGGTTGTTACCTGGCAACCCCAAACTTGAACCTTTATCAGTAACTCAAGGTAAAGATTTTTCAAAAGGGTTTTTTTCAAACATGGGTTCAAGGTTCAAAGGTTAGAACAAATTGTTCTCTTTTCAGTGGGCAAAAATTATGTGAAGGCCAAAAGAATAAGGGATAACAAAAAATGGCCTTGATCATATGAAACTGCAAGCAATCAGTTCAATCATAGAAAATTTGGGCAAAATCATTCATGCTTTCAAAGTAATAGAAATTATTTACAAACAACTCTGAAGCCCAAAACTCACACAGGTAAACTCACAAGTTCCAGAATTCAGAAAAACATCCTGCTCAGTATCTCAAGCACTTGTTTCACAAATTGTGAGTCATCACCTCTATCAGATCATGCATCATATCAACATCAATCAATACCCCAAAATTTCACAAAGCAATATTCATCACAAAACAAGCACAGTTGAATCAAAGCAATTCAGTTCATTCAAGCAGAGCACAATAAAATAAAATAAAATAAAATAAAAAATTAAATTTAAAAGGAGAAGTTCAAAAAACTGAGTTTCCTCCCAGCAAGCGCTTCTTTAACGTCACTAGCTTGACCCATTCTTCATCATAACATCCATCAATAGATGTCTAATATTTCTTGTCTTCATTGGCATCCCTCAGTAGACACCAATCTTTCTCATAGTCATTGGCATCCATCAGTAGATGCCTAATCACCTAACATCCATCAGTAGATGTTGTAGAACAATCCATCAGTAGATGTTATCCTTAATGCCATCATAAGCAGCAATTATCCTAAAAAAAAATTCAGGAACTCTGTTCAAAATATTTTTTTCTTTTTGTTGAATTTTTTCGGAATTTAATATAACCAGGAACCTGCTGTAGTGTCCCAATCATAGGAACTTTAATCTCCAATTTCTTGAAGATTTCCATGAAACGCTCAAACTATTTTTCCTTTTTCTTCCTATGATCCTTCTTTGGGTGAGGAAAGGGTTTTTCATATCATTCTTTCTTTTTGCTTTCATCCTTCCCCTCTCTCTTTTTCTTTTTTTTTTCCTCTCTATTTCCTCCTTGGGACACTCCTTAGGGCACAAAGAACTTTTCTCAATTTTTTTCTTTTCTCTCTCAACCTCTTATTTTTCTTCCTCTACATCTTTCTCTTTTTCACTCAAACATTCTTTTTCCTCTCTCTCTATTTTTCTCTCATCCTCTTTCTTTTCTTTTTCTTCTCTTCCTTATCTTGTTCCTCTTATTTTCTCTCACTTTCTTTTTCTTCTTCTTCCTTTACAACTTTCTCTTTTTCACTCAAACTTTCTTCCTTTTTCTCGTCTTCTTCCTTTTCCACATCTTTCTTTTTCTCACTCAAACTCTCTTCTTCTTCTCTCTCTATTTTTCTTTCATCCAAGACCTTGCCACTTTCAGTGAGAGTGGCTTGACATTCCTTTCTAGGGTTGTCTTTCATATTTGCCCCAAGATTATCCAGCTTCTGAATTATGAATCTACACTGCACCTCTACCCTTTCAGATGTTGCTTGAGTGCTTTCCCAGATTGAGAGAGATTCCTGTATGAACCACTAGAAGGTCTCCTCAAGCTTTGTAGTACTGTTAACTTGTGGTGGTTTAGTGAATAATCCACCAACTTGCTCATGTTGATTTTGATTTGTGCTTGAGTGAGGTTCCCACCAGTAGTTGAAATTACCTTGGTAAAATTGCATCCTCTTAGATCATATTGTGACACTTGGGAAATTTTCTCTAGATAAGGTTCTCTAGATAATCTATCTCCTTTTGGCCTCTTTCAAGTGCTGCACAAAAATTCTAGAAAATACTGTTAGTATAAAATAAAAATAAAAAGAATAAACACAATTATTTTTTTCAAAAAATTAAAAATTAAAAATTAAAAGTAGGAAAAATGAAAAATGAAAAATAAAGTCAAAGTTAATCAAGAATCACACAAATAGAATATCTTAAACCGTGAGTCCCTAGCAACGACGCCAAAAACTTGTTGGGTTGAATCGACAAGTGTACCGAGTCGCATAAGTAATATAAAATGGTAAGACCAAGTATCGTATCCAAGAGGACTCTTGACGCTAAACAGTCGTGTGATAACAAGATTAATTAAGACTTAAATAAAATAAAAAGAGATCATTGGGTTTGTGTGCAAAAACATAAAATTAAATATAAATGCAATTGATTAATAGCAAAGGAGCACAGAGATGAACATATGTTGATTAATATGAGATGGATATGTTGTTGGGGTTAGATATCGCTAAGTTCCCTCTCATGTATGTAAGAATTCTTCTTTATGCATTAATGCCAACATCACTTACTAAATCACCTAAACCCGATCCCTTGGCGAATAAGCATGTGGTCCTAAATTACCAGTTCATGCAATTCCTAGCATTCCTAGTAATAAGATGTGAAGATCAAGAGCTTAAAGACGACCAAGACTCATACCCTCATCCCTGAGCAATATAACCCTTGGGAGTAATTAAAAAGGACTTGAATTGTAAGGAACCTCCCGACACTCATGCAATTCATAAATCATGCTAATGAATGAGTTAAACACAACAAGCACTGAAACAGATGAATTACTCTAACAATTAATGAAAAAGCTTATGGAATTAAGAATCAATTCAAATACATGAGAGTTTACAAGGTTACATCATCCCCCAACAAAAAATAGATTTTAGTTCCCCATAGACATGGAGAAACTATATGAACAATTGAAAAGAATGAAATGGAAAACCCTAAGAATTGGGAAAAGAGTGTATTGTTATGCTCTTCTCTACCAAAGATACAAAACCTAGAGCACCAAGGTCCTTTAAATAGAGTCAGAAACAAGTGAAAACAGGGCCCGATCCAATAGAGTCGAAAGAGAGCAGAAACTGGGCCTGATCCACGAAGCCTGACGCTCAGGCGCCCTCATTTAGGGCGCCCGGGCGGTGAACGGTGCTTATGTAAGGCTCGGGCCTCCAGATAGGGCGCCCAGGCTTCGAGACTCCACCGCACCAGGCGGCCAGGGAGGGCGCTCGGGCGGGGAACGTCGATTTTCCTCGCTCAAGCTTCCATTCAGGGCGCCCGGGCTTCGTGTTGTCCCTTCTTCTGGTGCTTTTTAGGCCCTTTTGAGTTCCATCTTCCTTGCTCTTCATCTCTGCTTCCAATATTACTTCAATCTCTGTCAAAACAAGGGGAATTAGTCATAAAATTATTGAAATCAACCTCAACTCTCTTGTTCACACAATTTAGTGAAAAAGCATTAGTCCAAACAAGTTTCTAAGTGAAAAAGGGTGCTTTTAGTATTAAAATCACATCATAAATAACGTTGTTTTAAACCGTTATCAATAATTAAGGATCCACTAGCCCTTCATAGTCGACCCTATAATTAGAACTCGCTTCTAACGAATTGAGCTTAGTCTAGAGCCTCTTCCTTTATTTCCCCAAGATAATGTCTATTTTTACCTAATTTTATGTTTTATTATCATGAATAAATAAACTATTTCCTACCTTTAAACTTGTTTTATCCTTAGGTTTAGTATATTTTGTATTGTTTGTATTCTAGTTGTTTTATGCTTGTTTTACCTCTAATCTTTTTGTTTATAAGTGTAAAATAAAAGAATAGGGAGCAGTCCTAGTCAAGAAAAATAAGCAAGAACTCAAGGAAGCAAGTTTTTGGACAAGCATTGATGATTTTGGAGCAAATACCCATGCTAAGATACACTAAAATTGCACCCAATGCTGTAAAGTTAGAAAGTAACAAATTCTATAAAGGAGCCTGACATTGAATGACAGAAAAGTGGTGTTGAGCGCCACCTGGATCTACAATGCTGGCATTGAGCAGTTTAAAATGGGGTTGAGCAGTGGTTTCACAGATAGGCCCTTTTGCATTTTAATGCATATAGCGGTCAGTGATGCTATTATGACGTTTAGTGGTGACATAGCTGACATGCCAAAATGAGGTATTTAGCCATGTTTCTTGCGAGCTTTTGAGGGATCATCTTCCTTCCACAATTACTCTTGACCTAGGGTGATTGAGATAGGCTTTTAAATGTTGTTTGGGGTGCTGGGAAGCACTCATTCCTCCTTGGGTCTTTAATCTTCATCCATGGTGTTTTCTCCTTCTTAAGGTTTATAAGGGAGAGGAGATACGAATTGTATGTTGATACGCGTTCGTTGAAGCTATCAAATTAATACTACTTTTCAAGGAAACTTCAGTATTGCTAAGTAGTATTTAAGAAAGTAGATATGGTTAAAGTAACCCTGAGTCGTCTTACAATGAATATGGAATGTTATGCTAATGCAATGCTCAAGAATAAAAGTGAGAAACTATGCCAATGAAGTTAATGTTTGAAGAACAAATAGGAAACTTTGAAACAATGATAATGAAATAGGCTAATTCCACTTCTTTCTAAGATAGATTCATCATCGGTTATCCACAAATCATTGTTCATATGATTAATATGCATGTAGATTAAAACACCTTATGATGCAAAAGTTATTGCTTTGAATATAATTGAAAGATGAAAGACATAGAAGAGGAATAACTCAAATTAATAATCAAAAGAATCAAATTCATTAATTCAACTTAACCTTAGAATTCATAATGAAATTTCATTGGAATAGCCCTAGAAGCTTAGCCCTCCATCAATGGAGTGAAATACATGGTAAAATAAAAGTGAGAGAAGTGATGGATGATTGGTTCCAATGGAGGAGTCTTAGTGAATGAATGAGTTCTCATTTCTGCCTCCCCTGTGTCGCTTTATATAGAACTTGATTATGCTTGGACTCTGAATATTCTGTTGATAAGATCTTTTATCTTATATCTTCCAAATAATTAAAAGATTTAGATAATTGTAAATATATTTAGAAGGTTTTTCTATTGATATGTCTAGATTTAATTAATTATCTTTAAAATATCAATTGAGTTGTCTCCTAGATTCCATTTACGCCCTTCTTAATTTTCAAAAATTACAGAGAAGCCTAGAGATTTCCTCTATTTACACTTTAACCTTTTCTCTCATTTTTCAAAATTTCAATCCAAACTTTAATTCCACCTGCATCAACAAACATTAGACTATCCAAAATAATTTATGCAACTAGAAATCACATTTTAAGCCTTTTTAATTTCTAAACCCGATAAAGTCAATCATTATAAATCTTATTCAAATCAATTATTTAAGCACAATTATGCCACTAAAATTTTGAAATTAAATCTAAAATGTGGGCATAAATATGTACTCATCAAAATGCTTGTATCTAGGAATAGAACTTGATTCGTTAGTAATCTTAGACTTTAGAACTTAATGCATGATTACTTGTTGAGGATTCAAAAGATTGAAACTTCATAATTTATCATAGGCTTAAAGTCATTAGGGGTAAGATCTGAGTATGCTTGTGAGTTGATTTTGACATGAATATGGAATTGAGATGATTATTAATGCATGAGAATGAAGTGGTTAAACTATATAGTCTCTATAAAAACGTCTTGGCTTACGGGAGAAATTCCTTAAGACTTGTTACTACTTGGCTATCGTTTATCGTTAACATATATATAAGAATTAATGGAAGACATACGTAATATTATTTGGTACTAGAATGCTGGAGACTCTTGAAACAAATATTGTCAACAGAAGGAAGAATGCTAGATTCAGATACTAATATGAGATAAATGTGCCCCCTATTTATAGAATTTTCTTCACGACTCTTCGTCTCCCGCCTTTTCAATATCAATTATTAAATATGAACCCTCTTTGTTGGTACACTTCTCGAGAGTTGGAGCCTATTATACCTATAGGATCAGATAACCAAATAAATACAATATTTCTTTACACATGATGGCTTGGCCAAAGATCGAAATCATGACATCATCACATAAGACTTCAACATATGACATGTTAAGCTTGGTTTGGGGGATAATGTATTGTACATGTTTGAGCACATCTCAACATTTTCAATGTGAGTATAGTATCTATTGAAAATCTCGATCACCTGAACTGACATCTATTCAACCTAAACGTATTCGGCCAGGAAAGACCCATACCAGCCATACTACTGATATTGATAAATTATGACTAAGTTAAGATGAAAGGATCCAAGCAAGAATAACAAGTAATGAGGCCATGTGGCCTAGGACCATCTGGGTAAGGACTCACAGAAAATAATATAAATAACAAATTTTATGAGGTACATTAATTACTGTATTTATTATTATATGACACACTTAGCAGACTTAAGCATTTGAGTATCTTCTGTAAACACAATACCTATTCAACTTTAGAAGACAAATACTTGGACATCTAAATCAAAATATGTGAAGTTGGAACTAGAAGTTGAAGTCTTTGAAAAATATATTCAACTCTATAAAAACATATATATAATATTTATACTTATATTAATACTAGTGCAGTAAAGAGAAATGATAATAGTTATTTTCGTCTATCTGCACCGACTCTGCAACCGAGGTATATACGGTTCTGAACCGAGATAAAAAGGTGTATGCTTTTGCCTCAGTTCAAATGCAACCGAGGTAGTAAAGGATGTTCCATTTTTTTTTTCTCCAGACTTTTGGCCTCGGTTGCTGGTGAACCGAGACAATAGAAGAGGTCTTATGTCTCAGTTTGGAGTTGAACCGTGGCAATAGAGGAGTTTTTTTTTTTATTTCGTCAACCTTTGTGCAATGACCTTGAAATTCCAAAACCACTGTTAAGACAAAACCTCACTTCCACCCACCAAAGAACTTACAATGGTAACCCATCAACATGAGAGAAGGAGGAAGGAAGAAAAAAGTGAATGGTCTTCAAAACAGATCTTAAATTTTATTTACAATTCTATTTTTACTACTTAAAAAAATTATAAAAGTTGTCTAAAAATTGTATTTTATTGTTAAAGTTCAATATCTCATGTAAGAATCCGTTCTTACGCTAGACCACGATATCTTGCTCTAATGAAAGTGTTTTTTTTTTCTTGTTTTTTTTATGAAATATAATACTTAAACTAAAGAGTCTTTATTACATCAAAGTTATTTTTTATTGGGATCTAATACTGAAATTTAAGAGTCTTCTTAATATATTTAATTAAAGGTATCCATAGTATAGAAAAATTACATATATATATATATATATATATATATATATATATATATATATATATAATGACGGAAAGTTAACGAAATAATTAAGTCCAAATCTCACACGGGCTAAATTAATATTGGAACTTTGGAAATAAAGAACTTTGTATTAAAATAATACTTTAAAATAAAAAAATACTTCAAAGTGAACATATATCATTGGGTTAGTCTAAAATTAAAAATAAAATAATTAAAATGATAATATTAATGTATACTTTGAGAGATTGAAATTAGTAAATTCTATTTAGAATTTTGGATATAAATTTAATATTTTCAAATTTCAAGTATGAACGAGGATTTTCAGTTTTCCGGAATTAAAGTGACAATTAACTTAAAAAGAATGGAAGTTGGACAATAAACACAAGGAAAAAGGCCGAACATAGGTAGGTCAATCGAAGAGACGTGCTCCTTTCCTATTCACTTTCCTGTGCCACTGCCATACCTATTTCCTCTTCCCTTCATCATTTCAACAATGTAAAAAACTTTGCAAACTTTCAAAAAAGAAAACAAAAGAAGGAATAACAAGTTGAACAACAATGTAGTTAGGCAACCATCATCTTCAACCTTGCCTTCACTTTTCTCATAATTATATTTATTTCTTTTAACAATTTCTCACCATATTTGCTAATAATTTTATATTTTGTTTCAAAGAAAACTCTCAAGTGCTCAGGCATATTTTATTGAGATTTCAGATAATTTATATGATTTATACTTTTACAATAAAAAGTTCATAATATATGAATCTGTGAATAATAGTTGGCATCAAATCTAGACACGTATATTGGTGTCGTCTTAGCTGTGATATTATATTGAAAAAAGCTTAGCTGTGGTATTACATATATATTTATATTGGTAGTTCTTAGCTGTGATATATGATATGATAGAACTTTATGTCGTATTCAAACATAATAAAGACTAGGTGTGAGAAATCCGTGAATTTCGCCTAACCAAAGGAAACCGCTCCTTTTTTGGTACAAAGGAACCTCTCTCTCTCTCTCTCTCTCTCTAAATGGTTCATTTAGACCACCATATTTTTCTCCAGTGAAAATGACCTTGCACCATTAAGGCTTTGCCAAAATATGCAGAAAAAATAAATTAATGTGAGAAAACAACTGATCAAGTTAATTAGAAAACATAAGAGAGATCAGAGTATTAATTACTTGAATTAAACTATTAATTGATCAGATCAGTAGTGTCCCTTCTACCTTTCCATTCTTCTTTAATCAGCTCTTTTTATTCTCTTAGCTCTTCAAATGAAAAGGAATTAGAAAAAATATTACATGCTGTAAATGACATGATTTGGAATCTGTGGCCTCCCAATTACCACCGCCATTAAGGACAGTTTCCCTTTATTATTTCTAATGAATTAGTTTTTTTTCTTAAAGTTGAGTTTGTTTCCATTATTTAAGAATCTTCACACTCTTATACGAAATGCAAAAGAATAAGTAAAGAAAGGAGTTAGTAGCACGTCAAGCTCTCTTAATCATGTCTAGGTTATACAATCTACATGATGAAGAATCTTTGGTGTGAATTTACAAAGGTATGACATTTAATTTTATTCATTCATGGTGGCTCAGACGTCATGCATGGCAAGTCATCAATGAACTTTATTAGTCCCCTCCTCCCTCACCAAACACATTTTTTTTGTTTTCTAATAATATTTAATTTTAAGAAATAGACTTTAAGTGTAACGTAATCTTACAAAATTGATTTGATGTTTGCACTCACTTATATAATATAAATTGAAATTATTTTTAGTTGATATGGAATCTCAAACACATCTCCTCGTACTCAAATATATACTTATTAAGCGTGAGACTACATTAATGTTGAGTGTTAAACTATACTATGGTGGTTAACTAATGATATGATAGTAGGTAGTACGATAAATTCAACAAATAATAAATTTCGCTAAACCAACTTTGATACCATTTTAAGAAGTGAATTTTAAGTATAATTTAACTTTATAAAACCAACTTTTATCTCTAATCTATTTGATATTTTGTATTATATTTTGTTTTCACCATCTTCTTTTAGCATACTATTTTTTTTTTCTCATGTTTTAAATTCATGTTTCATATGTAGGGCGATCAATCACTTTAAACAGAATGGTCGTCCAACATCTTGATTCCAAGTTTTCCTGTTCATCAACATTGATTAGGAGATACCTACCAAAGATCTTTTGATGTTAAAGTTAGTTCAGATATGAATGCAAAGGTAATAAATGTGTAATTAATGCATATCCTACCACCTTACCTAAATCCTGAATTTTAGTTTTTCCAATGGACTTTTAATTAGAGTCGGCCTAATTGCGGCCCAAATCGACTAAAACCCTTATTACTGGCCTAATCAAGATGACTTGGTATCCCCTTAAGATCGTTCAGTTTTTCGATTAAAATAATAAGTTGGGGTTTGGCAGACCAGTTGCTTCGACAAAACCCACTCCATGGCCAAACGTTCCCACTCCTTGAACGAACAGTCCATAGTGTACACAAGCCCCTAAGCCCAAGAATTTCTTAAGGCTATGTGAAAGGATTTGATTTGTTTTGCATTGTCAATACTACACTTAGACTACTTGAACTCCTTAGCATTCATTTTGAAATCAATCATTAAAGGTTATAGTCGAAACTATTCGAACTTCGCACCTAGCAATTTTTAGGAGATGGTTGACTTTTATTTCATTGTTGAACAGTCCAATGTTTTATTTCGGTTGTAAACAATTTTTTCAAGTTTCAATTTTGATTTTTGAAGGATTTAATTTTGTTCTGTTTACTTAAAAGTTGGTTAGTGACTTTTATGCATTTATATGTATAAAATGGTCCATTCGGGATGCCTTGAATTGGGACATTATATGTACAACGCCATCTGAGTTGCTAACATTCTTACATGCTCATCTGGGTCAATAGACCCATCGTATTTTTCAAACACAGGCATCCTCCAGTTGTTTGGTAAGGGAGTGTCCTAACTCCTAGAGTAAATAGGTGTTCCTTAGTCATGTCAACTGTGGCGTTGAAGGGTTATAATTTTTACTAACCTTAAAATTTCTCTTCTAAACCTTATGGTTTGGTTCATTTCATGGTTGTTTAACATACCAGATTGGGTTAGAATAGAAGGGGTAGGTTTCTTCCTCATACCTCACACCTTTTTACTATCGAATAATTCCTTTACAACACACAATGCCCTCAACTCTTTTGATACCTCTTCTTCATCTCATCCATTTATTTCTAGTTGTTCCTCATCATCTTCAAGGGATCCTTCTGTTGCTCGTCTGAAGCTTCTTCCACAATAACGTTGCTCGTCGTGCTCCTCGCGGTCACCATGTGAATTTCAAAGTGCTCGCTCGGTTTCAGAATGGACGCTAAAATGTTTAAGTATGTAGGACGATCAATCACTTAAAATGGAGCGATCATCCAACGAATTGATTCCAAGTATTCTTGTTCGTCAACATGGATTGTGGGCAACCTTCCAAAGGTTCTTTGATGCTAAAGTTAGTTTGAATCTAAGTACAAGGGTAATAAGTATGTAATTAATGAATATCCTACCACCTTAATTGGATCCCAATTTATAGTTTTCCAAATGATACATTGACTCTTTTACTTGTTTGTTTTGTAGGTTAAACTTATGCCAAATTGGAGAAGGATAACATTACTTGGATTGGAGGAAAGCCTCAACCTTGGAACCACTCATGTTAGGTGCATATTTAAATAAAGGAGAAACTTGGAGTTCACCTTCATACTTGAATAAAAGTATAATTTCTTTTAATTAATGAACTTATACTATATAAATAGTGGACTATCTTATAAGAAAAATAATGTATAATTTTAACATCCTTTATATTACTTTAACTATTTTTAAGCTTTTTTATTTAAATATGTTTTTATAAGTAAATTGAGTAATTGTGAAAAAAGGGATTTGTAAAAATTAAAGGATGATTTTGAGCTGCCAAGTGATTTTCCTTCCTAAGTTATCTTTGTAAAATTGTGATCACAACCTCATGAACCACTAGATTAAGCTGAAATTCATACATAATATTATTGAAATTTAGTTATGCACTATGATTGATGGGATTAAAAATTGGAGGTTTCTGCTAAGAGAAATAATTCTACCATTTTAATGTAAAAGTTAGGTCTCCACATATTGTTTAGTTTTGAGTTGTCTTGGTAAAAATTTTATCAGATTGGGATGAAATTTTTATCCTAAATTCATAAGACATAATACATCATTTTGATTGTAAGGATTTCCATTTAGAGGTTTGTGGTTAAAGAAAAAAATTTCTTACTTTGATTTAGCGACACATAATTACCGTTTTAAGTTACTTTATTAACAATATAATTCACTCGTTAACTGTTGGATTTAAGTTCAATATTTTACAACATGTTCTTACGATAATATTCTTCACTATGATTGGTCAAATTTACCCTTTAGAGGTCTATACGAAATATTATTTTTTTTATTTAGGATAAGGAACCATTCTTCTAGAAAGTCATGTATTCTCCTAACTACAAAAAGTTGCCATGTGAAATACAATTATAATATTTAAATAGTAAACGATGGCTTTACTATTACGTGTGTCCGTTAATGTATAGGGAAAAAATAACATTAAAATAATAATAATAATAATAATAATAATATAATAATAATAATAATAATAATAATAATAATAATAATAATAAATTTTCAATATAAAGTTTAGAAGAGAAGTGAAACAAAAGGGTTTTGGTAGTTACATCATTTTTAGCTTGCCCATAAAGTTTTCTTATTTTTGTTAATTTAAGAAATTTTTCTTCCTCTAGTGGTTCTTGTGTTTATTTCTCTTTAATTAAATTTCTTCTCTTCTCTAGAGTATTGGGAGTATACTTTCACATTTAGATAACATTTTTGTTTTAATGTTGAATGAGAATCTTTCTTGTACTTTCTTAATCACCATAACATCATATTCTATAAAATACAAGATAAGACTTTATGGATGTAAATGTTTAGGAACTATGAAAATAGTTCCTGATGTGTATATAAATAATTTTTTCAGGTTATTTAGATTATTATTGGATAACTAATAAAAGTAAACTTTGATATAAAATACCTAACTAATTTTTTAAAAGGTATTTAATTAAGTTACTTTAGACATTTGGAACAATGTTTGAGGAAACTAATGATATATTTATATGTTGTTTAGATTTATTATAATAATTTTGAATATAACTTACAAGTTCAAATTATAATAACTAGTACGAAAATAATTTAACCCATCTTAATTGTCTACAATGAAAAACGTGAGTTATTATATAGTTATATTTAATATATATAAGAAAATATATTCTCTCCAAACCTTACCTAATGAGTCCAAACTAATCACAGTTGTATAAAGAAAAGACAAAGTTGTTGGACCATAAAAGGTATGATATAGGCCTAGTGTAAACTATACATAAGACCTATGACTTCGTTTAATATATTATTTGTTATCCAACAAGAGTAGTAGTTTTGACTATAAGTTTTCTATATTTTTTATTTACTTATTTTATTATTGTTAAGTATGTTTAAGTTTTAATCGCAAACTAACTTGGGACCTATGGAAGGCAACAGTTTAGTGATCCTAAATTTCTTTTAAAAAGCAATTAATTTTGGAATGTTTAATCGATAACTTTTTATAAAATTATATTTGTCGATATTTTTAAAAATATAAAAAGGTTATTAATAATATTTAAATGTACGAATCATAGCAACTTAATCATGTTAAATTTAATTAAACCCACAAACGAAAAAATTTTCAACAACTAGGATATGTATTTAATAAGAGAATTGTGCTATTTTTTAAGTAGACTTTATTTTGTTTACACCATTTTATTCTTTTATAACTTTTGAAATTATTAATTTTTGTCTGTACATGACACATTTGTTCTAAAACATATACAAAAGGAAACACTTTGTTGATTATACTTAGAAGTGTCAATTTCACTCAAGACTTACTGATAAGTTCTTGTTTATCTTTAAAAAACTTTTCTTTTAGGAGTCTTCATTTGAGGAGGAGATAAAAAAAAAAAGACTTCAATCCCCAAAACCTTTTCTTAATAAATTAGGATCAAGTTAAGGTATGTTAACTCCAGTACAAAACTATAATTAATTTTTAAAAACAATACTTTAAATTTGAATTATATATTGATTAAGTTTGTTTCTAACCCAAGATCAAGACAGGTCAGTCTATGATAAAGGTTTAGATGAGTCATTTTTATGAAAATTTGAGACGAATTCTCTCGAACCAAAGGTCAGAAAGAATTAACTTAGACCAAAATTCAATACGAATCAGCCTAGATCAAAGGTCAAAACAAGTCAATCAAGACCGAAAGTTGAGACAAACTGACCCAAATCAAAGGTCAAAATGAAACAAATTAGAAGAAAGGATGAAAGTCCATACTCAACATTCTTTATAAACAAAGTTGGTAAGATTATTATTTTACATTTTTTAAAATTAAGATTGTTAGATATATTATCTTTATTTTATATTTATCTCTTATCTTTATCTTTTATCTTTAGTTAATTTGTTATTATTTCTTATTTGTATTTTGGACTTAGCCCATATTTCTTCTATTATAAATGAAGAATTCTATGTGTGTATTTAACACAAGGGAAATTAATCCCAAATATAGTTTTTCATCATATTTAATAATGATAAATATTATTTATGTATTATTCTATATATAGTTATATATTTTTATAAATATAGACAAATATAATATATATATATATATATATATATATATATATATATATATATGGGGTTTGTTAACGCGTACGCCTGTTTTTCAGTTGTGTGTACCAGGTAGTAGACAAAAATATCTTTATATATAATGGATTCTAAGTTTTAAGGTCAAGGATATTTTAATAATTTTCATTCTCAAAACTAAAAAAAAAAAACCAAGAAACCCCCAAACCCTTACTCACCTTCCTCATTCCTCTCAACCCTTTGTCTTTCATCTCTCACTCCAACATTTTCTCTATCACCCTATGGTAGATCCAACTTAAAAAAAAATCAGAAATACTCAAGATCTCTTCAATTTCACCATCTTTACTAACCTCTCTAATTTCATCTGCAGATGTTGAATCATCATCTCTTGAAAAACCTCCAGGCCAATTACCAATTCCTTCTGATGTCATTATGCTTGTGAAAATTAGATAAAATTAGATAAGACAAAAATTATAAAATGAAAACTCATTATAAAATCATTTTTTGTAAATTGTTTAACAATGAGTGTTTCTGATTTTTTCAAACCAATTATCAATTCCTTTGATGTCATTATGCTTCTGAAAACTAGATAAAATTATATAAGACAAAAATTATAAAATGAAAACTCATTATAAAATAATTTCTTGTAAGAAATTGTTTAATAACAAGTGCTTCTGATATTTTCCAAACGAATTACCAATTCCTTCATATGTCATTATGCTTGTGAAAATTAGATAAAATTCGATTAGACAAAAATTATAAAATGAAAACTCATTATAAAATCATTTTTTTTGTAAGAAATTGTTTAACCGTCAGTGTTTCTAATTTTTTTCAATTAGGGCTACAGTAGATATGACAGAGAGAAGGTTTGAGTGGGAGAGATGAAAGAGAAAAGGTTGAGAGAAATGAGAAAGGTGAGTAAGGGTTTGGGGTTTCTTTTTTTGGTTTGAGAATGAAAATTATTAAAATACCCTTGACCTTAAAACTTAGAATTCATTCTATATAATGATATTTTTGTCTACTAAAACCCGTTACACATTGTTAAAATATACCAACTGAAAAACAGGCGTACGCACGTTAACAAACCCATATATATATATATATATATATATATATATATAAAATTTTGGAAAATATATTTATCAATTTTGAATTAACAAATTTCGTACAATTATTATAAGTAATATGTAATGTTTATTATTAGTAATTATTATAATTTTCCATTTTTATTAATAAATTATTGAAAAATTTTACTATCAATAATAATTGGTATATATTAAAAATTATATACTATAAAAAGAATGTGAGTAGCGCATGTGTTTGCACTACTTTATATATATAACGAGGATTCTCTACATTTTCGTGTACAAGCTTTTTTTTTTTAATTTTATTCTTTTTAAGTAAGCGTTATTTTAAATTTATTTATTTTTGTATTGAAGTGATTATTTTATCTTTTTATCCTTTTAAATTATAATTTATTATGTCCAACATTCTTAAATGGATCAGCAATTTAAGAGAATGATTGAGTCTTTTGAAGATTTGTTAAGGAATTGTTTCAGGAGACAAAATTAGTTAGAATTGAGGAGTATTAGGTCGATCTCAGAAGAAAGGCAATCACTGAGGATAAAGGAATATCATACAAGGCAGTTAGGGGAAAAACAACCAGTTTAGACTATTGAACACTAGATTAACTAGTACAAAGGTAAGGTTTTGAGTATGCTATAGATGTAATAGAATGGTTCGTTAAACCAATCTAGTTAGATGTTATGAGAGAGAATGAAATGATTATGTTCTTATCATTTCTCTGGTAAGTCAATTTTCGATAGATATATGATTCTTTATTGTGACCGTTAGAATATTTCATTGGAGATTTATATTCGATAAGCAACATATGTTTATATGATATATGATGTATCTTTAAGATATTGGTTGATCCTCCCCTCTTTGTTGGTCGGTCTGTTTTGCGTTTTTGCAATGATCATTTTGATGTAAATAGATAAAAAAGTAGGAGTTGATCTACCGAAGATGATAATGTAACTATATAGTTTTAGGAGTGTAATTCTTTTGTATAGGACCTTTTATAAATTTTTTATTAATAAAGTAATATTTTATTTATAGTTTTATTTAAAAATATTGTTTATTTATATTCATAAATAATTATATACAAAATAATATAAGCAAGATTTAAATCTAACTTCTAAAATTATTTAAAATAAAAAAGTTATAGAAACTTTAAGTATTCATCGACCAACCAAATTCTCACCTCTTATATTAAACAGGTTGAGTATGGATATATATATATATATATATATATATTGAAAAATATTTGAATATTTTATCTTTAAGGCTTTGTTCACTTGAGTAGATTTGGAGGAGAGTAATTGAGAGGATTTGAAGATAATTTTTGTTGTTGTTTATTTGAATAAATTTGGAGACAAGTGAGAGTAAATTTGGAAGTAAATTTTTTTAATCTCTCACATAAATTAAATCTTAAACTAATTCTCACAAACTTTACTTCCAAATTCACTCTCATTTACCTCCAAATTTACTCAAATAAACAACAACAAAATTACTTTCAAATCCACTCAATTACTCTTCTTCAAATTCACTCAAGTGAACAAGGCCTAATTCTTATTTTTAATCGTACGAATGTTAAATGAAAGTGATACTTGGCAATTAAATGACACTATACTTTCCTTAAATTAAGAAATTATGTCTTTTTCCATTAAGAATTAATAAGCGAATATAGCCATTGAAGAAGCTTGTCCACATCTCAAATGATTAATCTCCACAACTAAAAAAGTCAAATAAGTTGCTTGAGATAACACAGATCAGAAAATATGAAGATATTAAAGTCACTTTCTGTTTTACGTGGTCTTTTTTTATTTTGTTTGGGAGGAAGTAGAGGAACAAGGTTGCGTGAAGATTGATGTTGTAATTGTTTGAGGTGGTTGGAATGGTTATACCCACAGTCATCCCAATCTTTCTAAATTTGTAGGCAGACAACTCATGCGTAGTATACCATTGTCTATTCCTAAGACAACCACTGAGTCACTTTCCTTTTCTTTTATTCTTCATCACGTGCATTCCTATCACTTCAAAATTCCAAAATTTACTTTCTCTACATCCACAATATAATTCATCACATGTGAACTAAAAAATAATAGATATATTTTAAAAGTTTTTATAGTATCATCAATTAGTATAATGATAAGATTATCATTTTACATGCAATTTGGTAGAAAGTTTTCCCGAGTAGTTTTCAGCTGTGCAACCAAATTGATAAACTCAACATCATTTAATTATCTGACATTATTTCTCTTAAATCGTTAAAGATTTAATGTCACTAAAACATTGCAAATTTTTGTTTAATATTTTTTTTTAAGGAAACCTTTTAATGTTTTAGAAATATCTTTTACATAAATATAAAATATATTTATTTATTATTTAATATCTGTTATTTATAATAATAAGCATTATAAATATTTGATATTCTCTCATATTTTATATATAAATTATACATATAAATTAAACATATAAATTAAAATGAGGAACTTTTTCGTATTGTTATCAAAATTATGATCTTAAAGTCATCAAAAATAAATTTGAGATTATTTGAAAGGAAAATATGAAAAAAAAATTGAGATATAAAAGCGTTAAATTTGATAAGAAAATTTAAGTGACAAAAGATGAAATAATTTGAGGTAATTGAGGAATACTCGAACAAACAGTTGGATATTTTCAATAAGATAAAATTATTAGGTAAGGAGTTTTCAAATTCTAGACTCGATGAGAAAATTCTGGTAACGAAGCTAGAGGGATACAAAATCTATTACTTTGTTGAAAAAAACAAAATTGTCTACAATTACTATGACAGAAGTGATGTATGCCTTGCAAACACATGAGCAACTAAGATTAATGAGAGAAGATAATGCAGTTGAAGGTATTTCACATCTTACTAACGAAAGTGCTTTCAAAGTCAATAGCCACAAAAGGAGAAAGTAAAATTAAAACAACAACACACATGCTTTTTTGTCTTGTCCACTTTGTTAGAAAAATAATCACAAACACAACAAGTGTTACTGGAGGCCTAAAGCAAAATGCCATAAATGTTGTCAATTGGAATATGTAGAAAAGATATGTGAATCCCAACATTCTTAAGAAGATATCAAGATTTTATAGGACAAATCGAAAGATTAACTACTTATTGCAATATCATGTGTTAGAACCAACAAATCTATAGAAAGATGGATATTGATAATTGTCCAATTGACTTAATTTGATACATGATTTTGGAACTTAGATTGAATGAAATGAGCTATCTTTGAGTAAATCAACCATTTTTAACTTATAATGAAGAATGTTATATGGGAATTGGTTTAGAAAGAAATTAATATGTTTTTTTTTATTAAAATGTAACACTTTTGCAATAATACAAGAATTGTACAATTGAGCTCTAGAATTGAGGATGAAGCACTAAAAGGTTGTTTAGAACAAGTCAAATTAGTTTGCACAACTGAAGTAAAAAAACATGATGTTGAAGCCAAGGAAGAAACCATGTGATGTAAGAAACCTCAAAAAGTGGATCAAAAGAGTCAAAGTTACACCAAGAAAGGTTGCAGCCAAGAGGAAACTCTCTCAGGAAAGAAACCAAAAGGCTAGATCCTCAAAGCATGAAGCTTTAGCCACAAGAAAACCTTGCATAGGAGGAAACCTCTAGTGTTGAAGAGTTGAACATGGAGTTGAGCCACAACTGTATTTTCTATAAAAGCATAAAGTTCCTCTATTTTAGGAGCTTCTTCTTGAGGTTTTGTTCTTAGGATTTCTCTCCAAACTTATTGTAATATCTTAAGAGAGTATGAGATGGGGAAAACTATTTCATATGCTTGCGAGAAATATTATCAACATGAGTAGCTAAACTTTCTTACATTGTAATATATTCTCATTATCTATATTACTACTACTTTATATATAATATTATCGTTATTCATTGTTAATGATTTTTTTTATGTTTTTATGATTGGATGAATTGTTCACACACCCATTTAACTAATTTGGATTGAATTGGAAAAATAATCTTGAATTTAAGGTCCAACCAAGTCATATATTGTGTTTAGATGCTAGGAATAGATTTAATAATGCTTTAGTTGATTTAAAAGTCATACACTTAATCAGTGCTTAAGGGATCAACACTATGCTTGAGATCCTTAAGGTCTAAACTCAAGGAGTTGGTTTAGATCTACCTTAGAACTTTCATTAATAATGAATGATAATTGTGTTATTTGATAAAATAGTAAAAGTGTAGTTGACAAAGATAAATGAAACCCAATCTCAATATGAATTTGTCTATTGATTACCTTCAATCTTATATTGATTATTTAAGTCACTCATAACATTATCATCAAAATTGTTTATAGCGAATCAAAGAAAAGTTAAATTAGTTCAATATCCATACAAGTCTTTATGGATACGACACTTGTGGGTACTATAGCTAATCCAATAAACTTGCTGTGATTAAAATAACTATGTCAACAAAATATTTTTAGCCTTACATCTAAACTTACACAAAAAGTTGTTATATTTATTCTACTTCACATTTAAAAGGACTACAACCATTAAAAGGGTTACATCTTGCTTTTTTGAAGACTATGATGATGTTGCAACAATTGTTATATTTATTCTACTTCACATTTTTGAAGACCATGATGTTATATTTATTCTACTTCACATTTAAAAGGTTACATCTCCAAAAGTCCTTCTAAATTAGAGTGAAATCTTGTTTTTATAGACTTTGATAGCATGACTTTAGTGATGACTTCCATGGCTCGAATCGTGAGTTTTCCTCTCAAGGTGGGTTTCCTCAATGGCTTAAGTTGTGTAGTTCTAGTTTGGAGCCTCCTAAGATTACTTACAGGTGATGGATTCTTCATGGCTTGAGCCTCAAGTCATGACTTTAGGAAACCTTCCAAGGTAGGTTTTCTTCGTATAGCTCAAGCCTGAGATTTAGCGTTGCAACTACACTGAAATTAGTTTGTTGTGAAATGCTTAAAATTTCTCTATTTCTTCATAATTCAACTTTGACTCTTAAATTTCATTAAATTTTGTAAAACAAGTAAAATTGAGGTTATTAACATAGATTTTTATATAACTAAAATAACATAAGTGTCAAATTAATATTAAAATTAATTAACATTAGGCACTTACCATTAATCACAACCTTCCTGAATTTTGTAATAATATATGAAAGTCTCATATACTTTAAAAAGAATATTTATAGTAGGCAAGAAACAAAATATTTTATTCACAAAATAATTCAACCCTTAAAATTTAAAATGACCAAAATTCATATGTCATAACTAGTCATCTAAAAATACAACCTAGTTTTACAAAGAGTTTGAATAGAAATTTAAAAAATCTATGAAATATTAGACAATGATTAGACGTTTGGTGGATAATAATCTAATTGTTTAAAAAATTTAAACAAGATTTTGGCAAGATGCTTGAAAATAATAGTTAATAAAAAATACACAACCAATATATGAGGCATTGCAATATTTAAAGTTTAATGTTGGCTCACCCCGACTCTAAGTTGCATCTAGCTATGGCTAGTCAAAACTTGATTACAAATATTATCATTATTGTCACTCTTGGTTATCCTTTTTATCTTCCCATGAGATTAAAGCAAGTCTTTTCTAACACTTGTTATTTTTGGCTTTCCCAAGTATTTCTATATTGTATCTCCTAGCTTATAACAAAATGTTGTTTTAAAAGTTACAAGATAAAATCTTTAATAATAGGATATCAACTATTAACACTTTTTCTCGAGAGAAAAGATTTGACGTCGTGAATGTTCATAAAATTGAGGCTAGTCTCTTTGGATAGTATAATGATCTTTCACTAAAGAAGGATTTTCAAAAATACTACATGCAAATACTTGCCCTTGATTTAGAACTTTAGTAAGGGTTGACAATCTTTTTTATGCCATGTTTCTTTTGGAATTAGTCTTATTATGTCATGGACAACTATTCTTCTAAATATTCTTTAACATTATTTACACCACCAGATTGAGCATACAAACCAAAAAAAGGTTAATCTTGTGTATTATAATTATTTAGGGGATCTATGACTTGACGTCTATTATCTTCTCATTGACATATTCATATAGTTGCAACAACATCATAGATGAAGTTATGAAAACTATTTTTCAACCTATTTTTTGGTTATCTAATAAAAGATTTTGCCCATAAACATGTAAGAACACTCAATGAACTAGTGGTGTTGAAAAGAAGCACCTAAAAGATGATCAAAGAAATAATACAACAAGAAAGAATGATATAAACTAGTTCAAGAGGAACAAGTACAAAATAAAATACAATAATTATACATAATTTACAAATAGAACAAGATCAACTTAAAAAAACCAAATGACAAGGATGGTTAATATCATCACATATATAAGTATCCATCAATCAAGTCTCAATTAAGTTAGACATATTAGAGTAAATCTAGACTACATAACCAAATAACACAAAACCTAACTGACTAAACATAAATAACCATCTAATGAAAACAAGGATCAAGTGTTGAAGTTTCAAATGATAAACACAAACTTTAGATACTCAACCATGATGCATGTCATGAAACTATCCACCACACAAAAACAACACAACATGGCACAAGACATTCTTAACAATATTAACGATTTGACATTTTTCCTATAACAGAAATATTTGCATTGTTTCTAAATTTCACATCAAACTTGATTGTTGTATCTAAGATACAAAATAACTTTATATCACACTCATGTAATTACTACACCCGATGCCTAAATACAAAATATTTACATCTTTTAAGAATGTATTACTCATCAAAACTAGGCCTTGAGTTATAAAAATTCTCACTAATAATTTGACTTAATTTCATGTTTACATGCTTGAATATAGAGTTTGCAACTTTACGTATACAGTTTCCATAATGAAATCAATTAAAATATGACATGTCTTGGTAATTATTATCCTATCCTTTTCTAAAGTTTTCTCGATCTTTATCTTGTAATTTTCTTTTCCTTCATTTTTGAAATTATTATGATCTCTACTTTTTTTACTTTGGTTGGTTTCATCAATTGTTAAGATTCTTCAAACTCTTCAAGACTTATCTTTTTTTTTTCTTTCATTTTCCCCAAAATTATACTCCCATGGCCTTTAGTGTCTCCTTGTAACCATGCTATTGCCATGGTGTCTATATCGTGAGACTTGATTATTGTAGACACCATATGGTTAAATTTCATTAGCATGATGCACAAACTTTTATTCACTATATTGTTGTCAAAAATTTCTAATATCTTTTCTCTACAAGTACATCAGGTCAATTGTAGTATAACTAAAGGATCGAGATGTCGTATCCTCAAAGATTAATAAATATTAAATAATTTAAATAATTCCTTATTTCAAGCTTGTAAAACATACAAAAATAACATTTGTACAAATTTATGATTACAAATTTGTAGAAATGGATTTCATAAAAACAATGTTCGAAGGTTGAAAACTGCAATCTAATTAAATGTTGGGAATTGATTGAATTTGATCATTAATCTACAAGCTCTCACTTTCTCTATTTAACACTTAAGAAGACTTTTTGTGCAATACTTACTTCTTTAATTCATGTCAACGTCATCCTCATCAAGTCATCAAACTTTCTAGAGCTTAGTTTCATTTATTAGAGCATTGATGTAGTGAAATCCTCTTCTTTTATTTCATTCACTAGTTGCTGCTACTATTTTCTCAACAAAATTGTATTGTCTTGCAATCCTTCTTACTGCATATACATAAGAAAAAGCTTTTTGAATACATGTAACTTTTTCCATTAGCTAAGATATTCATTTTTCCATAAAAATACTTAGGAATTTTTACAAGTATATATGTATCTAAATGAACAAAAAATAAAGACCTATAAACAAGGATCTAAATATTTTAGGAACTCATTGATGTCTTCTTCATACAACGTATTTTTAATTTTGGGATTTGTAACTATAATCCCAAAATTTCTGAATTGGACATTTTAAACTTTTAATATTCTCTCCATAAAGATTGGCATTTCAAGTTCGTTGCACTACTTCATATGACAATTTCAATATATCCAAAGTGTTTTTAGTTGTTTCAGCATTTGAAATATTTCCTAAAATTGAGTAACCTACTCCTAAAAAATTTGTGATGTTTCGGTTGTGGAGTCGAGCTATTCCCTATACCTATACAATTTGCCTTCAAAGTCGTCCAGTTCTCCTAGCAGTCTTCACAAACGTCGTTCGGTCTTGATGTTAGACTCTTCCTTCAAGTGAATTCCGTCCAGTCGGATACCTGCCAAAGGTCCTCGGATGCTCAAGTTAGCATAGAGCAATAATAAATGCGCAATGAATGCAGAGAAAAGAACCCCTTAACTCTTGCCTTTGACTTGTATTTATAGCTTTCTGGCATGGGCCGTGACTAGTGATTTCTTAATCTCAGCCCAATCATGACTCACTACTATTAATCATCATTTAGCTTAATTCTCGTGGGGTTAAATCTTCTGATCGTCTGTATACGCTGGGTGTCATACATTCCTAGTGAGGGTCGTGGACGGCTGTCGGCTCAGATTAACTCGTTAGGCGATCGTTTGACTTTGCATGCCTCTTGAACCGTCCGGTCCTCCTGGACACCCAGTACATTATTGACTTGACATGCGCCATGAGCCGTCCAGTCCTACGAGACACCTAGTACACTAAGCCCCCCAAGCCCTGATCATTAGGAATGACGTTGGGTTTAAATGTGATCAGTCGTCCGGGTGTTACCATTGCGATTTTTTCGAATGTGGTGTTTTTGGCGGGAAATACACGTGTTGTCTGGGGTAGTGAGACCGTCATTTAATTTGGATCGTTGGTCATTATTGATCTCAACGGCTGTCATGGCGTGATAGTTTTCGATTTTTTTCCTATAAATAGAGGTACCAAGCACCATCATTTTTGCTTTTCCACTCTCATTTTCTTCTTGTAGGTGCATTCCTTTTCCAGGTAATTTCAATAATGGTCGTTGTCAGTATTTACTCATTTGAAGAGTTGGCGGGGGTATGGCGGGAACGACAGGTGACGCTGGTAAGTCAGGCGCGGTGGGCACGGCGGGCGTTGTAGGTGCGTCGGGCGTAGTGGGCACGATGGGCGTTGACGCTCGGTCAGCTAGCTCTGTATCGTCCTCCTTCCTTGAGAAGTCTGACTCTGAACACGGTGAGTCAGGACCACCTTCGCCCATCTATGGAGGGGACAGGATAATAAATGGGATAGCTATATTCCTGTTACAAGGTGGTGTTCGGGTCGACCCGGAGGCGGCGGAACCTGCAGACGGTTGGCCTCGAATCAGGGGGTACCGTTGGGCCGCTCCCGACCGACCGAATTCCACGACAAGGTGGGTACTCCTTTGTTCCGCTTTTAATTGACAAAGGACCCTTGTAAACTAGACACCTACGCTTTCGGCCGGATGGTTCCTTAAGAAGGGGATGCCATTAGCATAATAAACAACCTGCCCTGTTGCCTGAGTGCCCGCGGCTTCATTGATTGTTTGAAATACGAGAACTCTGATCAGATAGCGTTCAGTATGATGTTTTTCTTGATTCGTTTATTACTTTGTTGTTTTAACTTAGCTAAATTTGTGTTCTGCCTTCAAGATACATGACTTTGTCGGAGCCTTGCAAGACCAGTTGGGCCACTTCAACCCACTGGCGCCGGGGAGGAAGTAGCTCTAAAGGTGTCGATCGCCGTTCGACCTCTTCCAGCCATGCCCTACTCAACGCCAAGACCGTCATCCAAGCTCCTATCAATGCTGAAGGCGCCAATCATGCTTATGTCAATCCTAAGGGCAGTGATTTTGTCCGTCGGGCTGAATAAGTGATTGTTGCAGTTCATCCTGATCCTATACCAGTGATGGTTTTGGAGCAATCCTCTGAGACGCCTACCGAGACGGTCGTTCCGCTGAAGAGGAAAAGGAAGGAGAGAAGTCCTCCTCCAAACGGAGTCGTCGGGAAGCGATTGTCACTCACCCTCTCTCGGCCGGTGTTTTCGTCCTTGATTTTCACGCTAGTTCTCGCGTGAATTTTCTTGCAATTCCTCTCAACGGGCGGTGATTGAACCAATGTCTGAGGGGGATCTACTAAGTGCGGCAGTGGAGCTGACCACCAGAGGGGCGATGCTAGCTTGGAGTTCTCGTGAGCTCGCCAAGCACCGGGAAGCCCGTGATTTCAGACGGGAGCTAGTTGAGGAAAAGAAGACATCTGATTCGTTGCGTTCCCGGTTGAAGGCTTTGGCCCTTGATCATGAGGGATGTGCTGAACAACAATCCACTCTTCAAGCCGACTTGGATGAAGCTCGCCGTCAGTTGGCCATAGCCAATGAATCATTGAAGATCACTCGGATGAGCGGCGACAACCTAGCTGAAAAGGTAAGTAAATTAAAATTCAAAGTCAGGAGGCTGGGAAGGCGTAGGGATGAACTGGCCGGGCAGAGTGAGCGGCTATCGATGGAGTTGCTGGAGGCGAACGCTCAAAACGCACAGCTTGCTTCTCAATTGAAGGCTTTAATAAGGCTATGTGTCAGGCTGCTTTTCTTTTGAAGGTGGATCCCCTATCAGTGGGCTTTAACATGGACCAAGACGTGTTCGATGGAGAGATGAAGCTGGTAATGGAAGCCGAGGATGTCGAGATTGAGGGGGACGAGGGAATAACGCCCGAACGCGCTGATGCCAACGAAGGCGAGAATAGGGATGAAGAATAGGTGATGGGGACCCAAATATTTTTTAGTTTTGTTAATCAAAGTTTTTTCTGTTTTTTGTGTGATGAGGTTGAATGCCAAACACTAAGGTTTAGTCAGTGTTTGCGTTATCGACCCATCGATATACTCTAGGTGTAAGTGGTCATCGCAACTTGTTGTTTCTCATGAATACTATTTTGCATCGCTGTTCGGCGTATTATGCTTATTGATTTTGCCGTTTTGTTTTAATATTGTGACTTAATTATTTATTTACCTTTCGGGGAACAACGATACGCTATTTTTTCGTTAACTAACGTGCCGGTTAGAGGCGACATCGTTTGCCTGACCTAGTTAAAAGTATTTCCTCGAGGGGATCCTCTAACTGGATATGGGTTAATCGGACTGTAGTGGTTCAATGTTGAACTCGTTATTCACCGTCCGACCAAGTTGACAGTGGTTTCTTTCGAAACTTCGTTCATCAACTTACTTTAGTTCCGGGTGGCAGTGGTTCTTTAATGGAACTCCCCTTTCACCGCCCAGACAAGTTAACAGTGGTTCTTTTTAGAACTCTCCGTTCATTAACTTGGGTTTCTATTCTGGATCGTTAGATTGTTGTTCAAAATGTTTGGCCGGGAGCGAAAATCCCGGGAATTGCATTAATTGTTCAAATAAAACAGATACATGTAAATTTTCAACTAAAATAAAACTTTAAATGGGAGGCATTCCAGGTGTTTGGGATGGATCTGCCGTCCGGATGAGCAAGACGATATGTTCCGTTTCCTAGGGCTTCGACTATTTATAATGACGCCTCCCACTTGGCTGCGAGTTTGCCATGGGAGGTTATCTGGCGTGCTTCCCCGGTCTTTCTCCACATCATGTCTCACTCTTGGAAGCTTCTAGGTAGGGCTTTGGTATTATACCTGCGTTCCACCATTCACTTGAACGCCTCTGCTATAAGGGTTGCTCGGCCTCGGTGTTCATCCAACGTCTCTAGCTTTATCCTCAGTTCATCTTCGTTCAACTTGAGGTCTCTGAACTGACGTTGTAACGACGACTCTCCTAGTTCAACCAGTAGCATGGGTCTGTGCCATATGTTAAATTGAATGGCGTTTCACCTGTTTTTTCGTGCGGAGTGCACCTATACGCCCACAAAACCTCGGGGAGCTCGTCCACCCAGGCTCCCTTCTTACCCCCTAGTCTTCTTTTGAGTTCGGCAACTATAGTCTTATTCACCGCTTCGGCCTGATCGTTTGTCTGCGGGTGCTCGACCGATCTAGTAACATGATGAATGCCCAAACCTTTGTAAAATTCTCTTAGCTTTATTAATGAACTGATGTCTGTTGTCTGTTACTATTGTCTAGGGGAGGTCGATCCAACAGATCACTTTCCATACAAACTTCTGCACTTGATTTGTAGTGATAGTCGCAAGTGCCTCAGCCTCCACCCATTTGGTGAAGTAGTCAATGGCGACTAGAAGAAGTTTCTTCTGGGCTTGACCAGTTGGAAATGGGTCAACGATGTCCATCCCCCATTGGGCAAAGGGCCATGGAGAGATGATGCTATGGAGCTTGGTCGGGGGGCGTGCATATCGTTTGCATGGGCCTGGCATGCATGACATTTTTGCACAAATGCCTTGGCGTCTTCTTCCATAGTGGGCCAAAAGTATCCGTCCTTGACTGATCGGGCTTTAAGTGTACGCCTCCCGGTATGAAAACCATAAATTCCATTGTGTAATTCGTCCAACACATACTAGGATTCTGGCTTAGATAAGCACTTGAGGAGGGGTGTGGAGAAACCCTTCCTGTAGAGATCTCCGCCAATCAAGACATACCGCGCTACCTTCCTTGCATTTGTCAAGCGGATGGTCTCGCGGTTGTCTTGTTGTCTCAATAATTTCTTGATATCCTCTCTTCAATCGTCGCCTACCATTGTAAAAGTAGTAAGACACTCAACTGATGGTTGCAATAGGACATGCCGGATGATGGTAGTTAGTTGCCCCTTTTCCTTGCCTTAGCTAAGCTTCGAAAGCATGTCCGCATGGACGTTGTCCCCTATAAGAATGTGCTTAATTCCTATTCTATTGAAAATTTTCACCAGTGTTGAGGCCTTATGGAAATATCTAAGCAGATGGTCATATTTGACCTAGAAATCGTCGTTCATCTAGCTGACTACTAGTTGTGAGTTCGTTCTGCATATTAGGTTCTCGACACCCATGTCTTATGCCAATTCCAACCCAGCTACCAGAGCTTCATATTTCGCTTGGTTATTGGAGACCTTGAATTTGAAAATGAGTGTCTGCTCCAACAGGAAGTCGGTCGGTCCCTCCAAGACTACTCCAGCAGCCCCACCTGCTCTCCCTGATGCTTCATCCACAAATAGGTTCCATTCGTCACTCGCGACTGCCCTCAAGAGCTCTATTACAAAGTTAGGCAAGTGTTGTCCCTTGACAGACCCTTTTGGTTCAAAGCGCAGCCCGAACTTCGATAACTCGACCACCCATCCCACCCTTCGCCTGCCAAAATCGAGCTTCCGGAGAATCTTCGAGATGGGATCGACAGTTCGGACAACCACCTGATGGCTTTAGAAGTAGGGGCGCAGGCTTCTAGAAGCGTTGAGCAGCGCCGGTGCAACCTTCTCGACTTGATGATACCGGGTCTCGGCATCTTGGAGAACATGGCTAACGAAGTAAACAAGCCTTGCTTCTGGTTTTTCTTGGATTAAAGCGACGCTAACAACCTCGTTTGAAATCCTCAAGTACAACTGCAACTCCTCTCCTTCTACTGCCTAGTTCATCACAGGCGGGTTGGTTAATATTACTTTCACCCTTTCGAATGATTTCTCACAATCTGCATCCCACTTCTCAGTCGCCCCTTTCTTCATCTTCTTCACTAGCGGTCGGATGTGCTTGACTAACTTAGGAAGGAACCGAGAAAGCGAAGTCAATTGTCTGACTAACCTTTGCACCTCTTTCAGGTTGGACGGACTCCTCATTTCGCGTATCACCGCACATTTATTCGGGTTAGCTTCTATTCCTCGGGAGGTTAACATGAAACCTAGGAACTTTCTGACAGCTACTCTAAAAGTACACTTGGCCAGGTTGAGCCTCATCTGATATCGCTTGACCTGTCCGAATACCTCCTCTAAGTCTTTTACATGATCTAACCCAAATTTTGAGCGGACCACCATATCATCGACATAGACGTACATGCATCGTCCTATTGTTCCGCGAAGATATTGTCCATGAGGCACTGGTACATTGCTCCTGCGTTTTTAAGACCGAATGGCATGACGTCGTAACAGTAGTTCGCACATTCGGTTATAAATGTCGTCTTTTCCTGGTCAGGCGCAAACCCGGATTACCGACATGTAGGCAGTCGTCCAGGCGAAAAGGTCACGGTTGTGCCACAACACTGAACGCAGCTCCCGTTCGACGTCCTTTGGAAGCCCTATGGCCATACTTGTAACATGGGAGTCCTCTTGCCCGATCCTGACAGGCTGCAACTCTCCAGTGGTTTGATCCGATCGTCCGTGTTGGTGCGAGGGTCGAGATCCGCCATGGCTACCTCTAAACGGTTTCCCTTTCTTCTGGTCAAATAATGGTATAGCTTCAACCCTACTGCATAACACTCCCTTGCAGTCTTCTGGTCCGCGCGGACAGTGAAAAATTCTCCTTTCTCTGATGGGTACTTCAAGGTGAGGTAAGGTGTTGATACGCTGGCACCGAACGCATTGAGGCACGACCGACCCAATAGTACGTTATAGGAAGTGTTGGCCTCCACAAGTAAATATCTCACCCTCTTCTCGTCACCATTTCGTGCGATTCTGAGGCGAGTACGTAGGTCTACATACCCGCGAGTGTCAACCCTTTCTCCCACGAACCCTACTATCTGTTCGTTGTATGGAACAATCAGATCGTCCGATATATCCATCTGTTGGAACGTCTTCCAATACAGAATATTGACCGAGTTGCTCTAGTCGACCAACACCTTATTCACACTGTACCTATCTATTTTAGCAGTGATGACCATCAGATCATCTTGATCTAGGTCGAGAGCGTGAAAATCTTCATCTGTAAAGGTTATTGAGGGCATGGTCTTTTGAGATTTACCCACAGCATGCACCGATCGCAATGCCCTCACGTGCTTCTTCCTCGTCGAGGATGATGATCCTCCCCTTGCGAATCCTCCGGAAATGGTGTTGATTACGCCGCGGAGTGGTCGGTCACGACTTCTGCTCCGACTTCGGCTCCTTCGTCGCTCCGACCAGGGATGACTATTTCTTTCATGCCTTGGACGATCACTCTGGCCGTAACGGGGACGGCTGTCCTCGTATCTAACTGGACTTCTCCTTGGCGGGCTTCGAGGTTTGAGGCTTGTATGCTCCGCCGGTCTCTCCGTTTTCACATATTTCTTCAGCTGCCTGGATCGAATTAACTCTTCAATTTTGTCTTTGAGAGTCACGCACTCCTTTGTGGCGTGACCCATGTTTTTGTGGTATAAGCAATGTTTGTTCACATCCGCCCCGGGAGGGGTGGGTCAATGCTTAGGTGTTGGTATCAATTTTGCACTAAGTGCTTCTTGGAATATTTTAGCCCGAGGGGCGTTGAGTGGGGTGTATTACTGGAAACAAGGGCCCCAAGGTGGCTCTCTCAAACCCGAACCTCTACTTTTCCCGAACTGATCGTCGTGTTTTTGACCATCTGTCTTGTCTTGCTTAGCTTCCTGGTTCGCCTTCTTGTAACCTTGTTTCATTTCTTCCACCAGTACCTCGTCGGCATCCCGCTCGCATAACTCCTCCATAGTCTTAGGTGGCCATCGGTACACGCTATCCTTGAAAGGGCCTGGTCTCAATGCCAGTAGGATATACTAAAGTGTGAGTTCAAGGCTAAGACCCCTGACTTGTCGGACCGTCTTCTGATAACAATCCATGAATACTTTTAGTTCTTCCTCCTTCTCCTGTTTGAGGTTCATAATATCAACGACAGTCACATCTTGTGTATTGCAGGTTGCGAATTGCTTTTTGAACATACCTCTTATACTCTCGAAATTCCCGATAGAGTTGTTGGGGAGTGAATTAAACCACTCCAAAGCTACTCCCTCAAGGGATAGTGAAAACACCCGGCAACAGATGCCATCATTACTGGTGCGGAAGGCCATCGCGTTAGTGAAAGCCTTAACTTGAGCCTCTGGATCCGTGGTCCCGTCGTACATCTTGAATTGTGGGGGAACAAATTGCTCAGAGATCTGAAAATCCATGATGGCCTGGACGAAGGGTAAGAGGACGGTCGGTCCTTCGGTCTTCACCACTAACTGCTTACTCATCATAGCGCTCTCGGCCGGATTGGTTTTGGCTTTATTCCCTCCATCGCTGCTTTGGTTGGTAGGCTTCCAAGTTGTGTCTTGCGCTTTGTTGTGTTCGACCTTCTCCCCTGTTACCGTTTTATCACGTTCTCCTTCAGTCCTCTCACCGGTCCTGTACCGCTGCCATTCCTCCTCGTGGCATTGTTGCATCTTCTCCATCTTCTGCTGTAGTACCCGAATCATCTTGCCATGATCCTTTTTGCTCATGCTTCTCGTGGCCACCTTTGGGTATCAAGTCACTCCGCCCCATGATGGGCGCCAAAATGTTTCGGTTGTGGAGTCGAGCTATTCCCAATACCTACATAATTTGCCTTCAAAGCCATCCGGTTCTCCTAGCAGTCTTCACAAACGTCGTCAGGTCTTGATGTCAGACTCTTCCTTCAAGTGAATTCTGTCCGGTCGAGTACCTGTCATAGGTCCTCCGACGCTCAAGTTAGCACAGAGCAGTAATAAATGCACAATGAATGCAGAGAAAAGAACCCCTTACCTCTTTCCTTTGAACTATATTTATAGCTTTCTAGCATGGGCCGTGATTAGAGATTTCTTAATCTCAGGCCAATCACGGCCAACTACTATTAATCATCATTTACCTTAATTCTCGAGGGGTTAAATCTTATGATCGTCCGTATACGCCAGGCATCATACATTCCTAGTGAGGGTCGTGGACGGTTGTCAACTTAGATTAACTCGTTAGGCGATCGTTTGAATTGGCATGCCTCCTGAACTGTCCGATCCTCCTGGACACCCAATACATTATTGACTTGGCATGTGCCTTGAGTCGTCCGGTTCTATGGGACACCCTGTACATGTGATAATGACAATTGGCTCCTCTACTTTTAATAGTATTATCAACTCTTTATTTTATGTTTGACTAAATAAAGTTCTAAATATTGTGAGCTTTCAAATGGATAGAAATAAATAATATTCAATAATTATAATGATTTTTTTTTCATCTAATTTGAAACTAGATCAAAAAATATTGTAGTTTGTCAATCATCTCTTTCTTTTAAATAAACTCTAAAATATATGAGAAAATAAGAACTCATTTCTCGCACTCGTAATTTTTTTAATTATTGGACCTCTTACAAACTCATAAAACCAATGTTAGATTTAACTAGTTTTAATACTTGTTTCATATCATACAGGCATTGTAATACTAAAAACATTTACTCACTCACTCACAATCATAAGATATATTTCTCTTATACATTCATTTCATTGACCTTTTGTAGATGTCTTATTAACATTAAAAATTTTAACATCTAAACACTCCTTCTTGTGAACAAAAATAGCCAAGACCATATACCTCATTCTAAGTTATTCTCTCACAAGTACAACTTCAATTTCCACTTTCAACTTTTTAAGTCCAATAGAAAATTTTTCTTATAATATATATAAATAGATAATTTTAAGAAGGTGATTCATTTTATAGAGAATCTGAAATGTTTTAAGAAGGTATTTTGAATCATATAAGTAATTGAATGACCTAAAATTAGATATTTAAAATTTTAAAAAAAGTATGATTTGAAATTCTTCATAATCTCACATTTTTATAATCTCTCTTTGTATTTTTCTCCTTGACTTTGTTTTTGTGAAGCATTATCAGCTTGACTAAGATCAATACATTAATTAGGATTTTTTTTACTAATATAGTTGAAAAACAATTTCAGCTAAAATTGATAAAAGAAAATATTGGAAAAAACATTATAACAAACAATGTCGTAAAAATACTCTAACTGTTTAGTTCAAATAATTGTGGTGAACTGCAATTGAAAATAATTTCGATTGACATCAATCGAGAAAAAAAACTTTATTGTCAATTTTGACGAACTTTGGATGAATATTAGCATAAACCAAAATGACTAAAAGAGATAATCAATATTAAAAAATATAACTATTAATAATTGTTAAAAGTTTAAAATAAGTTTGTGCATTATTAATTATTAAAATATTTTTTAAATAAGTTAAAATTCGGTAAATTTAAATTGTTTTATTCAAACAAATATTTGCAAAACTAAAATTATTTGAAACAAAATAAATTCAAACTTTTTAGAAATTGTGAATTTTTTATCCAAACATATTAGATAAACATTTTAGTTTAATTTGATTTTTTTTACTAGTTCAGAGTTTATTGATATAAGCATAGTAAAACGTGACAGTAACTAAATTTATATTTTAAAGTGCTTATAAGATTTTAGGTAATAAATTAGTAGAAAATTGGGGTCTTAAAAGGATTTGAAGTAATCTAAATGACTAAATTTTTTATATGATTATGAGTTGGACCAAATTAAACTAGTAAGTGGAGTTCAGTTTTGGAAACAGGAGTAAAAGCTCAAGACATGTATTATTTATGCATGATAATAAAAGTAATAAAGTAACAAGGTCGGTGATTTTTTGTCTTTAGTGATTAGGTGGAAAATATGATATTATGGTGAATGTTGCTAACCATTCTAATGTAGAAAAAAAAATGTGAAAAAGCTCCTAAAGTAGTTTTTCAAGGGTGTTTTGTAATGAGAATATGTTTCGTTGGGGTTTTAGAAGGATAATGATAATTAAACAACATTTTTTTACAATATTTGAACATCATTTACATGTCATTTTGTGATTGGTTCATAGTTTTATTTATGATTATTATTATTGATTGTACAGTAATTTTGGACCAATTATATAATGACACGTAGACGATGTTCAAATGTTGTCAAAAAAATGTTGTCTAAGTATTATTATTCGTTTTAGAATGGAGAATT
Source organism: Vigna reflexopilosa (assembly GCA_027742785.1). NCBI lineage: Eukaryota > Viridiplantae > Streptophyta > Magnoliopsida > Fabales > Fabaceae > Vigna > Vigna reflexopilosa. Next base: position 41,607,009 of record CM050911.1, on the reverse strand, counting down.
AGTGTGGGAAACGCTGTTTGTGTAGTTAAAACTTTTGCTTTTTCAACTTACTTTTGCCTAAATTTCCTCCCATCTAGAATCACTGGTCGGCAAGTAATTATCCTTTTTAACATTTTTTTATTCTTTGGTGCAAAAGCCTTTCTTTCTGTTTTAGAAAACCTTCCAAGAACACAACGAAACAACAATGGTTTTGAAAATACAATGGTTCACTGCCATAATTTGGCTATTAACTTTTGCTTCAAAATTCCAATAGCACCATCACAGCTTTGTTAACTTGCCACTTATAACACATTCTCCTCCTCCAACTCACATTTTTTATATTTTGTTTTTTTATGCCTTTCTTGACATAATAATAAATCTTTGTTTCTACAACTTAATCAATTTAGCCCTTACAACGAGGGAGATTTAAAATACATTAAAAAATGTTTATCATGGAATTTAAAATTCAAATTTTATTAACTTTTCATTTCTTTTTCCTCATCAAAACTTTTTTTAGAATAATCTTTCTTAGAAGAAAGAACAAAGGTAAAAAAGAATACAACGATTTTATAATGTTAATTGTAGTAAAACTTGATATGTGTGGCATTCTATCCTTGGTATGGTTTATCTGAAAACACGTTCTAAAATGTATGAAGGGTCTCCCAACTGATCGGGAACTTCCCTTCTTCCTCATATTTCCTAAACAAAACAAGATTTCATCAATGGAACTTTCTCAATTTCCTAAACATGATCACATCATTGAAACGTTTCGCTCCAAATTGTGTCTTCTTGCTGCTTGTTGATTAGAGGTCTCTTATTGATCAATGCGTCCTCTATATGACAACTTGTTGATAAGATCTAAACTAGTTTGTAGAATTTGTTTGTAACATTATATAAATAAATACATATATATTGTTTTGTTTGGGTTGAAATGATCTGAGATAGATTTTTTTGGAAGGTAAGTTTTATCAGTCTCTCTTGCTCCATCTTTAACTCACCAAAATCTATCTTAAACTAACTAATTTCTCAACTTAAATGAATAATAAAAAGTGAAGGTGAGTTACATCAAACTAGATAATCATTAGCCCACCCTATAAATACTACGATGGGGTAAAAGAATTGGAAACGTCGGATTAACTATAAACCAAATTGAAAGAAGAGTAAAACAAATTTGAAAGAACACTTACGAGATCTCCTCACATGTTAAGGTAAGGGAGACGAGATATTTATTATTTTTATTATATATCATTTTACTTATTTATTTTATGCTATTTTTATTAGGTGAAATGTTCCTAAATTTGTTAAATTATCATATATCATTCCTAAATATTATTTAACAAATAAAAATTCAGTGCTTAAAAATGTAAATTTTTAAATTTATCATATATTATTCTATATTTTCACTAACATAAATTATGGTTATTCATCATTCTATTTTTATCTAATACATAAAATATGTTTATTACGTCATTTTATTTTTATCTAATTATAAATTAGACGTGAAAAACATACGATGATATTTTTGTAAATTAGTTGTCAAAATTTAAGTATAACTTTTATAGGTAAAACCTAAAATTGTTTAGAAAAAAACAACATACTCCTTTTTTTTCATTTTTTTCATTGTGCTATAAGCATAAATCCTCAATTGCATGAACAAAAGCATTATGTACGTGATAGCCACTATTGTATGCCTAAAGATTGTCTTTAAAGGTTGTATTTTTTTGATAGAGATTTATTTTTCTCATTTTCTTCCCTCTATGTGATTGTTTTAACTTAAACTAATTTTGTAAAATTCACCAAAGGTGGAAAATAATTTTTTATCCAATTTTTTTTTTTGGAAAATTCTATTACGTTGTATTTAAATATAGAGTGTTCACATCGACATATTAATCAAAGATTAAGAGTTGTCAAGATTTAGTGGTTAAAAACTTCAAATACTCATAACTTTTGTTACTTTTAAATATAGACACTCTAAAATGAAAGTTGTTGGAAATATGTGAGGAATGCAGTGACCAATACCTACATGGCAATGGGGTCTGAAATTTTAAAAATTTCATCATTTACCTCATGTTTTCCTTTTTAGTATTTCACCCATTTTTCTAATTTATTTGACAAACCCATACTACTTTAAAAAATTTCTAAAACTTATTGTGGTGAATTCTTGAGTTGTGTAGATATTTTTTGTTCTTATAGAGTTTATGTATATCCTGCAAAGAAAGCATATAAACACTTTAAGCCTTCAATCTTAGGGATACTCGTTCTCTCCAAATCAGATAAGAGTTGTGTCTGCAGAAGACATTCTGACATTCAAGTTAGCCAAGTGCGTCGGCTAGCAATAAATACAACAACTAATGAACGTAAATCATATACCTCGTAAAATGCACTATTTATATTACTATTCATGAACCTTTAGCTAGATGGACTTAGACCACATAGCCTAATAACTTATTAATCTTGAATTATTGTAATTAATTATGAATTAGTGAATAGTAGGTGGTTGACATAATGTAGTCTTAGTCAAATAGACATAGGTCGAGTACATGTCGATTTAGTAGGTCCTATCGAAATATGGTCGAAAGACCTTGGACATATATAATACATTTTTCATCTCTTTTATATATATATATATATATATATATATATATATATATATATATATATATAACATACCACAAATTTACTTTTTACATTAAAAAAAATTGTGTCTGATATTTTAATAAACGCAACTACTTCCGCAATTATGTTTGGCCTAAGTTACATATGAAAGGCCTAAAATATCTTACCTAAAAAGTTTTTATTTTTTTTGTTAGTGTTTGAAAATGGAATTTTAAGATATGGAAAATAATCAATTCTCTTTATTGGATTTAATTTTTGTTGGTTTGTTGTCGTTATTTCAAACATGTGTTTTTAAGATGAAAATGATTAACTAGAGGGAATGTCAAACTTATTTATTTTCCTGGCATAAAAAAGTATTAATAATAGGTCCATTTGAGTTTAAATTAATATGTTGTTGGAGCTTTTACCCAGGGGACTTATATGAAAAAAAAAATGGGACAAGATGAAGTAATATTGTATCAGGTTGGTTAGTCTCATTATTGCGACTGATCATTGAAAAATATTTTATACTTGTCTTCATAAAATAAAAATAAAATGAAATGAAAATTTATCAATGTATGCTATTTTTATTTTGTATCATTTAATTTATATTTACAGTATTTGTTTTCATTTTCTTTATGTTTTTTGTTTTTCTTTTTTGCACGAAAAATCAATATATATATATATATGGATGAGCCTTAATTACATATCTCAATTGTCTTATTATGTGTTTAATGACCTAATTATAGTATTAGATACTAAATATTACCAACAATTCTGGTATTTAATAAAAAATGTTATCGTTATAGTATATGTTAAGATCATCTTAACAAGTGATGATACATAAGGAATGGACACTGTTTCCATTTTTCATCACACTTATTGATTAACACCTACTTAATTTTTAGAATTGCATTACCAAGCTATAACTCAGGTTTAGTTTTAGAAACAAATGTAGTTTTATTTTTGTTTAATATACTTCTTATAAGCTGATGAACAAAAAGCAGCTTTTCCTAAAAAAAAGAATGTGCATGCATATTAAAAAGAATCTTTTAATGTTTACTATTATTCACTTGCTATAATTTTTAAGTGTACAATTTTAAGATAATTATCATAATGGTGCATATTAATAATGAATTTTATATATATATATATATATATATATATATATATATATATATATATATATGTATGTATGTATATTATATATATATATATATACATATAATATACACGGAGTTTGTTAACGCACGTACGCCTATTTTTCAGTTGGTACATTTTAACAATGTGTACTGGGTTTTAGTAAATAAAAATACTCTTATATATCATGGATTCTAAGTTTTAAGGTCAAAGGTATTTTAGTAATTTTCATTCTCAAAACTAAAATAAAAGCCAATTGCGTACTCACCCATCTCATTCCTCTCAACCCTTTCTCTTTCATCTCTCTCACTCCAACCTTTCTGACATCTCTACTATAGCCCAAATTGAAAAAATTAGAAACACTGTTAAACAATTTCTTACAAAAAAATATTTTATAATGAGTTTTCATTTCATAATTTTTGTCTTATTTAATTTTATCTAATTTTCACAAGCATAATGACAAATGAAGGAATTTGTAATTTGCTTGGAAAAAATCAGAAACACTAGTTGTTAAACAATTTCTTACAAATAATGAGTTTTTATTTTATAATTTTTGTCTTATCTAATTTTATCTAATTTTCACAAGCATAATGAAATCAAAGGAATTGGTAATTGGCCTGGAAAAAATAAAAAACACTCATTGTTAAACAATTTCTTACAAAAAATGATTTTATAATGAGTTTTCATTTTATAATTTTTGTTTTATCTAATTTTATCTAATTTTCACAAGCATAATGACATCAGAAGGAATTGGTAATTGGTCTTGAGGTTTTTTAAGAAATGATGATTCAACATTTACAGATGATGAAATTAGAGAGGTTAGTGAAGATGATGAAATTGAAGAGATATTGAATGAACCTAAAGGCGAATATGTCAATGACTCAACTCTTTACAATGGTAAATTGTTTAACGGCGAGTATTTATGATTTTTTTCAGTTGGATCTACCATAGGATGATAGAGAAAATATTGGGTGAGAGAGATGAAAGAGAAATGGTTGATAGGAATGAGGGAGGTGAGTAAGGGTTTGGGGGTTTCTTGTTTTTTTTTTTTAGTTTTGAGAATGAAAATTATTCAAATACTCTTAACTTTAAAACTTAGAATCTATAATATATGAGGGTATTTTTGTCTATTAAAACCATGTACATATTGCTAAAATGTACCAACTGAAAAACAAACGTATGCGCGTTAACAAACCCATATATATATATATATATATATATATATATATATATATATATATATATATATATGAATGGGAAAAAAGCATTGCAATAAGATTGATGTAACAATGATTATAATATTATGTTTAACTTCAATTGTGATGTCTAAAGTATTATTTGAATTGTTTTCTTTAAGTTGTAGAAATATAAGAACACTTAGAAGAATAAAAATTAGAAGAATAAAAATTATATACTTCTATTTCCAAGTGCTTAAAACCGTAAAAATACGACTCACCTTAAAATTTACACTAAGATATTATAGAATTCAGATAGCTAAATTGAAGCTCTAGCAATCATCTTCAAGATCTTGTTCAAAGAGTTGAAGTTGAAGATAAAGAACACATTATTATTGATAATATTTTGAAGAATAGAGTGATCATATAATGTGTTCTTTTGTTGTACGAAATACTTTGTAAATCTCTCACTTTATGAAGTTTTTTCTTGAGTTTAAATTGTTCTTTATATGAGACTATTTTCTTTCTATTTCGAGTAATTAATATCGAGAAGAGATTAAAAATGTTAAACTAGGAATGGTTTGTGTACTCATGAAAATGAGGAGTTTTTACTCTACTCGTGAGAATTAGAAGTGATTTTTGTACTCAAATAACTAAGAGTGGTTTGTCTATTCATATCATAATTATTGTTGTCAATATTTAAATCTTTTTTAGGAGTTTGCTTGAGGTAGAACTAAATGTAGTAAAAATGTTTAAGGTGAATCAAAATAAAATCTATATTTGATCAAGTTTTTCACTAAATGATATATTATAGTCTTACACAAAAAAGTTTTTACAGCACTAGTGCAAAAATAGCGTATAACGTCGCGCGTTTAACGTCGAACCACTCAATAACCAACATTAAAAATGACTGGTGACATTTTTGTAAATAAATGCAATTATTAAATGTCGTTTAGAATTGTAATTCGACGTAAAATGATATAAAACGTCAAATGCCCCACCGTTAAACATTAAAAGGTTAGTGAATTAAAAAAAATTGAGTGGGAGATTTAAAATTCACTCCCTTTATCTTAGCGCGCGAGACCTTTTTCTCTGCTCAAACTTTTTTCGAACGAAGTTTGATGACCATCACATGTAATCTTTCTTTCATTTGATACAAATACATGTTAATTAACTACTTTAGGTATGATTTTCGTTTGTTTTCACCGATTATTTTCATGTTCTTGTCCATCATAGGCGCATTCTACTTTCTCTCTCACTGGTGGCAACACTTTATTCCGATGAATCCACCGTTGAAAGGTTAGTTTTCGTTTTCGTTTTCGTTTTGAGAAACTTATTTGTTGATAACTTGTTTGTTATTTTTTTTTGTTGAACTTGTTTGTTATTGTTGTTGTTTGGTTGAACTTGTTTGTTGTTTTTGTTTAATTGAACTTGTTTGTTGTTTGATTGAACTTCTTTGTTGTTTGTTATTGTTCTTTGATTGAACTTATATTACTGTTCATAGTTCATGCTTTATAAAATACCAAAAACTGAAATTTGTAGTTTTTCTACTTTTTCAAGTCTAGTAGAGTTGTAAAAAATGATCAAATTAATTAAAAATAAAAAAATTTATTAACGTTGTATATTAACAAAATTCGACGTCAAATTAACGTTGAATTTTTTTAAATTCGACGTTAAATTAATGTCAAATTTTTTAAATTCGACATCAATTTAGTATCTCCTAATATAACGTCGTTCTCGCGTGAAAAGCCAAAAAATATTCGACCTTGTATACTATTTTTGTATATTGAACTCCCTTTTATAAAGTAAGTTATTTAATAATATAACATCTAATGTAATTATATATATATATATATATATATATATATATATATTGTTTAATTTTATATTTTTTAAAACAAATACATAAAACATCTAATTGTTGTTCATCAATCTTTTATCAATCTTGATTTCCTAATCAATTGCATCTAGACTTTCAAATTGAAACAATTTTCAAAGAATTTGAAAAAATAGTAAATCTTTTTAAAATGTTTTAAAACCATCTCACACTCCCCTCTTGATTTATACTAGCCATAGGTTCCTTTTTAACAATATTTATCTTGTTGTGTTATGAATAAAGTATGATATTTTACTACATAGTAAACTTATTAAGAGAAAATTAAAAAAAATAATAGAAGAAGACATTTAGAATAAATAGTATGTTTTTTTTTAAAAAAAACAAGTACTATACATTTTTGTATACCTTTTAGCTAATGACAATCTTCATATGTCTTTCATTATATATCAATCCATCTTTACCTTCAGTTGGTCTGTCTCAAGTTAATGGTTGTGACGAACAGACCTGTATCGACCTTCGTTCCATGACGGTTTATTTCAACCTTCGAACCACAATGATCCATATTGACCTTCAATAACTTAGTTAAAGAATCTTACATATTGGATAAAAGTGATTTAGTAATAATGTCTTATTATTATTTTCTTAGTATAGAAAGTAATATGTATTTAATTAATTGATTTTATATTCATGTCTGTATAAAATAGCATTCCATTAGTATTGATATTTATTATATTAAGTTATCATTAACATGAATTACTCTCTTCATCCTTAGTAATAGAAGTTGTGACCTTACAAATAGTAACAGGTAGAAAGTATAAAATTAAGAAAGTTATTCTAATATAAAAATTGATAAAATGAAAAAATATATTAGTGTTATATTATAACTTATTTATAATGATTTGATTTTTGAATTTTATAACTTTGAATAAAGTTGTATTTATCCAATGAGCTGCCAACACATGTTTAAGACGCGTATTATTAATTGTGAAACCAGATGGAGCTATCGGATATGAGAACATCAGAATAGGAATCATATTCAAATTCTGCATAAGGAATAGAATTGTTTAGTGGTTCACAACAAACACTAAACACCAAACGTTTACTTAAAGAATAAACTTTTCATTTATGGCAAAAATTTGGTCACACAAACCATCTTTAAAATGTGTCACAGATGCCCTTTTTCAACACAACAATTTCTATCTCTGCTTCAAAACAATTTGTTTTTTCTTTCCATTTCCCAACTTCAGTTTGAATAGTCTAAATATTTCGATTGATCCAAAATTACTCCATAATCAATAATAATAATCATAAACAGTAATTTTGAATCAGAATGACACATAAATAATATTTAAATATTATCAAAAAAATTGTCTAAATATCATTATCCTTCTTTAATTAACTTTGATTCTATTATCATTTTTATGTGGAAACTTTGAACCTATTCATGCACATGTGTTGCATTATGTGCCTAAAATTAAGGCATGGTTAATAAAGTAAAGGTAAGTACTTGTATAATTTACCCTTTTGCTTTTTAGAGTCTTATATACAATAATCTTTTTGGTGAAGAAATTCAATAATTTTGTATCTTTATAAATTGTTCTCTAAGCACGATAGGGGAAAACTTTTATTTTCCCAAAATGCAGAGATATCATGGTTGATCAAGAGTTTTAAGTATTAACATTATTCGTTTTAGTTTACCATCTATTAGTTTTTCAATTAACACATGAGTTATAATATGTACGTCACTAAAAACAAGAGATTAATTTTGAAATATCAGATGAGCATATTTGTGAGAAAAATCCCATTTTGTTTAAAAAATATATCACTTATAGTTTTTGAAATGATGAAATATGTTTTTACTGAGAAATTAGATACTGTTTTAATTCAAAATTTTAATATATTTTGGTTTTTAATTTTTTAAAATAAATTAATTAAATTTCTTTTTAACTTAATTATGTTAAATATTTTTTATGCATTAAACATGTTATACATTAGAGTTGTTTATACTGTTCGATCGATATTGCTTTAATATAAAGTGAAAATCATTTTTGATAGTAAAAAAATATTTAACATGAATTAAAACAATCATATTTATTTATTTTTAAAATTTGAAAATCAAAATATATTAAAATTTTGAATAAAATTAAATTTTAATTTTACGCTAAATTTTAAAAACTAAAAATATAATCACTTCGGCATGTTAGGTACAAAATTACTGCAACATGTTATTAGTTCATATAAATAAACCAACGAAATTTGAACCTGAAAACAATAAAACCCTTCGGCATTTCTTTCTGCACGCACACTATTAATAACTACACCCTTATACAAACGAAAACTCTACCTCACCACTTCATACCATCACTATTTCATTGTCTTTGCAGATGAAGAAAAGAAAGAGAGAAAACGTGTTCTAGAATAAAACTTATTCTAAATAGCATTATGTTACAGAAAAAGTTTATTCTAGAATAAAATTACTTCTTTCAGAGATCTCATTTAAAAAATTCTGTTTTAAAATACGTGATCTAAAAATTTCAAAGATCTAGTTTTGAAAGTTATTTTTATAAAAGGTAAAATAGTCATTTAAAATATTTATGAGTGTAAATAAAAATTATGGAGATGCAAGAAAAAGAAAACCCTATTCTAAAAATTAGACCTAGGTCACTTGTTGGAATTTTGGATTCAAATATACGGTTTTGCTTTTTGCACCCTAGAAATACTTCCCTTACCTCCCTACACCAATGGAATGACAAAATACATCAAAATTCTTTCACATTCTGAAACTTCTACTAAGAAGAAAGTTTAAAGTTTTTCTTTATATCAGGGGCAGGATAAAATGACAGTGTAAAAGAAAGGAAGGAAAAAAAAAAGTAAATAAAGTGAAACATGAAGTTTCTTTTATTTATAGGAAATGAAGGGAAATGAAAAAGAAAAGGGATATTAACTTATTTAATTAATATGATAAATAAGAATAGGTATTGATTAATTGATTTATAAAATTCATATTCCGACTTCTTCTTTCAAAATCAAATAATTTCATTTTGTTAGGGTTTCTTTTAAAGAAATAAAAAAAATAAATTAAAAGAAAATCTAATAGTTAAAATCCCATAAAAAGAAATGAAATTTAAAAGAAAAAACCAAATGAAGGTAGAAATTCATGGAGTGAGTTAGAAGAAATGAAAAAGTAGAAGAAAGGGATATAGAGAAGCTATGAATTTTCAAGAATTGTCCTCAATCTCTTATAGCTTCACTGTTCAATGATTAATCTTCATTTTCTCTCTTTCATACTTTAAGTCAAAGAATTGCCAATATTGGGCTTCGTGCAACATCGAGGAATATTGGGCTCGCTCTTTCTCCCGAGGATGATTCACCTGCACCTCCAATCTTTTCACCCTACACCTCTAAATTTTAAGAAAATATCAATTTTGTCCCTAATTAAGGATCTAGTTAAAGATTAAAAAGAATCTAGTTAAAGATTCTTAAACAGTTTCATATTACACTTCCAATTTTTTTGAAAAATTCAACTTTTAACCTTAATAAATATATTCTTTTAATTGTTTTTCAATGTCACTCTACACACCATTAACATTTCACCCCGATTTTAAAATATTAACATTACACCCCGATTTTAAAATATGTGGATTTTGAAATCCTTATTTTTAATTTTATTTTTAGATTTAAAATTCAATAATAATCTCATTTTATTTCAAATTTTAATATTATTTGATATATGCTTTTATCTCAATAAGTATTAAAATATAATTTTTATTATTATATTAGTTATATTAAAAAAATAAAAATAATGAAAATAAAAGTAGAAATAATGAAAACAAAAATAGAAAAAAGTGAAAAAAAAATAATATAAAATCTGATTTAATATATTTAAATATATTAAAATATTAAATTAAATTAAATCATTATTAAAATTTAAATAAAAAATAAAAAATTAAAAAAATTAGGTTAATCGGATATCAAATCAGTTAATATGTTAACGGATTTCAATATCCGATAAACATTTTATTTTTAATTTTTTTTATTTAAAAATTTATAAATATTTAATTTAATTTAAATTCTAATATTAATTAATATAGTTTAATATTTTAGTAATAATTAAAATATAATTCATATTTTAATAATTATTATATAAAAAAATAAAATTAAAATAATTAAAATAAAAATAGTAATGATACAAAAAAAATAATATTAATATAAAATTTGATTTAATATATTTCAATATATTAAATTATATTAAAATATTAAATTAAATAATTATTAAATTTTAAATAAAAGACTAAATTTTGAAAAGCTTTCGGATATCAAAATCCGAGGTTAAAAACTTTCTTTATGGGATATATACTTGGTAAAGTTATTTTTTTTAAACTTTATTTTTTGTTTAAAATTTAAAAATTATTTAATTTAATTAAATTAAAAATTTTAATATTATTTATAGTATTTTTATATTTTAATCATTATTAAAATATGATTTATATTTTTAGAATAGTTTTATTAAAAAAATAAAATTAAAATAATTAAACTAAAAGTAATAATAATGAAAATAAAAAACAAAAATAAAAATAATAATTTATATCAGATTTAGTATATTTAAATATATTAAATTATTTTAAAATATTAAATTAATTTAAACAATTAAATTTTAAATAAAAAACAAAATTTAAAAAAAAAAATGGTTATCTATCCTAACATATGTTAAAAGGATTTGGATATTCGATTAACCAATTTCTTTTAAATTTTTTTTTTGTTTAAATCTTAATAATTATTTAATTTAATTAATATATTTAAATATGTTAAATCAAATTTTATATTATTATTTTATTTTTTTTTATATTATTATTATTATGATTTAAATTACTTTTCTTATTTTTTAATAAAACTGTTATAATAATAAAAATTATATTTTAATAATTATTAAGAAAAAAACATATATTAAATAATATTAAAATTTTAAAATTAAATTAAATTATTATTAAAGTTTAAATCTAAAAATAAATTTTAGAAAAAATTATGAATGCGATTTCGAAATCCACATATTTTAAAATCTTTTAAAGGAGTATAGTGAGTGTTAAAGGGATGGAGAATGACTTTAATAAGAAAGAGAAAAAAATTTTAAAAATATTTATTAAGGTTAAAAATTAAATTTTTCAAAAAACTAGAGGGGTAGGGTGAAATAACTTGAACTGAAACTTTTTAAGAATCTTTGATCAGATTTTTTTTTAATTTTTTATGAATTAAATATATTTTTAATGAGGGGTGGAAATGGTATTTTCTTAAAATTTAGAGGTGCTCGATGAAAGTGTTGAAAGTGTAGGGTGAAACACCATTCTGTTGAAAGTCAGAAAAACGTTAGTTTCTTCCTCTCCTTTGTAAATTTCACCTGCACCCCATATAAAGCAAAATTCAATTTTGCCCTATTTTAAACTAGAATCTAGAAGTTATTTCTAAAAGTCAAAAATAACTTTTTGAATTATGTAATTTGGAAGTTTTTTTCTTCAAAATAAAAATTTTTAGATTTTATAATATGAGACTCAAAACTAATTTTATATTGAACTTCAAATATTGTAGTTAAGAAATTATTTTTTTTAGTTCTTTTATTCTTTTTAAAATTTATTTTTTTATTTTCAGATTGTATAATTCGAAAATCATTTTTAATACTTAGATGTGTAATTTGAAAGTAAAACATACTTTCAAATTATACAATTTTAAAATAATAAAAAAAGACTTTTTTAATATAAAGTGGTACTAGATGTAACATTCTATTCTAATATTAACAATACCCAACAGTATAAAAGCTAGAGAAAATATTAGTTTCCTTTACCTTACATCGAAGTAATAGAGTTTTATAAACTCCGAAACTTTTTTTAGAACTCAAGGAACTCTAGAAATGCCTACAAAACATAGATCCTCGAGAGTCCTTAGGACTTCTGATCAATAGAAAACTAGGAAAGGATATTACAACTCAATGTGACAAGAGATATCATTAAGCATGAATTAAGAACAAAAAGAGAAAAATGGGCTGAAACTTACTTATTCTATTGAAAAAACTGACTGGGTAGAAACATAGACCTCATTGTCGTGGTCGTTTAGGTACCTCCTGATCATCAAAGAGATGACTCAGGAGTTAGAGCTCTTAGGCAGAAGGTAGAGAACTCAAGAGAAGAGTTTTTAGAGAGATGATTTATATTTAGATAATGTGACGTGATATAAACTTTTGTTCATATTACAAAATCTTTATTATTAAAATAAGTCGGTCTCATTATTTTTAATTCACTACCACTACTAAAATACCATTTTCTAGGTCATCACATTCTTCCCAACTAGAAAAGTTTTCGTCCTAAAAAATTCTCTTATTAGGTACAAAGAAAAACCTACTCTCGTCATTATCACAACCTCCTAACTTAACCAAGATACTACTCTCCAATAACCTTATTGACATAAAAACATTGCCTCTATGTTAAAATGCTCTAGTGTTCACTAGTGTAGGTTAGTCTAGCCATTGTTCTCAAAACAAGTTCTCTCTCTAAATCTCTACTTTTAAAGATCCTTCTTCACATGACCAACCAAACTACATCTGCCAAACTGAAAACACCACCCATTTTTATTCCATTGCTTGATGTGAATCTCTTCTAAAGCTTCTGCTAGGCTTGGCTTCAGATCAACCCTTGACTAATCTCACTTGACCTTCTCTTGATTCCTCTGAGAAACATCCTATAACTGACTTGATTACTCACGATTTCAGATTTAACTACCAACTGCTATACTCTTGATCCCTTTAAACATACTCAATCTGATGACTTCACATTGTTTTACTGATCTCCACTCTTGAGTAACATAGTTTCCAACTATGATATCTCATTATCAAGGTATAACTATCATCTGTTGTAGTGACAAAACCAATTGAAACTCTCCATCCTCACTTCTTTTAGGTGGGGGAATTTGGGCAAGGGTTGTGGGTAGAGAAGAAACACCTAGAGGTTAACTTAAAAGTGAGGCAAAGTGTGGTTCTATGAACGATGACGACGAGGGACTCATAGTGAGACTCCATAGTTCGTTGAAGGACAAAATGATAAGAACATCATTTGTTTCAAGATGATAGGACAATAGTTTTTCATCGAGAAAAGAAAACTCCAATTCAGATCAAGAACTAGCATTAGAGGTGATTGAAGAACTAAAATATCAAGTTCAGTACTAATAAATATGTCAAGTAGAACTATTTATCCTAAGTTTTTAATAGATATATACAAATACTAAGTTGTTTAAATTCGATTAATTTATTCGAATAAATCTAACCAAAAAAAGTTTAATTTTAGCTTATTTATTAAAAGAAGATTAGGGTTTGAATTACCTCAATTATTACTATTTTTTTTAGTTTTTTATTAAATTATTTTTTAAATTTACAATTTTATTATTTAATATTTTGTTAGTAATAATTGATAATCTGAAAATACAATACGGGGTGCTTAATGGAATTAAAAGAAAAATCAATTACTACATTTTTACTAGATAAAATTTTAATAACTTATAGACTATAAATATAAAATTTCTATTGTGAACAAAATTTGTCATATTACAATAATGAATATACCAGTTATTCTTATTACATTCAATAATTTCACATTCTTTAGAACTCAAAGTCTAAAATACTTTTTTCTATTTCTATTCTCTAAGACATCTTTTAAGGCCAAACTATGATGGAGCTCCAATATTCAAAGCAGACAATACCTTAGGTTATGGTAATTGACCATAACAATAAGAACATTAGCACCCACTACATCGTCGATAGACAAACTGTCCGTTCCTTAGTCATCCATTGTGGATGACCAGTCATTCGATTAATAGAGAACTGCCAATCTCTTTATTCCTTTATTGAGAAGACTAATCATTTCTTTTAAACCTGACCTTGATGGAAGAATTTATGATAATTGATCTTAATAATGTCAATCGACAAATTTATATATATTCGTCGGTAATGTCAGTGATTGAAATAATGGGCGAGAAAATTTCCGCTTTTTTTACCGACGGAAACAAGCATTCGCTAATTCCGTTGGTAAGTGACATTGTCATTATCGACGACCAAAAGCCTTCATTAAATTCGTCGGTAAGTGACATTGTCACTTACCGACGTATGTGAGCCTTTGGTAAATCGATCGGTAATGTGTATGTCACTTATCGAAAGCTTTTGGCCATCGATAAAAAAATTCAAAATCCGTCAGTAAAGTCGTCGGTATGAAAATTTAGCGACTTCAAGAAAACAAGAGAAGAGAAGGCTACTTGGGAAAACTCAACCAATCACACCAATCTCACATGTAGAACCCACAAGCTTTCAAGCTAAGGAAAATTCTTATTCTTAAAGGTGTCTTTACACGAAGGAATGATGCTCTTTTATGGCCTAAAAGCCTTGCAACCCAAGCTTCTAAGGAGAGTGAAACTACTTCTCCTAACAATCTCTTTATGGTTTTCTTATTCCACCCCAGGCTGCTTGCCTTGCTTGTGAAACTAGAGAGTTTGATAAGGCCATGCAAGCATTTGACTGGCTATGTAACAATCTTTATCTTTATGTGAAACTAGGTCAATCAATCAAGCTTAAAGACAATGCATGTTTACTTGTGACTAACTTTTCTCTTTGCTTTCCTTGTTGTGACTAGTTGCTTCCACTATTGGATTGCCTATCTTCTCTCTGTGACTAGTGTAATCTTCCATGTGTTCTGCATCTGACTTTTGTTACATTTTTGAGTTTTGGATGTTATCTACAGTGAAACAAATGAGAAGGATTTGGACAACCAAAAACTATGAAGAAAATAACCAAACAAGGCTACACAAGTTGTACATTTTTATGTCTCTTGAATTTTCTATATTTTTACATTTTTTAAGATCCTTAAGAGTCTTCTTAGGATGATGAATATTCTTCCTCTAACTCTTTATCCTTGCTCCTAGTAAGAACTCCTCTAAAAGCCTCTTTGATTGGTCATATTCTTTTCTCTCTTTTTATTTAATCTGTTTTTCACGATGGTATCAATGTTAAGTTTTCAAACGATTTGTAAAGCACATGACATTCTAGAATTGGGGTGTTACATTTTGATATTAAAGCTTGGTTTTCGATAAACTTTAGGATCTTGGGTAGTGAACTCGTCTGGTTTTGTTATGAAACTTTGTAACTTATTGTGTGTTCTGAGATTGTTAATTTACATTATTGGAATGAATATGGATCTGTTGCTTGATTATGTAGTGACATGATTTTAAGCACTAAAGTTGTTTTATTAATAATATAATCTCTTTTATGTTTAGGAGTTGTACTATTTGTAAAAACACATATGCGCAAAATATGTATGGTAGAATTGGTAAATACAGTTTTGGTTTATTATGTATTGAATTATATTTAAGTCATAAACTGTTGTGCTTTGATGTATCTGTGTTTAATTGTTCAATTTAGTCAATTCACTTAAACATATTGATTGCATGGGTATTGAATCTGTACATTTATGGTTTGCATAATTATTAGTGGGCATAATATCAGAGGTGTATTTGTAGGTAGAACAAGGTTTATAATGAAATAATGTGTGACTATAAGTAAGTCTCTACTCACACGCTAAATGTATGGAAAAATAGGAATGACACATGGTGGTCAATCTATCACAATTATGCTCAAAACTTACAAGATTAAAAATGAGTTAATTCTAATAAATGATTTACACCAAGTAATTATGAAATCAACCCAATTAATAAAAATGAGTTAATTAGTTGCAATTCTAATTAGTTCAATTATCCATTCAACATAAAACACAACCTCTATTAAAAGATTACGATAATTCCAATTACTAAATCAAATCCTAAAATCCAATATCAATATGTTTTATTTAAAAAAAGAAAATATTTTTTTTTGAATTTCTTATAAGACATTGTTTAAAAGTTTCACCAAATATATTTCCAAGAAAAAAAGGTATAATCACAATGAACTGACTTAAAAGCTTTGTTTTTCCTAACTAGAACATTTTTTAATTAATATTTTCACAACTTTCTAAAAAGATGTAAAACTTTTGAAATGAAAATAAAAAAATTGAAAAACAGAAAATAAAAAGAGAAAACAAAAATCATAACTACGATTTGTCTCTCTCACACTTATTTAAAATATTGTCTTTGATTTTGGAGAGAAGAAAGAAAAATATAATATAATATATATATATATATATATATATATATATATATATATATATATGTATATATACTTCAGGCTCAACATGGTCATATGTCAAAATGTATTTTCTTTAATTTATGAAGTACAACCATCCCGTACAATTTTATTAATTTTTTAATTTTTAATTTTAATATAAACAAGTATTTTTAAAATTTTAATAAATAATTTTCTATTTATGCTAAAATCATAAAATAAATATGCATGTAATTTAATTTTTTATCAACAATGATATCAAATGAATTTAAATCTAACTTGTTTTTCTATTTTAGAATACTTTCTTTTTGTTTCGTAGTCAACTCAACAAAGATCACCACTGAAAATTCATTTTCATTATTCACATTAACAAACTTGATGTGTAGAGCGTGGCTTCAACTCAATTTCAGCATCATCAGGTACATTAATATAGTTAACATAACCATTAGTAATCCTTATAATCTTATCTTGGGAGAAAAAAAATCTACACTTGAAGTAGTTGACTCTATTGCTTCATCATTAATAGGTTCAACAACAGCTTTAATAAAATTTATATGTTCATCAATAGACATAATAGTATCAGCAGATATAATAACATTATGTGATTCTACTGGTTGTTGATTTGATCTTTGAATCTTGATATCATTCATATCAACAATCATATTCTGCAAACTCTTATCCAATTTTTATTGCTCATCCCTTGTTTTGGTTTAGTCAAATTTCTTCACTTTTAAGTCTTTTCTTGCCTTCTTCACACAATGCTTGACTTAGATTTTTGTGGTTTTGATTATTTTTTTATTTTTGGTTTTATCTTTAAGGTTTCATGAAACTTTAATCAATTTATTTCTACACCTCCATGAGCTTAATTTAGTTCTAACTGCACTAACACACCTAAAAATATCCAAAAAACATTTATGCAACTAAAAATTTATCTTAAAATATTTTTATATCTCATGCTCAATAAACTCAATTATAACAAATCTTAATTAAAACAATCTTTTAAAGAACAAAACCCAATTAGGAATTCAAGATTAAAGGTTAAATGTGGATATAAATATGCACTTATATAAAATGCTTCATGGAAGGAAACTCTAGGTGCTAATCATCATAACAAAAGTTGAAGCCATGCTTTAAAACTCTATAAAATTAAAGTCATGCTCTATCTTTTATAATTAGATTTTAGATTCTCTTTAGGATTTCTTTATAAACTTCTATCCTCTTATTGTAATATCATTGTTAGAGACATGGGAAAGGAATAACAACTCCAAGTTCTTGTAGTTAGATTCATAATGAGCACTAAACTCTATTGTGTTGGGATTGAATGTAGCTCTAGTTGAAAATAAGACTTATTATTATTCTCAATGATAAAAAATACATTCTCATACCCTCTATTTGTAATAATTCAGTTCTCCTAAAAAGGGAAATAAGGAAACTAGGAAAACTAAGAAAAATAAAATAAAATAAAAGATTATGTATCTATTTCCTCTAATTAGGAAGATCTTAAAGATATTATCTTAAATTGCAACACTCCCCCTCAAGTTGGTAAATGAATATCAATCATTCCCAACTTGCCTACAAGATCTTGAAATCTACCCGAAGGAAGCTCTTTTGTAAAAATATCTGCTATTTGAAGTTCTGTAGGAACATGAGTTGTAATCACAAAGCCTCTGTCAAGATTATCTTTGATGAAATGTCTGTCAATTTCAATGTGTTTGGTCCTATCATGTTGTACTGGATTATGGGCTATGCTCATAGCAAACTTATTGTCACAGTGTAGTTGCACCGGGTGATCCACTTTGACTTTAAGATAATCCAAAATGATTTTTATCCAAAGTCCTCCATACATTCCTTGAGCAAGGGCTTGAAATTCAGCTTTTGCACTAGAACGAGATACTCTATCTTTCTTTTTGCTTCTCCAAGTTACCAGACTATCTCTAAGAAATACACAATACCCATAAGTAGATTTTCTGTCAGTAATAGAACTTGCATAGTCAGCATCAGTATATATCTTCATAGTCAATGTGTCTTCCCTTTTGAATAATAGCCCCTTTCTTGGACTTGTCTTCAAGTATTGGAGAATTTTGTCAACTGCTTGCATGTGTCTCTCTCTTGGATCATGCATAAATTGGCTCACTACACTAACTGCATAAGTAATGTCTGGTCTTGTGTGTGATAGATAAATCAATTTTCCCACCAATCTCTGATATTGGGCCTTCTCTACAGGAACACTTTCTTCACTTCCAATTCTGTGATTTTGTTCTATAGGAACAGTTGAGGTTCTACATCTCAGCTTTCCTGTTTCTTGAGGAGATAAAGTATATATTTCCTTTGGGAGATGAAAATTCCGGTCTTGGAGTAGGCAACTTTTATTCCAAGAAAATATTTGAGTTTTCCTAGGTCTATCATTTCAAATTGAGCTGCCAATTTTTCTTTTAATGCCAATTTTTCTGTTTCATCATCTCCTGCAATAATCATATAATCCACATAGACAAGTAATAAAGTGAGTTTACCTATAGAAGAGTGCTTTATGAATATAGTGTGATCTCCTTGGCTTTGTTTGTATCCCAAGGAGACCATTGCTTTTGTAAATCTTCCAAATCATGCTCTAGGAGATTGCTTAAGACCATACAATGCTTTCTTTAGGAGGCATACCTTGTTTCTTTCATTTTTCACTTCAAAACCTGGGGGAATCTCCATGTACACTTCCTCATCTAGATCTCCATGAAGAAAGACATTCTTCACATCCAGCTGGTGTAAGTCCCATCTAGCTGGTGTAAGTCCCATCCAAAATGGGCAGCCAAAGCGAGAATAACTCGAACTGTATTAATCTTTGCCACTGGGACAAATGTCTCCTCATAATCAATCCCATATGTTTAGGTATATCCTTTTGCCACCAATATAGCTTTATATCTTTCTATTGTCCCATCTGCCTTATGTTTTACTGTGAATATCCATCTACACCCTACTACCTTATTGTCTCTTGGCTTATCAACAATCTCCCAAGTTGAATTTCTTTCTAATGTATTCATCTCTTATTTCATGGATTGATTCCAATGTTCAAGTTTCATGGCCTCCTGGATTGAGGTAGGAACTTCTATGGCATCAATGTCAGCAATAAAACTTTTGTGCTTATCAGAGAGATTGTTAGTGCAAACATACTGAGAAATAGGATATTTAGCACATGATCTTCTTCCCTTTCTCAATGCAATGGGTAAATCCTCAGTAATACTTACCTCCTCCTCATTGATATCTTCAGGGATCCTTACCTCCGGATTAGATAATTCTTCTTACTCAAGATTCGAAGTGGTTTTACTCTTCTTTCATATTTTTTGCCAAAAAAATTGTCTTCCTCTTCTTCCTCACTGTGGACTATGGTAGCTTCATTGCTCCGGTCTTGGGCATCCTACAAAGACAACCATGGTAATGACAAGAAGGAGAGTTCATCCACTTCAAGTGCTTTCTCCCCTGAAGTGGTGGACTAACATAAAAGGATTTTGTTTCATGAAAGGTGACATCCATGGTGATAAAGACGCGACGAATCTGAGGATGATAACATTTGTACCCTTTTTTATTAGAAGGATACCCAATAAAGACACATTTAAGAGCTATAGGATCTAATTTACCACGGTTAGGAGGATGAAAGTGAACAAAAACAACACATCAAAATACTCGACTAGGTAGACTCGTTATTAGGGAAGAAGAAGGAACAAAAGACAATAGAGACTCTATAGGACTAATGCCATTTAAGATACGAGTGGGTAACTTGTTGATGAGATATACGGCAGTTAACACAACTTCTCCCCAGTAATTTTTTGGAACAGACATTTGAAAACAAAGAGCTCTAGTTACCTCAAGAAGATGACGATTCTTTCTTTCAGCAACCCCATTTTGTTGAGGGGTGTTAACACATGTTAGTTCATGAACAATACCATTATCACACAAAAAATTGAGAAATTCATGATTCACATATTCAGTACCATTATTAGACCTAATTCTTTTGATATTTTTTCCAAATTGAGTTTGGACAAGACGGA
Organism: Vigna reflexopilosa; assembly: GCA_027742785.1. Lineage (NCBI taxonomy): Eukaryota > Viridiplantae > Streptophyta > Magnoliopsida > Fabales > Fabaceae > Vigna > Vigna reflexopilosa. The sequence continues at coordinate 41,586,069 of CM050911.1, read as the reverse complement.
AAAAATTAACAAAAGTTTGAAAAACTTCGGATTTATTTTTCATAAGGTATGTCCACGTGACACGAGTACAATCGTCAATAAACTTAACGAACCATTTGGCTCCAGAAATAGAATCTATGAAGGACCCCGAACATCAAAGTGAATTAAATCAAATGGAGAACTACTCTTTTTATTACTAATAGGATAAGATGCACGATGGTGTTTTGACAATTAACAAATATCACAATTAAAAGACTCAACAGACTCCTTGGTAAACATATGGGGAAACAAGGACTTGATAAGACTAAATGACGGATGCCTAAGCCTTTGATGATGTAACCATATTTGAGATTTTGCCCACATCTCAGATGTAGCTTGTTGACTCATGATTTGTGTGTTGCTTTGATCATCAAACTCTAACAAAAAATACAACCCACTTTGCTCCTTAGCAGTTACAATCGTCTTCCTCGTGGCAAGGTCCTGAAAAACACAATAAGTTGGAAAAAATATTACTAACAATTTAAATCCTTTGTGAGTTTTTGAACAGAGATAAGACTATATTAGCTAATTGAGGAACATGTAAAACATCCTTCAATATAATAGATGAGTCCAAAAATATATTCCTAGAGCCGCATATAAGTATACCCCGACCATTTGCAACTGCAATAAGTTGTTCTTTATTGCTTTTTCCATATGAGTCGAAATACCCACTAAAAGGTGTCATATGATCAATTGCACCTGAATCAAGGATCCAAATACCTTGAGACACATGACCAATAGTATTGAGACAAATCTTACCTTTTATGGACAGAGTACATGATCCAGAGGGCTTACTCATTGATTCAACTATTACTTCCAAGCGCTCGATTTTCTCCTTATAAGCTTTCATATCAAGATCTAGTGGTGGTGGTGGTGGATTAGACTGGGAAGGAATAGATTGATTTGTGGCTTCCCGTTATGAGGTAGTATGATTTACCCATCTTTGAGTAGGCCCTTTGTTGTTTCCCATGCGCCTGAGAACATTCTTTCTTCCATGAAGTTTGAAACATGTTTCCTTGGTATGTCTAGATCTTTTACAGTATGAACAATATTCCCCATGAGTACCTCTTTTAAACGTCTTTCCCCCAGCATTTGTTCCCTTGTGGACTCCCTTTCCAATTGTCATGGCAGAGCCTGTGTTGGAGATCCCTCCATGAAGCATGACAGTTCTCCAAGTTTCTTCTCCTCTTACCATACAAAAAACTTCAGACATGGGTGGTAATTTTTCTCTTCCAAAAATTTGAACCCGGATTGGGTCGTACTCATGATTTAGGCCTTGGAGAAATTTAAAGATTTTTTCCCGTTCAATGAATTTAGCAAGAGCGGCAACATCTGTTTTACACATCTTTATTGTTTGGATCTGATCGAGTTTCATCCAAAGACCATTCAGGATTTCGTGATATTCTGTTATGGAAAGGGAGCCTTGTTTTGTATTAAATATCCTTTTCTTGATGTCATAGTCAGCAACAAGATGCTTTTTTTAAAGAAAAAGTGCTCTGTAAATCATCCCATATTTCTTTTGCAGAAGAATGAAACATATAATTTTTCCTTATCTTAGGAATCATGGATTGCCACATCCAAGTCATAATTAATGAATCTTCCTTGTCCCAAATTGAAAAATGAGTGTCGTCTGGTCCTGGTCCTCCTCCATCTATGCAATCAAGTTTTGAACGAACTTTGAGAATCCTTAGAATAAATTGGCTCCATTGTAAATAATTCTGACCATCCAACCAAGAGGTACTTCCTATATTTGGTAGGTCATTAGGTACCCCCAAAGGAATACTTTTTTCTTTAGACATCTTGTACCCAAGAAAAAAGAGCAAAAACTTCAAACTCAAATCTACTCAAATAAAGGCCAAACGAGTCGTCACCAACCCTAGGAACAGACTCAGGAGATCGGTGACTATTCTGTGTCGGCGACGACGAGTGGGTCACACCGAGAAAAAGAACAAAACTTAAAACTCAGATCTACTCAAATACAACCCAAATGAGTCGTCACCGACCCTAGGAATATACTCAGGCGGCTCCGATGACCCTGTTTGTGGCGACGGCGGCGAGTAGGTCTTGCCGGAGGTAGGTGCGTGGGCTACATGCACCAGCAACGATGTTGTAATCGCCGGTGTTGGGCGCACCTTTCTGCCCTATCAACGACCCCAACCAGCGACGAAGGCAGCGGCGGCGGTCGAACAACGACGGCGGTGCGATTTGCAGTGGAATCGAGCCCTAAGATTAGGAGCTCTGACACCAAGTTGAAAATAAGACTTATTATTATTCTCAATGATAAAAAATACATTCTTATACCCTCTATTTTTAATAATCTAGTTCTCCTAAAAAAGGGAAGTAGGGAAACTAGGAAAACTAAGAAAAATAAAATAAAATAAAGGATTATGTATCTATTTCCTCTAATTAGGAAGATCCTAAAGATATTATCTCAAATTACAACAACTTTTATGATTCTCTATATCGATATTGATTTGTATATATTTGAATGTTTTATTCAATGTTGATGCTTTGATTTGCATTTACTTGTTTCGATGAACAGATCATTCATACTGTTTCACTGATTGGGATTGAGTTGAGAAACTAGTTTACATATAAGATCTAATTAAATCTACATGCTAGGAATAAAAATAATTACTTTAGTTAAGTATAGAGTTTTGATCTTAATGCAAGGATTCATTTAATCAAGGGCTGAAGAATCATAACGAGTCTGAATTTCTTAGGTTGTAAAGTTGAAGAGGTGATTTAGTGAATCAGTAAGAGATTAACGAATCAATGACACTACAACAGAAAAAGATTAGTGAAATTCAATCTCAACACGCTCATTCTCATAAGATTTATTTAACTTCAATTAGAATATGTATTTTATTCATTCTAAGCAACCAAAACACTGTTTCCTTACAAATATAAAGAATATGAAATTGCTGAGATATCTAAATAATTTCTTGTGAACACGACACTTATTTACTACAATTGATCTACTCCACTTGTTGGAATTTGAGAAAAAGGTAAATAATACACATTATTATTTAGAGGATTATAAATTGTACATGTCTATATACAACATCATCTCTACAACCTCAAAACCCTTTCAACTAATCTCGTGTTGAGAACTTCCACTTGCATTGTCCTCTACTCTTGTGTAAAGTACAATCATAGCATGTAGAAAACAGTGACCACAAACCAAAGTAAGTTAGTATATTTAAAAAATTTAAGAATTCATAATAATTTCAACAATTTGACATACATACCAAATCTCGATTAAGTTCATCATTTAATCTAATATACACAAATATCTTGACTTACAATGTCTCACTACTTTCGAAAGATTCATGTGTTGAATTGGGCTCAATAATTTTTCAGTTGTCAGATGGACACTTGGTAGATTTTGGTAAAATTGATCGGGCTCTACTCGACCAATATATCAAGACCTAAGTCTTCTTCATGTGATATGTTTAGTTCACTATAGCGTGTCAAAAGAGTTCTCTTTCACACTAATTCTCACTATAGGAACCTTCATTGACTTCCACCACCTAGATATCTTCATTTATGTAAGTTTAAATATATAGTAGAGTTTGGATAAGCTCATCAAGAAATGTCTATTCAATACACCTCCAAAATCACACAACAAACCATTTCCTCCTTAGAAATACTTCATACATATAACATACTCAAACATCCAATATTTAAATATATTCTAGCTACTACTTAGGCTTTACTCAACCTATTTCACTTTTCCTCTTAAAAAGAATATCATTTTCCTTTCCAAAATCTCTCCCATTTTCCAAGCAAGCTCTCTAGCTTACCTAATGAAAGAAGCTGGAGTTTTAGAAACATATCAGGCTCACCCTGGGACCACTTTCACTCACCCAACGACTACCTCCAAAAGATACACTCATTCAACAAGTCTATCGGTTTCTCAAAAACTAGCTCCCCATGAGCTCTCTAGATTTTCTAAAATATATTTTTTGCTCACCAAAGAACTGACTCGTCTAGTGACCATCCACTTGAGAAAAAATCTCACATTTTAGTCCAACAAACATAATCCTCACCCAAAGAACCTAGCCCTCGCCTAACGACCTCGACCAACTTGTGTTTTCTGGATTTCACAAAATAATTTTTGTCCAGTGACAATTTTGTCATCCAGTAACTGATTCCCTAAGAGCCCATTTCACTGGTTCGCCTAGTGAGCTCTGGCTCGCATAACAAGTGGAATGTTTGAAGCTCACTAAATTTTTAATTTTTTCATTTTTGCTCAATGGTGATTTGGCTCACCCAGTGAGTTTGCATAAAGCTAGAAACTTGACAAATATATCAGTTTGTTCAATTGGCTACAACAAGTAATTTTTTTTTATCACTTTTACAAGTCATAAAATGCACAAATAAGTTCAAAATAGGTTACTATAAGCTAATTGGTCCAAATGTATCTCTCTATTCTCAATTGGTCCAAATAAGTCGTCCAACTTTTAATCAATCATACCAAAGAAAACAAAATATTGAACAATTCAATAACCAATAACAATACTTATTCATTCTCATCGCAAATGCTCTGCATATCCTTAATCCAACTCATAACAAAATAAAGTAATCAATTTAAATAACTAGTTTCCCTTACCTATGTTATGAGCTATTATCACAAAGAATTTTAATCCTTCTAAAGACTTTTATTCACATAAGATGCAATATCTACATATAAAAAACTCATATGAACAATCGAAATATATCCTAACAATCTAACTAAACATAAATCCATCTTGAATCCTTAGATGATATATGCAACAATTAGACACTCACATGAAAACAGATCCCCAAGAAGACTAAAAAAAAATGAAAAAAGATGAACTTACTCTGTTTAAGATTATAATCAAATAGGATTATAACACTTTTCATAAAGGTTTCTATGACACACTTCGATGTTTAAACAAACATATAGGTTGATCAGAAACTTAGAGAAAGTAAAAGAGGAAATTGAATTACTTTCTTAAGAGATAGTAGTCTTTGGTCCTCATTATTAATTAGAGACTAATTTAGAATCTAATAATAGTAAGCAACTAAAATCTTGATAATTAATGTTAGAGATTAATCTAGACTTTGATTTCCATACCAATTATGATTTTTTTTTATTAATAAGACACTACTTTAAATACTAATAATTTTTACTTTGTAAAATAATGTTTAACGTAGTCAATATAATGAGTATTTATTTTTTGTCTCTAAATTAGTTATTGTGTAATGATTTTCTTGTAGTGTTGACTAGTGATTCAAGGGTTGAAACTTAGCGAGTTAATTACTCATTCACCACTTGCTAAAATTCATTGTATAAGTTGGGTTAGGTTCGCAAAATTGTAAGAGGAAGTAAATGGTTGTTGTTGTAAGCAATCATTTCCGTATGTATAATTGTAGCAAATTGTTTGGGCCTATAAAGTCTTCCTTTCCTTTCCACCAACCACCTCGGCGAAGCTTTATGTTTTACTTGTCATATTCCGAATAGAATTTCTCATAAAAATTTGTCAAATTCCCCATAGAATTCCTCATAAAAAATTGTAATAAAACTCCTTATGAATTATGAAAGAAAAGATAACCATATTTAAAATATCTTAAAGTGTAAGGGAGTCTTAAAAATGTTAACATACCTCTTAATAAGCAAAGAAAAATAGGAATTAAAACAATCGATTATATTTTTACTAATTATTCTTTTCATACTACTTATAGATTCTGCGTTATTAATTATGAAATGGATGAAATTTTTAACAATATTATTATGGAATTTAGAGATTTCTTAAAAAATATTTTTTCTTTAAAAAAATAATTGACTAAAATTGTTTGATACCTCTAGTCTTGGTTTACCCTTTAATGATAATGTTGTGATGCTTCTATTTTTTTTTTGCCTGGTATTTATTATGCTAATAATGATGTTCAAAATGAATTTAGGAAGAATAAAAGAAAAAGAAAGACTAAAGATTTTGGTTCTGATTTTTATTCTTTTTTGTTTTAGGATGATCCTAAAACGTATGGTGAAGGAACTAGATCAATTGACACATCTTTCTGGAAAAAAGAAATTGTCAATAATGAAATGAATTTTGTTAAAGAAAATAAAATTGCTTTTAACTTATCTTCCTCTTGGTTGTAAAAGTATTGGATGTTTAAAAAAAATAAAAAATTAAAAACATATGCATGTGAATTTAAGGGAAAAATTGTTATTGGTTGTCAACAAGAAGAAAGTGTACATTTCTTTAATACATATTCACCTATTTCAAAAGTTACTAATATTATAATTTTAATGTTCTTACTAGTACTTTTAATTTCAAACTTAATCATTTTGATGTTAAAAATTTTCTGTTAAATGGTAACTTAGAAGAGGAAATATATAAAAGTTGACCTGAGTTTATATTATTAAGTAAAGAAAATAAAGTATGTAAATTTGTTATTTTTATGTAGTTTAAAACAATCATCAATGCAATGAAAAAAATTTATCAAGCTATTTTTTCATCTAGTTTTCAAAGTAATGATAATGATAAATATTTATATATAAAACAATATTATAATTATACTATTATACGTAAATGGCATATTAATATATAAAATAGCAATATATATGCTATAAAAGATGTGAAATATTTATTATCTAGTAATTTTGATATTTAGACAGATGTGAAACATTTAGTATAGATATTAAGCTTATGAAGAAAAACAATAATATTATTATAATTTAAGCTTTATTTATTCATATCTTTATTTTATAGTTTTTCTAACATTTCACACTTATCACATGAAAGAATTGGTAGAAGGTGACATGCAGATATGAACATGGAACACCTAAAGGCATATACGATGGGGACATCTTTCAGTCTTTTCGCTAGTGTTTTTGAACTACCAAAATTCAAAACTGTCTCAAAACGTGTTCTCAGAAATTCATTTCTTTGCTTCTACTTCTTGACAAAACATCACATGTGCTATCCATCGTTAACCAAATCAAACCATTTCTCGCCCCATGTAGTACTGTCAAAACAGGTCACTCGACTCAGTCTGGTCCGACCCATCATGAGTTGGTCACTTAGTGAGTCAATTCAGTCTGACTCATTTATTAGCAAGCCAGAAAACTTCAAACCCGTCTCGACCCATCACGGTTGGTAGTTAAACGGGTTGGCTCACTAGCTCACTTAATTACAATTTTTTTAAACAAAAAAATTACAAACTTTTTGTAATTTAAATCTAAATAAATTTTACTCCCAAAATAATATTCAAATCTAAATAAATTTCACTCCCAAAATGATGTTAAACTCAAGACAATTCAAAATGAAAAAAACAATACAATACAATTAACGTATAATGAGTCATATGGTATTTTGTAGGGTTTCATAAAATAATAAATTAATAAAATAAAATTAGGTGGATTGGTAAGCCAACCCGACTCACCACGGATTCAACCTGGATGAGTCAGGTTTAAATGAGCCGAGTTGAAAATTCACCCACATAAAAAAATACATTTTTTTCAAACCCAACTCAGTTCAAACCCATGGTGAGCTGAATTGGCTCGCAGATTGTAACTCATTTTGACAGCTCTACTAGTAAACTACACTTTTTATATTTTGTCCGCACTGATTTTCGGAAAATAATTTAGAAATGTTTGTTCAACTTAATTATTATTATAACATTGTTTGTTCGACACTCACTCGTCTTCATTTGCTAATTCTCTAACTTTTCTATATTTGATATTTGACATAAATTTAAAGTGTAAGATGTCTACTTTTTCACACGAATATAATCTTCCTAATCACAATGTGGAATTGCTTTTTGCCATCTCTAGAGACTAGATCGATTGCCATTATTTTATTGAGCAATATAGGTTTTGCCTCAATGTTGTCGTTGAATTTCAGTGAATGTAAACGCGACATATTGTATTATACGTGGCCTGTTTACCAATGCTAAGGGAATTGGGAGACATATTTTGCACATGGTTTGGTGTAAATGGGTTATCTGTGGAAAGATATGACTTAGCATGTAAAAGGGTTTGATCCCTTGTACCATGTTAAATAATTTTTCTTTTTCACACTAAAAAAGTTTATTTATTTTAACAGAAAATATTAAGTCAATGAAAACAACAATGATTGAGCTAAAATATTTTATATTTGGCAGTTAATCCCCGTAATAAATTGATAACTTTTTGGCAAGTATAACAAATCGTTATAAGTAATATAGTGAATAAGTCAAGTATCGTTCTTCTCAGAGAATTTGTGTCACGTTATTCAATTAAAAATTATTTATCAAAATCAACGAACAACAAATGAAATCTTGATTCAGTGAACTAAAAGTAAGAACTGGGCAGAATATTAAAATGTGAAATTAAAAGTTGGAAGAAAGCTTCGTTGGAATTGAGTTCATGACTAACATTACAGTAACTTATCTGTAACTTATCTGAACAATATAATTTACTTTCAAACATTAACATCATTGTATCTTGGTTTAATCCCTTAAAACAAGTTTTAAAGAATTATGCTCAATTATTAATTTCTTAAGTAATTAAACGTAACATTTGCATTAAGATCTGATGTTTACCAATGACCAGAATAATTGAAAATATTCCTAGCATCGTTCCTTTTGGTTGCTTTTCTTACGTTCATATTCAAATTTACTTTCCAGTACAACTTGAACATATAAAATACATCATACTTCCGTATAATGACAAGTAAAACAAGAAAAACATATGAACACAACTTATATTGAACAGGAAGTTTACATTAATTGTCAACCATTACATTCAATTCCAACGAACAGAAAATTTAGCCTATCCTAGACATCACAAACTACTCATTTAAGCAATTCCTTGCATAATGTGCAGTCTTGATGTCTTCAGAGGTCTCCTGAACTTCTCAGAACAGTTTCGTATTTTTTGTGTGTCAGAAGATGGTTTTTCTTTTCTGTCACGTCTTTTAAGCCAATCAACTTAATTAATTTGCTCAGCACACACATGTGTGTGCGCTGTGCGAATTTCTTTTAATTGCTGCACTTCAACTGCTATAATTCGCTAAGCGCACAAGCTTTGGTGCTATGCGAATTTCAAAATTGTTGCCTTCTTTAAATGTTACAATTCGCTAAGCGCACAAGCTCTGGTGCGCTATGTGAATTTTCTTTTCCTGGCTGTGCAAATTCTTGGTTTGCGTTGTGCGAAAAGTGGCTGACAGACTCCAAATTATACACCCTTTCGTGTACAATAATTTACATAGCACTCTACATCCTATTACAACTTTTCATTGAGTAATAACATGAATAATTACAAGATTAAGATCATTTATAAGTGTAAAAATAACTATTTTTCACACTTATCATAAATACATGCACTTTACTTAAACCTTTTTAAATAATTTATAATTATACTAATGAGTTATTATTAAAAGGCACATAAAGAGTTCTTTTCTCAAATTCGATAATCCGAACCTCGCAAAATTAATGGTTATAAAGTCTATAATCTTAATATATCTACACACTGTCTTTATTCAATTCATGTTACTTATTGTTTTGTTTGATGATTGAACAAAGAAACGCACGTATTTTGTATTACATTATTCATGGAATTTATTATTTGATTAAGTGTTTTTTTTCTCTATATGTTGCTTAGCTTTTTCAGTTTCACATATGTAAAAATATTATTTTCATTCAATTTGAAAATAACACATTTTTCATTCTTACGAAGAGAATGAAAATAACGGTAAAAAAAAATCCCTTAAATTACCAAAAGAAAACTAAGAAGACAAAAGATAACCATTTCTTATTTTTTTTTATATTTAATGAAAAACACAGGCCCAATGTCTGAAAAGACTGAGGCCCAATTCCATGGTCCAGCAGCATGAGACAAAGTCCTCACTCGAAGCTTCTGTAAGTCAGAAATTAGGTGAGATGTATGAGTCTTCGTGCGAGAGAAAGGAAAAAGGTGATCTTCATGGTGCTCTGGCAAAGCTTATGGCGGCGACACTGGCAAGGAAAAAGCAAGGTAGAGGCCAAGACGATGAAGCGTGATAACTAGAGATAATCGGATTATTCTGTTTTACTGCGTAAAAATAGTGATTGTTCTGTATATTTCATTGTTGAAAAGAAGCGCTGGAATCCCTATTATATAAGGTTCTGGTGAGCATTTATTACGCAAGAAGAAATCCTAACAGAAATCTAAAAACCCCTACAACAAGAACCCTAAAACTAGATTACTGTTCTTATGAACAGTAATTACAAAACAAAAAGCTTTAATGATGAAAAAGAAACACTTAATAGCCTCCCTTCAAGCTGGATGGCAGATATTCACCAATCCAAGCTTGGGAACGATGGATCTAAAACGAGTGCGGTGAGGAAATTTGGTGAAGACATCTGGAAGTTGTTCTTCTGTCTGAATGGGAAGAAGACGCAAAAACTTAGCTTGTATCTTGTCACGTACAACGTGACAATCCAACTCTATGTGTTTGGTTCGCTCATGAAAAATTTGATTATGAGCAATGTGCCTGACAAAGTTGTTGTCACAGTAGAGGACAACATTGGCGATGGGTTGAATTTGGAGATCTTGAAGTAGGTAGTGTAGCCATTGCATCTCACAAACAGTGGTAGCAAGAGCACGATACTTTGCTTCTGTAGAGGATCTTGAAACCGTGCTTTGTTTCTTTGACCTCCATGAAACAAGAGAATTGCCTAGGAAAACACAATAACCAGTAGTAGACCTTCTCGTATTAGGACAGGTGGCCCAATCTAAATCACTAAACCCCTTTATTTGTACATCAGAATCAACAACAAAGAAGAGTCCTTTAGAAGGACGGGATTTGACATATCTAAGGACATGCTGCAAGGCTTGATAATGATAGCTGGTAGGTTCCTGCATGAATTGACTTAAAAGGTTATCTGTAAAACATAAATCAGGTCTAGTATTAGTAAGATAAAAGAGCTTCCCTATCAATCTTCGATAATTACTAAGATTGTCCATATAATTCTCTGTCTTGTATAAGGAGTTGGTGTTACTTAGAAAAGGAGTAGAGTAAGGTTTGCTTCCTAACATTCCTATTTCTTCAAGAATATCAAGGGCATACTTCCTTGACAAAGATGTATCCCTTTCTTAGATCTAGCAACCTCAAATCCTGGAAAATACTTGAGTTCTCCTAGATCTTTAATCTGGAATTGGTTATGCAAGAGGGTCTTTATGTGTCTTATCTCATCCATGGAATTCCCTGCTAAAAAAATATCATCAACATACACAAGTAAGGCTGTAAAATCTGTAGGAGTTTTCTTAACAAAGAGGGAATGATCAGATTTCGATTAACATAATCAGAGGAAATAAGAAAGGTGGAGAGTTTGTCAAACCATTGTCTACTGGCTTGTTTCAAGCCATATAGGGATTTAGTGAGCTTAAAAACTTGTCCCTTGATGTTAGTATTTAAACCAGGAGGAGGATCCATGAAAACATCTTCATTTAAGTCTCCATGTAGGAAAGCATTGTCTACATCAAGTTGATGTAGGAACGAATTCTTTGAGGCAGCAAGGGCAAGTAATAACCTAACAGAAGTTAGCTTAGCAACAGGGGAAAAAGTATCTAAAAAATCTATTCCCTCTTGTTGGGTGTAGCCTTTGGCTACCAACCGAGCCTTATATCTTTCAATAGTGCCATCAGCCTTGTGTTTTACTTTGTAGACCCACCTGCACCCAATGGATCTCTTTCCAGGAGGAAGTTGAGTCAAAATCCAGGTCCCATTGTCTTGTAGAGCCCGAATTTCCTTTTGCATAGCATCAGCCCATTCAGGGCTGTTCTTAGCCTCATCATAGGAGTTGGGTTCCTTGCTAGCAGTTATAGCAAGAGTGTACCTTAAATGTTTGTCAGAGAGAGATTTATAAGATAAAGTATTTGTTATAGGATAAGGAGTTTTCAAATCATTCTTGGCACATAAATAGTCAGATGGGGACTGATCACTTTGTTGTATGTAGTCCTTCAAGTATTCAGGAGTTCTTCTAACTCTGTTAGATTTCCTCTGATTGTTTCCCTATTTTAGATTTGTGTCTTCAGTACCAGTACTAGTGTTCTCAATAGAGTCATTTTCATAGCTGCAGGGAACATCATCAAGAAAGAATGTGTTGTCTTTACTGTTATCATAATTATCTTCACTTCCCTATTTGTTCTTGTATGGAAAAATGTCCTCATAGAAAATGAAATTTATACTAATGAATATTTCTCTACTATTAATGTCAAGAATAATATATCCTTTTACCCCATTTTTATATCCTAGAAATATACATTTTCTAACTCTAGGATTAAGCTTATTTTTGTTGTTTTCCAAAGTAGAGGCAAAACACAAACAACCAAAAACTTTAAGATCCGATAAGTGGGTGGATTACTATGTATAATATCAAAAGGGGTTTTTATCCTTAATGACAGGAGAAGGCAACATATTAATCAAATATATAGCATGGGATAGGGCATAGGACCAATAAGCATGAGGAATATTAGATTGAAAGATTAAACTACAAGTAACATTCAATATGTGTTGATGTTTACGCTCCACAACATAATTTTGTTGTGGAGTTTCAACACAACTCCTTTGATGTTCAATCCCGTAAAAATCATAAATGTTGGTCAATAGTGAGGAAATATTTATGCCCATGTACGGATGGGGTGGAGATAGGACCTCAAATATCACAATGAATTATATCAAAATAGTTAGCAGATAAAGAATTACTCTTAGGAAAAGGTAATTTGTGTTGCTTAGCATAATGGCAAATGTCACAAGCATTATCAGAAGTAGTTCGAACATAAGGAAAAATTTTACATATTTTTTCAACAATTTTTTGTCCTGGATGGCCTAATCTACAGTGCCACAGATTTACATTGTCATGTTCATAAGAGAAAACAAAACTAGGAGCCAAATTCCTTCCAAAGGGTTGCAAGTAGTTAAGCCCTTTGCATACACTAACATATCCAATCATCTTCAATATACAACTGTCCTAAATTTCACACATATTAGAGGAAAAGGTTAGAGTACAATTTATATCTCTAGTTAAACTTTGAACAAATATGAGGTTAAAGGTAAATTCAGGTATGTATAAAACATTGAAAATTATAAAATCTTTAGAAAATTGTATGGTCCCTGCATAGTGGGCAGTAACAACAAAATTGTTAGGCAGTTTAACAGATATAGGCTAGATTTTATTGAAAGTTGTGAATTGATTCTTGTCATGGGTCACATGATCAGTGGCCCCTGTGCCTATAATCCATGAGAACATTTCTTTCTCTCCCTCTTCCTTGACTCCTAGGGGGATTTCCACGTCCATAAGTCCTCCGACTTTGGTCACTCTTCCACTAATTCTGTTTTCCAGTGGTGTTAGCAAGAATTTTAATGTCATTTTGATTGGTGAGACCAGAATCATGTTTCTCCTATCTTTCTTGGTGTATAATGAGAGAAAATACACGATTAATTTTGGGTAAAGGTTCCATAAGCGATATTTGTGTCTTAACAGTGTTATAACATTCGTTCAACCCCTTTAGAAAGAAAATAACATGCTACATCTCCCTATATTTATGAGAAACTCTGGATAAATCACAACTGCAAGGAATTTTGCAGCTGCAGCATGGAATGGGTATGAGAAACTCCAATTCCTCCCATAGGATCTTCAGATCAGTAAAATACTGGTTTATACTTCTTTCTCTCTGCTTAATAATGAATTTCTTGGAGTAAGTCTAAAAATTTAAATTAATCTCCTTTGGAAAACCTTTCTTTCAATTCTTCCCACAATTCTTGAGCATCCTCCACATATATCACACTTTCTGCTATTTGGGGTGAAAGAGTCTTGATAATCCAAGACAACACCATCATATTGCTTCTTTCCCAAGAATCGAAAAGGGGATAATCTCTTTGAGGCTTCTTGATCCCTCCATCTATGAATTTTAATTTGTTCTTGGAAAGAAGGGCCCTCCTCATATTTCTGCTCCAAGATAAAAAGGACTGAAAGGATTGTTGAATTGATCCATATTCTCCATAGCAGCAAGAAAGGCTTAAAGAAAGGATTAACACCAAGATAAGAGCAAGAAGAAGAAGTATGTGCACGGAAACAGAGTTAGAACAGGTCCAGGTCCTACTCTGGTACCATAATGAAAAACACAGGCCCAATGTGTGAAAAGACTGAGGCCCAATAAGGTGGCCCAGTAGCGCGAGACAAAGTCCTCACTCGAAGTTTCTGTAAGTCAAAAGTTAGGTAAGATGCGTGAGTCTTCGTGCGAGAGAGAAAGGAAAAAGGCGATCTTCATGGTGCTCCGGCAAAGCTTACAGCGGTGGCACTGGGATGAAAAAGCAAGGTAGAGGCCAAGATGATGAAGCGTGATAACAGAAGTAAAAGACAATTGAATTATTCTATTTTACTGAGTAAAAATAGTGATTGTTCTGTATATTTCATTGTTGAAAAGAAGCGCTGGAATCCCTATTATATAGGATTCCGGTGAGCATTTATTACACAAGAAGAAATCCTAACAGAAATCTAAAAACCCTAAAACAAGATCCTAAAACTAGATTACTGTTCTTATGAACAGTAATTACAAAACAGAAAACTTTAATGATAAAACAGAAACACTTAATAATATTTGTTTCTCTCCTCCTCATCCTATATACATTTAAGAGTGTGAAACTATTGTTGTAGTGTGAGGAAGTGGCCGATTGGTCGAACTCACATCGAAGGACAGCAAAGGACCGGTCGACCAGGCTTATGTAGTATGAGGAGGTGGCCAATCGGTCGAAATGGAGACATGGCTGAGTGGAGAAGGACCGTGGAAAGCAGTGTTTAAGGGTGATTAATGACATTAATGGGTGAATATTACAGAAAAGGAAACAAACGATACGATAGTTACAGACAGTTAATGCTGATTATTAGGCCTAATGCGTATAAATACAGACCTAGCAACCAGGTAATTTACTTTTAGTCTAATAAAAAACACATTAATCTTGTTGTGACCTTGCTGACTTGAGTGTCGGAGTGTCTTCTTGCAGGTCACAACCGATCGGCATCAAGGAAGAAGTTTGTGGTGAACGTTGGAAGAGTGTTGGAGGGAAGAGGAACTTGGAGTGTCTTCGGTCTCAGATCCGATACAGAAACAATTGTTATCCCTAAAACAATAAGTATAAATAGGAGTGACAATGTGAATCAATATGATATAATATGCATTTGATATGTCAAAAATATATTATAGGATATTGACAAGTATGATACTTGTGTTTTAATAAACTAGTCTGTCTCGCATAATTATGGGTTTGCAAATTTGGGGACAGATCCGTATAAATTAAAATATAGCAAAAAATCATTTAAAATTTAATTTTCCTAATCTTAAATTTGAGTATTTTATAAAAACAAATTTTTACTTCAAATATAATTAAAAAAACAGAAATTTAAAGAATATAACAAATAAAAAAAATATAAAGTGAATAATGAAGTACACTCCAGATTTTAATTTAAAAATATATGACACTAATGAAATAATGAATAAAAATAATTAATTATATCCATCATACAAATGATCACTAGTGCAGAAAGAGTTTTAGAGGTCAGTTATTTTGGACTTTTAACGTCACCTCCCGAACCAACGTCTATACGGGTGACGTTAATGGGACGTCGGTTTTCTGCAGGTACGACGTCGTTATAGACGTCGGTTAAGTGAAAAGTGCGACGTCTATAAATACATCATACATTGCATTAACCGACGTCTAAGAGCACTATAAAAACGTCAGACATTGCACTAACCGACGTCTATGGGCACTATATAGACGTCAATCAGTACATTAACCGACTTTTATGAAGTGTTCAAATTAAAGACACAAGAAAAAATGCACTAACGAAAACTCATTTTAACTAGTTCAAATGAAAGATAATACATCAAATATTACTTTAATTGAGTAAAAACAACTTTAAATGGTTCATGGGAAATCAAATGCACCTGGAAATGTAGTGCAGCAGAGAGAAAATGCGAAGGAAGAGGAAACTATTGGTTCGCACCGATAATTTAACAAGAAATTAGACGTTCGTTGCCCACAAACCCGACGTCTATAATCGCATATACGTCGAGCGCCTCACTAATCTGATGTCCATTCGATTTAAAAATTAATATTTGTGTTATATATAGACGTCGGCTTGGTGGGACTTGACGTCTAGTTGGCTGAAACGAATGACTTTCCATATACCTGGTCAGACTATAGATGTCGGTTCGGTGGGTCCCTGACGTCTATAATCGCATATAAATGTCAGGTGGCGGGATCAGACGTCTAGATGGCGAAAAAAATTAAATTTTCACCTACCTGTCATACTATAGACGTCTGTCGGAGGGGCACCGACGTCTACATGGCGGAAAGATATGATTTTTCACCTACCTGCCAGACATATAGACGTCGGTTCGGTGGGTCCCTAACGTCTATAATCGCATATAGACGTCAGGTGACGGGATCAAACGTCTAGATGGCAGAAAAAATTAACTTTTCACCTACCTGACGTCGGGTAGGAGGGGCACCGATGTCTATATAACGGAAAGAAATGATTTTTCACTTACCTGTCAGACATATAGACGTTAGTTTATAGGGCACCGATGTCTATAGTATTATAGACGTCGGTCCCCCCTAACAGACGTCTATAGGCTTCACTTATTTACACAATTGTCACCGGCCAATAATTTACATCGCTACATCCTCTAAATGATGTCTAATGAATGATGTTATAAGCCAATTATGCACTATTGGATATTACACAAAAATAAAAAATTTAATTAATAATTCGATTCTTATATTTTTATTTCTAAGAGTGATAACACTAATCCAAACCTTTCTCTCTTTTTCCAATCTTCCACGGTGACGTAACCCTATCACCCACCGATGCCACCACCATCGGAAGCATAATTTAGATAAAAGTCCTAAAATCTTTAACTGATGAAAACCCATAAATGTAGAAAAATATGATGCATGACGGGGTAAAGGAAGGTCGGTGGGGATCTTGGAGGTTCAGAGATTTCGTGACCCCTAGCCTTTAAAATTTTGTATATTACAATGAGAATGATAATTAAATTAAGTAGCTTTTTAGTTTTTTTATAAAATGAGAATTTATGATAATTAAATTAAGTAGATTTTTAGCTTTTTTTATAACACAGGTAATTTAATGTTAATAATAATGAACATAAATTTAAATATGATAAAGATTAAAACATTTACTAAGATATGCTTTTTATTTATTTGTCATCTTTTTAATTATTTATCATTTTCGTCTTTCACTATGTGGCATGTTGTTTTTTGTCTTAAAAAATAAGGGTTCAATACAAATTTATTATTTTTCCTTTCATTTCTCACATGCTTTGTTTCATTATAAAGAAAAGAAAAATAAATAACTCTCTTTTGTCTAATTTAATATTAAAATATCAGTTTCATCTTTTTTTAAGCCTAAAATTTTTTGCATAGTAATGTTTTATAAACTTAAAAGTAAAAGATAAACAATTGGGAATTTTTTCATATAATTATTTTAATTGTGACTTTATTTTTGTAGGTTTTCCTTTTAATAATTATGCCTTTCATTATTTAGTTAGATTTTGATAGTTTATGTTTTAGTCTTCAATTTTTTTTAATAGGTATGTTTATGAAAAATAAAAATAAATAAATTTATTTTTTTAAAAGTGATAAAAGGAAAGGTTATTTAAAGATGAAAACAATATAAATTTAATTTCTTCATTTCCTGAAACATGATGTTAATAATTTAACTGTTTATTTTTTTTATTAGTAAGATCAATTAAATATATAACTTTGAAGTGTATTATTTTGACTTCTTTAAAATTATTGCTTAAGATACACTATTAGTGTGGGTGTTGTTGGGGTTGTACGAGAGTTGATTTGTCAAATAAGAAAGAATACAAGAGAAGAAGAAGAGAGTTTGGACAATCATTTTTTTAAATTGTTAATATTGATATAATAGAAGGTTCATATAAACTATATTTAAAAAATAGAGGAAAAAAAGTTAAATATATTTTTAGTCTCTTAATTTTTAATAAAAGTTAGAATTAGTTTTTTTTTTAATTTTAAATAAATTTAGTGTTTTTTTTTTAAAAATGTGTAAATTTAATTTTTTAACTAAATTTTGTTAAGTTTATTTGATGTTCAATTAATTTAAAAAAATTTAGTTAAAAAAATTAAATTAATCTAAAAATAAAAAATTAAATTGATTCAAAAGTTTAAAAAGTAATTAATTTAATTTTAATTAAAAGTTAAGAAACCAAAAACATATTTAAAAAAAATTATTACTAAATATAAAAATCAAATTTATAGTAAAAAAATACAAAGTTAGATGATCGGATATATTAGAAAAATAATATTTTAGTACATAAATTTTTTAAATTTATTTGATATTATCGTTTTTAATTTTTACTTTCTTATTTTTTAAAATAAATATATAAAAGTGTACTTTTTTTTATGATTATTTTATTTTTATATAACATATTAAATAAATGTAAAAGTGTCTTTATTCTGAAGTTTTGAAATTATGTAACGTGAAGCTATGTGAACTTAAATATTTAACGCATCTCATAGCCTTTGACACAATGTCCCGCCTCACGTTATCATGTCAGAAAAGAAGTCGGAGCCACAAATAAGAGGAAAAAACAAGTGTGACCCAATAAGGGAAAAAGGGTAACACAGCCAACAAGGAAGATACCTATAGAGCAAGAGTATCCCAGTAAGGCATGGAATAAATCACCCTATAATCTACAACATCAACTATAACATAACACAACACATTTTGTACAATCTAACCCCTCCTGTCACATAGTAACGGAACCACCTCACTACCACAAAAAACAAGGAATCCTGCATCTTCTATAAACATTAGAGAAATCTGATATACCAACAGTACTTCAGCCATCTATTGTCCGCCAGATAACACATCAATGTTTCACAAACACCTCATCACTTTTCATTTATTGTACAACCTTATAGACAGATGCTTCAGTCTTCAACAGTACGCACCTAGACATGTTCCCCCATGTTTTCCACTCCACCAACTTTCCAAACCTCCTAAATTCATTCAAGCTCCAAATCTTATATTAGTGTCATCTATTTCACATCATCTTCTCAAAAATCTTAGTCATACTTCTTGGCATGTCTTTAGATCACCAATTATAAAATTGACCTTACAAATTAATTTACACACATAGATCTCCACTTTAGTAAAATATTGTAATCAAGTTTTCAAAGATTTGTCTTGTATCATTTTAAAAAATCTCTTATAAATGGATGTATATTATTTATATATAAACTTATTTCATTTCTTGTTTTATCTAATGGAGAACTTTGTTTGTATCTTAAAAAAAAAAATATACTTTTATCATTTTATATACTTGAAAGCTTAATTGATTCCCGTCTATTTTTTTTTTCTCTCTCTAAATTATCGGCATACTCTAACTCTGATAACGAATAAGCATTTGCTAACCAAGCATTAAAAAAGTGATATTTGTATACATATTTGGTGTATATACCTGAAAGAGATGGTAAAAGGAAAAGAAAAATATAATATATAAATGTAACATAAAAAATAATAAAATGATAAATTAAAATATTATATTAATGTAATTATTATAAGTAGTTTCCACTTTTTTAAGGCTTCTAAACTGTAGGATATCAGTAATCTCAACTTCGTTAATTAGTAATGCACATCCATAGTTAATGGTGTTTGTTTTTCATAATTAGACAATGAGTTAACATCATAATAAATAATGAGAAAACCAGAGGCAGGATTTGGGAGGGACAGAACTGATCTTGACAGTTCGTGATACCGATGAAGATGATGAAGAAGAGGAACATGGTTTGAATTAGCAATGGTGAGCTTTTATTTGAGGGTATATATATTCCATTCACATTAATCAGTGTGCATGCACACCAATGCAATGACTTTCTGATCCATGGACCCATTAAAGTGAAAGTACTGTGGAAACAAACCCACATGGCTTTGTTTAGTAGAAATAGATCAATTTTTACCACAGGGTATGTTCTCGTACCTTACATGGCTTGTTGGCCTCAAAATTGATCCAAATCAACCATGACATTTCAATACATAATACCAAATCATGACGTAACCAAATAAAAGTATTTTTTCTTTATAGAAATATATATATATATTTTTTATATTAAGTGAAATCCCTCATTTTATGAGCCAAGAATATTGGATAATAATCATAAGTGGCCACTATTTGACGAAGAATAAATAAGAATTGAATAAAAGTCATAAGAATCAAATAAAAGTCCACGTAACCATTTAAAATTCAAACCAGTAAGTAGACATTGAGATAAGATTGTAATGTAAGTAGACATAAGTATGGGTTGAAATATGTCTCCATGTGGAGGAGTTATTATCAAGGTTTTGGTAGTTTTTATCTATTTGATTAATAATATAATCATATTATGCTTTTTTGTGATTGTAGCTAAGTATCATATTGAAAATATAAGAAAAGATAACTAATTTTTTGAGAATTATAATTTTAGGTGGTTAACAAACAACTATTGACTGGTATAATAAGTATTTGATAAAAGTCTTTTTTATCACACAAGCTTATTAACTTTCATTGACAAAATTTAATTTGAAAAAAACCAATATGTTAGTTAAATTAAATTTATTGATGAATTTAAATTTTTATCATCAAGGAATATTTCTATCAATAAATTTTATTAGTGGTGTAATGTCACACTTCTACTTTGGGTCTTCACCAATTCTTGTGAAACGTTGATAATTAAAAGTCTTAAAATTTGTAAATAAAATTTATTGCTAATTTATATTTTCATTATTAGTGGATTTTTCAATGGATAAATTCGTTGGTAAAAAAAAGCTACAAATTTCTTGACAAATCTCTTGATATTCTCTTATAAACTAATATAAGATGGTGAGAAAAAGAAGAAAACAAGAAGAGAAGAAGGAAAAAGATGAAGAGGAAGAGGATGAGGAGAAGTAAGGGTTAATGGTAGTGGTGGCAGAGGTACGATGACGATGTGACGACAGTGTAGCGATAAAACAACGGTCGACGTGGCGATCAAAGCTGGAGAATAGGATGAAAAAAGAAGGTGAGGAAAGAGGAAAATAAGGAGAAAGATGAGAATGATGAAAAAAAAAAGGAGTCAAAGGAGACAACAATAACGTTGGAGGAGCAGGACGACGAAAAAGAGAGAAAGAGGAGGATGGGAGGAGTTGGAAGAAGAAAACAAAAGAAAAAGATGAAAAAAAAGGAAGAAAATGAAGAAGAAAAAAGAAGACAAAGAAGAAAAAGTCAAAAAAAAAAAATCATATATAATAATTACTAACTAATATTTATAAATGGATTTGAACCATCAATAATTATTAAGAATATTTATTTATGAATAATTACAGACAAATTTTCTAATTTGTCGATAAATTTTATAAACTATTGTAATAAGGCCCTTTGCCTTATAATAAAAGCCCAACAATGAAAGGTCCACTAGACTAATACTCATGTGCAGAAGCTTCAAGAGAAATCACTATGTGTGATAAGCAGTGCTGATGCAGAGGGAGAGAAAGACCTCGAGGTCTCCAAGGCGACAAAAGCGAGAGAGCGAGAGATCAAGAATGACGAGAGAGAGAAGATGGAAGGGAACCATTCGAAGGAAAGCTTTGTTAGAGGTAAGAAAGAAAAATGTATTGTATTATTTACGTTGATGTATTACAGTCCTATATATATGAGAAGAAAAACCCTAACCCTTAAAAAGGTTAGGAAAAAGGGGAAAGGGGACTAACAAACTAATCCTAGCCGTTTACTACTTCAGAGTAGTGACTGAACTAACCTACCTGTAACAATAATCTTCAATAGCCTCCCCTTAAGCTGGATTGTGTATGTTCATCAATCCAAGCTTAGGAACAATAAACTGGAAGAGCACACAGTGAGGTAGCTTAGTGAAAATGTCAGTGAGTTGTTCATTTGAGTGAATAGGTAGGAGAAGAAGAAGGTTAGCTTGAATCTTCTCACAGACAACGTGACAATCGAGCTCAATATGTTTAGTTCTTTCATGAAAGCTTTGATTGTGAGCAATGTGTCTGACAGACTTATTGTCACAATAAAGTGCAACAATAGTAGTAGTCTCAATATTGAGATCTTGTAGGATGTAAGAAACCCATTGAATTTCACATACAGTGGTAGCCAGAGCTCTGTATTCGGCTTCGGTAGAGGACCTGGAAACAGTATTTTGTTTCTTAGTTTTCCACGATATAAGAGAGGATCCTAGAAAGATGCAGTATCCAGTGGTGGATCTTCTAGTATTAGGACAAGTAGCCCAATCCGAGTCACTAAAAGCTTTAATCTGGATGTGTGAATCAGCAGCAAAGAAGATACCTTGTGAGGGATTGGATTTGATGTATCTAAGCATGTGCTGTAAAGCCCGATAATGATATTCAGTAGGAGAATGAACAAATTGACTAAGAAGATTAACAATGAAGCATAGATCAGGTCTAGTGTTAGTGAGATAAAGTAACTTCCTTATTAGTCTGCGGTAGGAGTTGGGATTAGCCAAGTAATTCTCTGTTTTATATAAAGGACTGGTGTCAGTTAGAAAAGGAGTAGTGCAGGGCTTGGATCCCAGCATTCCTGTCTCTTCGAGAATGTCTAAAGCATATTTTCTATGGCATAGATGTATCCCCTTCTTGGATCTGGCTACTTCAAAGCCTAAGAAGTATTTAAGCTCTCCTAGGTTTTTGATCCGGAAAGCATGATGAAGAAAATCCTTTATATGGTATATTTCTTTGATAGAGTCTCCTGCTAAGATAATGTCATCTACATACACTAGGAGAGCTGTAAAATTAGTGGATGTTTTCTTAATAAAGAGGGAATGATCAGATTTAGATTGAGCGTAATCAACAGAAAGTAGAAAAGAGGATAACTTTTCAAATCACTGTCTTCTAGCTTGTTTTAGCCCATATAGAGACTTGGTTAATCTGCAAACCTGGCCTTTTACATGAATGTCCAGCCCTGGTGGTGGTTCCATATATACTTCTTCATTTAGGTCACCATGCAAAAAGGCATTATCTACATCAAGCTGATGTAAATGCCATTTTTTCGAGGCAACAATGGCCATAATCATTCTGACAGTGGTTAATTTAGCAACAGGAGAAAAAATGTCTAGGAAATCTATACCTTCTTCCTTGGTATAACCCTTAGCAACCAAGCGAGCTTTGTACCTTTCTATGGTGCCATCAGCTTTATGTTTGATCTTGTAAACCCACCTGCAGCCAATGGAGTTTTTTTCAGGGGGAGGTTGGGTTAAGTACCAAGTGCCATTGTCCTACAGAGCTTTGAGTTCTTTCTGCATAGTTGTGACCCATTCGTGGTTTTCTTTGGCTTCATTAAATGTTTTAGGCTCATTATTGGCTGATATGGCCAATGTGTACTTTAGATGCTTCTCTGACAAAGAGTCATAACACAGAACACTGGAAATGGGGTAGGGAGTATTGTGATTATTTTTAACATGTAGATAATTGGAAGAGGAATGATTAACCTGGTGGATGTAATCATTTAGATATCCGGGGACCCTTTTGACTTTAGTGGGTCTTCTGTTGTCTTCTCTGCCAGTAGTGTGATCAACACTAGTGTCAATGGTGGTGTCTTCACTGTGATTAGATCCATGCTCAACATTATCTTTCTCAGAAAAATTTTGAATTCCATCATAGTTTTGACTATACCAAGAATCATTAGGCAAAGCATTTTCAATTTCCTTTTCAGCACAATTGGTCTCATTATTCTGCTGATCCCTGTAGGGGAAAACATTTTCATAGAAAATAACATTCTTGCTTAAAAATATTTCTCTTGTATTAACATCAAGTATGATATATCTTTTAACACCATTTTTATAACCTAAGAAAACACCTTTTCTAGCTCTAGAATCAAGTTTGTGTCTGTTTTGTTCTAAAGTGGAAGCAAAACAAAGGCAGCCAAAGGTTTTTAGGTTCAAATAGGTGGGAGGAGTATTATATATCAAATCATAAGGAGTCTTACCATTTAGAACTGGTGTGGGTAGTCTATTTATCAAATAAATGGCATGAGAAACAACATAAGACCAGTAGGCAGTATGAATACCTGATTGAAAAAGAAGACCTCGAGTTTTATTTAGTATGTGTTGATGTTTACGTTCAACAAAAGATTCTGTTGAGGAGTCTCTACACAACTCTTTTGGTGTTCAATACCATACAAATTATACATAGCAACACAGTTAAATTCAGGGCCATTATCAGATCTAACAGTTTTAATAGTTTTCCCAAACTGATTCTTAATTTTTAAAATAAAATTCTATAGAAGATCTCTAGTTTGGCTTTTATTGTGCATTAAAAAGGCCCAAGTATGCCTACTGCAGTCATCTACTATAGTAAGGAAGTATTTATGCCCATGAATAGAAGGAATAGAGATAGACCCCCATATATCATAGTGTATTAGTTGAAAACAGTCAGCAGAAATAGTAGTGCTTTGAGAAAAAGGAAGTCTATGTTGTTTTGCATAATGACAAATATTACAAATAGTTTAAGATGACATTTGAATATAAGGAAAGCTTTTACATATTTGTTCTATGACTTTGAGACCAGGATGGCCCAATCTATAATGTCATAGATCATCATTAACATGTTTGCATGAAAGTACAAACTTAAGAATATAATTCTGACTAAAAACAGGAAAAGATTGCAGGTAGTAAAGTCCTCTGTAAACATTAGCTTGCCCAATCATCTTCAAGGTAGAGTTCTCCTGAATTTGGCAAACCTTAGAAGAGAATGTTAGAGTGCAATTTAAGTCCCTTGTTAGACTTTGTACAGATATAAGATTAAAGGAAGATTCTGGAATGTAGAGAACATTGAAAATGATGAAATCTTTTGAAAATTGAATGGTTCCAGCATATTGAGCTGTAACCAGAGAATTATTTGGAAGTCTAACAGATATGGGTTTAATTTTATGAAATGAAATAAAATGTTTTCTTTCATGGGTCACATGATCAGTGGCCCCAGTGTCAATGATCCAAGAAAAATTACCTTGGGTGTCTCCAAAAGTATTTCTCTGGACTTGACTGATACTGTATGGAGGATTATCAATTCCCTGTATCAATTTTAACAATTTTTGCATATCTTCAGGAGTGAAATTCCGCATAGAATGATTACCATGTTCCTGTTGGACATTTTGTGTTTGGGTAGAAGTAAAATCATCTTTGCATGCACTAGCATAACTCCATTCATTTTGGTTTCCCTTGTCCTGACTGTTTTGGTGGTCATTTTTCTTGTACCATGGTGGGTAGCCATGTTTAGAGTAGTGTTAGATATATTATCTTTATTTTATATTTATCTTTTATCTTTAGTTAGTTTGTTATTATTTCTTATTTGTATTTTGGGCTTAGCCCATATTTCTTCTATTATAAATAGAGAACCCTATGTGTGTATTTAACACAACGGATTAATTCCAATATATAATTTTCATTATATTTAACATGGTATCAGAGCCTAAGGTTCCTCTGAGGTAAAAGTTTTTGGTGCCTCTACCACTACATCCGCTGCCGGCAGTGGGGCCATCTACCGCTGCTGGCGGCGGGGCCATCTATCGCTATTGTCTATTGCTGCCATTACCGGAGTTTCAGTTTCGACCGACGATCACAGAGTTTTGATCGTCTCGGCCAGGTGACTACCATGCCATTAACGACGCCTTCATCGAAGTTCCTTTTAAAGTTACAGATTTGTTCCCTGTTTTTCATTGTGTATTGTAGCATGTTTGGTAGTTATTTAGAGCATCGAGGTTGCTCTTTTTCCTTTTTTTTGTTGCTCTTTTCCTTATTCAGGTGCCTTGATTGCAGAATTTTTATTTTTATAGTTTATCTCTCCTGTTTATCCATGGCTTCTTCCACTGTTGTCTCTTCTAACCTCTCTTTTCACCATGCGTTTGACCCGTCCATATATGCTTTTTTTTCATGGAAAAGATGGTTTGTTGTTAGTTTATTTATAGTCGTGGTGACTCTCCAACAATACCTCTTTATCCACTGGTGGCATTCTTCAAGGGCGATTTGTAAGAAGAGATTTACATGGAGCAACCTCCCAGATTTGTTGCTCAGGGGGAGTCTTCTGGGTTGGTATTTTGTCTTCTATGTTGTCTTGCAAATCATTAGCAATTTGGTGTCTCTCGAGTGTAGAAGCAGATATTTTAAGTCTTTATGGATTATATTAGTAACAAGCTTGGTACATACAATTTGTATGCACCATCTTGAGGGGGAATGTTAGATATATTATCTTTATTTTATATTTATCTTTTATCTTTAGTTAGTTTGTTATTATTTCTTATTTGTATTTTGGGCTTAGCCCATATTTCTTCTATTATAAATAGAGAACCCTATGTGTGTATTTAACACAAGGGTGGAAATAAGGTTGGATAGCTCTGTAGAGGAACTCCTAGTGACAATGATATCATCAACATATACTAATAAATATTGTGTGGAACCTGATTTTTGGTAGATGAAGAGAGATGCAACTACAGTGGAATTGACAAAGCCAAGAGAGAGTAGAAACACTCGAAGCTCCGTATACCAGGCGCGAGGTGCTTGCTTTAGCCCATAGAGTGCTTTTTTGAGGCGGCAAACATGATTAAGGAAACTATTGTTGACAAAACCAGGGGGCTGGAGCATGAAAACTTCCTCTTTGAGCGTCTCTTGAAGAAATGCATTATTGACATCAAGTTGGCGAATGGACCATCCTTGACGAACTTTAAGTGTGAGGACAATGCAAATGGTGACCGGTTTAACAACTGGACTGAATGTCTCTATATACCCAACCAGGGTGTTGGTGAAAACCTTTAGCGACTAGGTGAGCCTTGTACCGATCAATCGAGCCATCCAGATTCGAAAAACCCATTTGCAGCCAACCAAATTTTGAGTAGAGGACCGACTGACAAGTTCCTAAGTGTTGTTGCGGTGTAAGGCGTCAAACTCAGCTTGCATAGCTGAGCGCCAATCAAGGTCACAAAGAGCTTGGGTGATGGTTCTGGGCTCGAGTGCAGAAGAGGGTTGAACATGGAGGTTAAGCTTCTTGAGGGGTTTGACAATGTTGTTTTTGGACCGGGTGATGATGCCATCTCCATCGGTTTGGGGTCTCCTGTTAGGGTTGACATTGGGTTTGGATGGTGGTACAGAACATTGTGAGGATGAAGGTGATGAAGGGGATTCAGAGTGTCCAGTGGAGGGTTGGGCCGAAGTCAGGGAGTTGGGGAAAGATGAAGATGAAGGGGCAGCCGAGATTTCCTCTGGTGGGTTTAGAGTGGTACTGACAATGGGTTGGTTTATGGGATGGAGAATGGAAAGATGAAGTGGGCCTTGTTGTTGCTCTACACTCGGACTGGCTTGAGGTGCTAGGGAGCTGTACGGGAATTCAGATTCAACGAACTTGACATGGTGAGAGGTGTACATCCTTCCTGCGGTTGGATCGAGACACAAGTATGCATGTTGATCCGCCAAGTAACCTACAAAAACTCACATAGCAGACTTTGGTGCAAGTTTATGGTTAACATATGGTTTAATCTAGGGAAAACACAAACAACCAAAACACTTTACCTTATGATAATCCGGGCTAATTTTGAGTAATTTGGAATAGGGTGAGTGGTACCCAAGAATTGGTGTTGGGAGACGATTTATGAGATAGGCGGCTGTTGTCATGGCGTGAGGCCAATATGTAAGGGGCAAACCTGAGTGGTGGAGAAGAGAGAGACCGGTTTCGACAATGTGCCGATTCCGACGTTTGGAAATTCCATTGTGTTCAGGTGTATGAGGTGGGGTGGTGTGATGACTTATTCCATGAGTGCTTAAAAACGGACGAAGACCAATATATTCGCCACCATTATCTGTATAAAGAATATTGATGTTGCGATGAAAGAAATTTTCAACAAGCAACTTAAATTTGGGAAATAGAGTTTGAACATCAGATTTACGTTTTATCGGATATAGCCAAATATAACGAGTAAAATGATCAACAACATGTAATAGTAGCGAAGACCATCAATGGATAAAACAGGGGAAGTCCATACATCATAGAAAATTATTTCCAAAGGATAAGATGATTTAAGAGTGGATTCATTAAAAGGAAGTTTATAACTTTTATCAATTTGACATGAGTTGCAATTTGATTGTTGGAATTTATTTGAACCCAAAGAAAAATGCTGCTGAATAAATGTGAAGATAGAAGATGATGGCATACCCCTTGCCGTGACCTAGCACATTCTTGAAGAGTTGGAGACATCTATGGAAGATGGGCCTAGACTCTTTCTCTTGGGCCATCTTAAGTCATCATGAAGATTTAGTAGAGTAAGAATAATTTTGGGCCTTGTATTTTGGGCCAAGTAGTCTAGATTTTATTTGGGCTTTGTATTTTGGGCCAAGTAGTCTAGCTTTTATTTGGGCTTAGTATTATGGGCCTAATAGTGTAGGATTTCAATTGGGCCTTGTATTTTGGGCCAAGTAGAATAGGATTTTGACCAAACAAGTCAACAAAGTGTCAAGGCCCAAAGTTGACTATGCTTGGACCTCCAAAATGGGTGTGTTGACCAAGGGGTCAACATTTTGGCTAAGCTTGGAGAACAAGGGAGAAGAATTTCGTCCTAGACATGTGGAAGCTTCCCATTGGAGAGTTTTCCTCCTAGTTAGTGGCCATGTGTCACTCTAGGAATGGAGAGTTTTTCCATAAGTAGCGGCCACATGTCACTCTCTCATTTGAGAGGATTTTTGTCACTTGTCTCCTTCCTATTGGAGAGGATTTCTCCCTGCTCTCCAAGACAACCAAGGTGGCTCTTTTAGGTTAAAGTTTCAGCCCATTTTGAGACACCTTAGCCTATAAATAGAGGTGTTCTCCATCATTTAATCACCTTGGAAATTATAGTAAAGTTATCCTGCCATTTTGTGCACACAACCTCTTCTAAGGTCACCCTAGACTAGAGCAACCCAAGTGGCCTCCTCTAGCCACCTTCCTCCAAGAGTTGGCTCAACCTCTCTTAGAGAACCCTAAACACTTCATCCTTCACCATTAAACAAACCCAAAACTGTGAGCCCTCCACCTTTATCCACCACTATTCCGCCAACCATCATCAAAACCGTGAGCATCTTGAGTACATGGCTTGGTTGCTTCTAGATTTGGCTTGTCCTAGCTAGAGCATTGCCATCAGAAGAGGAGGGATGCCCAAGTCTATGGTGCCATGAAGTAGAGGAGTTTGTGCAGACAGAGTGGACTGACGGAGAGTTGGCTGGCCAGAGATAGAGTCCATCCACACATGAGCCATTATGGGTTATTTGACCTGTCTACAAGTTCTTAACATAAAAAGAGTTTGGAAAGAAAACAATAGTAGAGTTAGTTTGTTTGGTGAGTTGAGAGACAGAAAGGATTTTCTGTTGCATGGAAGGAACACACAAAGTGTGAGAGAGGGATAAATCATTAAGTAAAAGGGTTCCAGAATGAGTGAAGTTTAAACCTGAACCGTTACCTACAAACAATGAGTCTGGACCCGTGTACGGATGATGAAGCGCTAGATTGTCAAGATCATTGGTGACATGATGCTTCACTCCACTGCCAACCAGAAAATTATTTTGAGAAGTGCGAGTAGTTGCAGTATGAACTTGAACCTGAACCTGCCTAGGGTTACCAGAAGAGGAACGAGGAGGCATCGGGACACCATGGTGCTGCTGCTTGAAGGTGTGACACTGAGACATGACATGGCCCTTGACATTGCACCATTGACAACGACCAAGAAACAGTTTGTGATTGCTAGGGCGTGAAGTTGATGATGTAGAAAACTGCCCAGATTGAGTTTTATCATAATGGTTGATGCAAGTGAAGGGTTTTGATGGCTCATGAGGGTTGTTAATAGATGAAGAGTTGTCGTTGACCATGAGAGACAAAAAGAAAGGAAAGAGCGACGTCTTGTGTTGAAGAAGATAAAAAAAACGAAAAGGAACGTGTTGGGCTAATACCATATAAAAAAGTATTAATTCTATCATTATATTACAGTAATATAAATATACAAATTGATAAATTGAAAAGAGTTAAGGAAATAAAATTCACCAATTTAATATCAATTATTATAATATCAATTATAATAATTAATATTTAACAATAATAATTAAACTAAATAAAGGGAAAGTAAATATAAAAAATTAGTCAATAAAAATTAATTATTACAATTTAAAAAAGTAATTATTATAATTGATAAGAAAAACATTGAGTATAAGCATAAATAGGCTGGAGAAATCAAAGACTAAACTGGAATGCAGACTCAATGAGAATTAAAATGAAATGCATGCATAAAACAAGTTCCAAAAGAAGGAATAGCAACTACTTTAACTCACTGTTCACACAATGCAAGTCAGAAAGCAATGAGTGGTATGCTCGTATGGCATGGAAACAATGATTGAAAGCATAGTTCAAAAACTTTGGAGATTAACACTGGATTAAAGCTTAACTAGAAGAAACAAACATTCATTTGAAAACTTAACATAATAAAGACACATGGAAAACTAAAATGCATAAGCTAAATGGAAAAAGAACATTTCATTAGCTAGTAAATGATTATAATTTATGCTTAAACAATCTATATTTGATGAAAGTAAACTGCACGCCAAGAACAATAATCTAAACTAAAATGCGACAAACTACAACAAACAAATAATTCAAGGAAATGAAAGAATAAAATCACATTGAAAGTTACTAAAAAGTATAGATACTTGAGAATAATATTGTGTAATTGTTAAGATGGAAAATAGTATGAGAACCAAGAAAAAGCTCTGGGGAATTCCATTGCTTTAGAAAACTCAGAAAAATGAAGTGTGTTATTGTTTATTACACTAACTCTCCTGAGATATTTTAGCACTAAAAACAAGATAAAAACATTCCCAACAAAATTTTGAAAAGCTGCTGAAAAGTTGTTTAAAAAACATTCAAATCTGCACCAGAAAGTTTATTTATGTGTGTGTGAACTTGTCCTCGGTGAGTTGTTAGTTTTCTTATTTGCTGACATGGCATGGTGAGGTTTGCTGCCCTAATTTTCTTACATTTTCAGACAACTCCCAAGTTGAGCCCAATTATAAGTCAAATTAAAAGAAAAAGGCTAACCTAGAAATTACTAAAGCTACTTGAATTAGTAATCCAATGCATGGTGTAACAATAATTTGGTATGCTTTTATTTATGACTAAGCATTGCTAAGATAGTTGATAAAAAATCTTCAAGTAGTATGAATTTGGAGACATATTCTCTTCAAAAAAGGTGTATAGAAGACTATCTTCCAAATATATATGAGAAGAATATGAGAAAAAACATTTGTAATTCAAAAAATCTATTACAAGGTCAAAGATCAAAACACGTCTTACTAAATCTTATAATATTTCATTAAGAGAGAAATTTAAAAACATGAAGATCATGAGCAAAATTGATTTAGAAAATTAAATAAATTGTAATTTTATTTTATATTTACATAATGTTAAATTTCCTAAGCGAGCCAATTTGTTTTTGTTAGGTAAGATGACCTTGCTAGACGAAAATCTGCATTTTTGTAATTTTCGTTTTCTGTTATTTTTATATGTTTTGGATTTTGGGTTTTATTGTAGGTTTTCTAGGTTTTGTACTTTTGAGTCATATCATATGCATATACATTCTTTGAGAGAGAATTCTCTTACTTCTTCGATTAGAACTGTGATTCTTATCAATGATTAACATTTTTGTGACGAATTTTCACTTGACTTATCAATTGGCTAGATTGTGGTGTCATCATCCTTGTCTTATTTTGTATTCTTCTCTAATTTATTTTTCTTATGCCTTTTGAAGTTTCAAATTCAGAAGCGATCGTACTCTTTCCTTGACAAGATCATATCATTTGATATCTAAAGCAAAACTATGGTTTAAATATCCTCATTTATCTTATTTTCTAGTCATATTAAATAAAAAAAAACATAAAAATTCTTGAATATTTGTGTTTAGTGTTTTATTTTGAAATTTATGTTTCATTCGTTGTTGTTAGAATTTTATAAGGAGTAAATCCCTTAATATTTTATCCAATTTTATTGAGTTTTTAATTTTTCATGTTCTTTGTTTAAATTGTGCATTTCTACTTTTGATTCGTGGAAATTATTCGTTCTTGTGTTTTCTGTTAATTGTAATTCAAATTAATTGTTTACCTTGATCTTGCATGAGATTTGGTGTTTGAATGATAATATGTTTAGTTTTCTTTATTTGTATGTTGTACTGCAAAATTAAAAAAATAGAAAATCTAGTTATACAAGTCAAAAGGAAACAAATACATATTGAAAGAAAACAAAAAGTAAGGATCCCAAAGTAAAAAAAAAAATTATAAATTTCAACACAAATTATTATGTTACATTATTGCTTATGATTGTTAACCTATTGAATTCTATTAAGTCTTCTTTTTTGGAGTATCTCGTTGTCTCATTTAACTCTTTTTGGTAGTCCTATTATTTTCTAATTTTATTATTCTGTGTCTTTTAAAAATTCTCTGAAGTTTTGTCTAGAATTTTGTGTTTTCTTTGACCTTTTGAATTAAGATTTATATCTCGCTATGTTTTTCACATAGTTTGTTTACTCTTTGCATAAGCTACCAGAGTTCTTTGTCAAGTGCTAAAGGGAATTTCAGTGGTAAAAGACAAGAGAGTACATTCAAGAAAAAGTTTATAAGTGTGTACACAAGTGATAAATAGGTGAAACCCTTAGACAAATGGTCATGATATAAATATATTATGTTATTTTGTTTTCCCAACCTTTTATAGGATTTATCAATATTGAACAATGCAACATATTTCAGCAAAGGAATCCTTCTGGAAGTTGTGTTGAAAAGAAAAGAAGAGAAAAAGTTAAATAGAGCACAAGAAAAGGAAGCAGTTATAGAAAATGAAGCAACGGAAATAACAGAAAGAGAAGAGAAAGAAAAAGAGAAAAGAGAAAGAAAAGAGAGAAAGAGAAGACAAAGAAAAGAAAGAGGGAGAAGAGAAAGAAAAAAGAGAAAAAGAGAGAGAAGGAAAAGAGAGAAAAGGAAGTAAAAGAAATAGAGAACAAAAATAGAGAAAAAGAAAAAGAAGGAAAAAGACGTCCTGATTTGTCATTTAAAGGAAGTACTAATTCATCTCGTTTTGTTTTGTTGTCTAGGGAAGAATTTTTCATCAAGAAGTAGTGGCACCAACAATGATGAGAAGAAAGAATGATATTACCTAGGAAATATTTATTCATAAAGTGCAATGGCAACAACAACGAAAGGAAGGAAGGATGACAGAGAAGGAAGACACAAGTTTGGAATTCAATGAATTTGTGCTTGATACTCTATTGGCTTGTTTGTCAATTACTTCAGAAAGTCAAAGCCATGTTTTTTAGTTTGGACACTAACTTAGAAATAGTTGCACATAAGTTAGTTTGTTTGTCCAATCCCAATTAATCTATGGGCAAGGAAGCAAGTTTTGAAATATATGCATATGAGTTAGCCTACTTGTCCTTTTTTAAGTGATATGAATTTGACAACAAATTATCTTCAATGCGGGTGTGATAGAGGACTATCTCATGAATATATATGAGAATAACTTGAGGAAGAACATTGACAATTTGAAAAGATCTATGACAAGGTCAAAGATCAAAACACGTCTCATTGAATCTTATAGTATTCCATGAAGGAGGAAACTTATAAAACATGAAGATCGTGAGCATAATTGAAGAACAATTTAAAAAAGAAATAAATTTTAATTTTATTTTATATTTACATAATGATAAATTCATTGGACAAAACAACTTGTGTTTGTTGGATGAGAAGGCTCGCTAGAAAAAATCTACATCTATAATTTTCATTTCTGTTATTTTTATGTGTTTTTAGCTTTTTGGCTTATTTTAGGGTTTCTAAGTTTTTTTAAACTTATGTGCCTATATATAAAGGTACAAAAAATTGATGTAAACATTTTTTACTCATATTATATACATTTGCATTCTTTTAGAGATGATTCTCTTGGTTTTTGGATTAGAACTCTAATTCTTATCAAAGATTAACATTTTTGTTGTGAAAAGAAAAGAGTAGAATAGGGTTCGTGACTTCTATTTTGGCCTTAGTATAGGTTGTTTTCTTTGCTTTATCTTTTGTAAATAGCTTATATATTATTCTTCTATTTAAAGTGAAAGCATTGTAGAACTTTACATAGTTTGGATTTAAAAGAAAGAAGAATAAATAAGTTTTCCTCCTTAGTTGCTTAAAACGCAAGTAATCTCTTTTATAGGTTTAGTATTGATATTTAGGCTAGTTAAGAAGCTTATATACGTTTAGGATGATGTAGAATTAAGAGATGCGGGACCTAAAACCTATCTTGGAGGTTACTTTTCAGATTTAAGGTCTCCAAGTCCCACATCCCTTTGTTTATTCAACCTACTTCCTCTCCTAGACCTATATAATCAATCAAAGGCCTCCTTTGTAACATACACCTTTCATTGAATGAATATAAAAGTGATTTGTATTAAATTGCATTTTTTTCTTAGATAAAATCTATCTCTTAGTCTGAATTTTATATCTTATCTTGTGAAGAACAAGTGGTGATCCTTCTTACGCTTATTTTGGATTCTTTCAAGTGGCATGACTTTAATTGTTTAAGTTTCCTTTCCTTATTCAAATTCAGAATCAACCATAGTTTTTCTTAGACACGGTTGTATAAATGTTGTTGAATGTTCTTCATGAGAGGTTTTCAAATGAAATGATAAGACCTTTGAGTTTTCTATGTTTCACTTCTTGAAGACAAGAACACAACCTTTGAAGGCATTTTATTTCATTCAAAATGTCTTCAACATGTCATATAAATTGAGTGTGTGACTTTTGTCATTCCTTGCCCATTTGCACATTTTTTTCTCGCTTTGAAGATTATTTTGTGAAGCTCTTTTGCTTTTTCTATTCTCAAAGGATACATATCTTCTCATTTGCATGCACCCTTTTCATTTTGGAAAACTATTTTAAGAACATTGTTTGTCCTTTCTTCCTAGATATGCACTTCTACAAATGATTATGTTTTAACACCACATATTATGTCCTTCAATCAATTGTCTATGGTTGAATCAACAACCTCTTAGAGTACACATACAAAAAAATCTAACAATTCATCATGGTTAGTCTGTGTCATAATTTTCACAAATTTATGACACAAAAATGTTTTTTAATTCTTTAACATCTAATCTTCTTCTACTTAGATCTTTCACGTACATACAATTAAACTTTTCTCTGTCATTATTAGTTATATATATATTAAATCAATTCAACTTTAATGCATGTCTACATCTCGCATGTTCATTATTAACTTACAATTTTTTTCACCATACAAGCAAATATTACTTTATAATCAAAGGTGATTTACCCATTAGAACATTTACTTTTTAATAGTCAATTAGTGCATAATTTTAATTAACAATTTTATATTTAAAAAAAAATTGATATTATTTCCAATTGTGTTCTAGATAACAAAAAATAAAAGTGATGACATCATAAGATAACCAACTATAAAATGTAATCAATTAAAATTTAATAAAATATAAAAAATATTGATTAAATTATCTATATTAATCAACTATTAAATATTCATTAATCTTTACAAATTCTCTAAATAATGAATAAACAATTCAATATTAAATATAATGATTTTCAGCACTTTGTCCCTTTTTTTTATACAAAAGAAATCATACAGATACAAATGGAAGGTTTAGTATTTATATACAAAGATATTGATTAAATTATGCTTTAAAATTTATATTGAATCTTAATAAAAAAAACTATAAAATTTTCTTCATATTAAATGTATCACACAAATCATTCAAAATTTGAGTCACTTTAAATACAATATCCAATACCAATATCGCACTACACATTGTATGGCCGTCTGGTTAGTCTAAAACCAAAAGGTCCACACAATCATGAACGTTCATCAAACAATCCAGAGACTGAACAATTGCACCTTACAAATAAATAGAGGTTTTAGGTAATGAGGTATGTGATTGAATTTATTACACATTAACTGTTGAACTTGCCGAATCTTTACGGACTTTAACATCGGAGTATCTTATGCAGATAACCTCCTAATTTTATTGAACAGTGTGAAGGACGAACGACAACGAAGACAAGTATTAAGACACTCAGAACTTAGTGAATTTATAACATTGACCCATAATCGAAACATTGCGCAATGTGTACCATATGACCGTCTGATTAGCCTAAGACCGGACAGTCCACACAATCAGGAACGTCCACCCAGAGACGAATGGTTACACCTTACAGATTGAACAGTCATTCTTAAACAACAATTAAGCTTGATGGTGATGAGTTTACACCAAAGTATGATCAATACTAGTTGGGTCGTGATTAGGCCAGTTGGTAATCTGAAGTCCATTCTAAAATCTATAAATACAAGTTTCAAGTAATAAAGTAAAGGGTTAAATATGTTTTTAGTCCCTATACTATCAAGCGGTTTTGGTTTTAGTCACTTTTTCAAAGTAAGGTACATTTTAGTCCTCCTCCTTAAGGAAACTTTGATTTTAGTCCTCCAAAACTAACAGCATTAACTTTTTGTTGAGCTGTCTAACAGAGAATGCCACACCTTTTTTTTTTGACACAGGGTATTTTTACCTCCCTCATCCAGCACTTCTCCACTTTCCCTACGCCGTCCACAACCTCCTTTTCAGCCACGTTACCCACCTTCCCACCACACCCTCCGACGAATCTTCCTCCGCCGTCCCCACCTTTCTTGCCACCGTCACCGGCTTCCTCTTAAGCAACGGTTGCATTCGAGAATAATGAAACGCCATTTTTTTGTTTTGGACAGGGTTTGGTAGCGTGCGGGAGCCCGCACGAGAGGGATTTGCTTGTGGACACTGCAAAGATAGTTGAGAAGAATAAGATCTGCAAGTGTAAGGACACCTTCTGCAGAAAAATTGTCACTGACGGATTGTTAGCCCTTGGATATGATGTGGCAATTTGCAAATCTCGCTGGGAGAAATCTCCCTCTTATCCCGCCGGTAATTTCTTTTTCTAATTCTGGAATTTAATTGTGCGAAAATTAAGATCAGCTTAATATTTTGTTATCTTTTGGATTTAATTGATTGATGTATTTGATTTGGTGCAGGAGAATACAAATACATAGATGTGACGATGGGGAAAGATAAAGTTCTAATTGATATTGACTTTAGGTCAGAATTTGAGATTGCTCGATCCACCAAGTCCTACAAGACTGTTATGCAGAACCTTCCTTACATATTCGTTCGCAGATGCGATAGGTTGCAGAGTATCGTGACTATCGTGTCGGAGGCAGCGAAGCAGAGTCTGAAAAAGAAGGGAATGCATGTGCCGCCATGAAGAAGAGTTGAATATGTGAAAGCCAAGTGGCTCTCCCCTTACACGCGAACCACTTCCTTCAAAGACGAGAAGAAGGAAGAACAACAACTTTTGAAAGAAAAAACAGTCACGACTGAAGTACAAACTTCCGGCGAAGAAAACGCCACCATGATCGAATGGAAGCCTCCGAAACTGAAGCCCAAAGGTTCACTTTCCGGCGTGAAGATCGTGACTGGTTTGGCTGAGGTTTTTGATGAGGATGATAACCCATAAAAGGAGGGTGTGGTGGGAAGGTGGATAACGTGGCTGAAAAGGATGTGGACGGCGTAGGAGAAGTGGAGTACTACTGGATGAGGGAGGAAAAAATACCCTGTGTAAAAAAAAAAAGACGTGGTATTCTCCGTTAGACAGCTCAGCAAAAAGTTAACGTTGTTAGTTTTGAAGGACTAAAATCAAAGTTTTCTTAAAAAAGACTACTAAAATGTACCTTACTTTAAAAGAGGACTAAAACCAAAACCGCTTGATAGTACAGGGACTAAAAACATATTTAACCCTAAAGTAAATGATTAAATTTATTACACATTAACAATTGAACTTGTCAAATCTTTTCTGACTTTGACATTAAAATATCTTTTGTAGATAAACTTCTAGTTTGATCCAACGAAGTATGAACGACAATGAAGACAAGTATCAAGACATTCAAAACTTAATGAATTTATAACATCGATCCATAACTGAAATACGCTACAAACTACAAAAGTGGTATAAAAATTCAAAGAAAGTCAATATCAATAAGAATATGTGTAATTAAATAAATACAATTCTTTATCATTCATATATCACTTAAAATACTTTTTAATAACCTAACTAGCAATGTAAATGACATGTAAGGTTAATTAAGAGATTCTAATTTATAACTTAACCAAACTTAATGACGCGTCACTATGGTATAAAAATACTCATATTTTATAAATGTTGTTATATTTCTAAGAAAAAAAAGTTGAATTATTGACAAAATTGTCACTACAATTTTTATGACTTTATTTTTAGTAATCGTCTGGTACAGATATACAAAATATAGTTGTGTTATATAACTTTTAAACTGTCATATCAATATATAACTTCGTCTTTATCATGTTGCATTCGTGTTTCATGTTGAATACATTGTTAGGCATGCCAGCCATGCCAGCCCTGCCAGCAATTGTTAGGCATATATTCTTGTATTTTGTGATCGGAGAACATAGCCTTTGTAAAATAAAACTGTCTCTGACAAGCTTTGGCTTGTTTTACAACACTGTTTTTGGATAGTTTCAATAATAGATTTCAGCCATCCAACTCATGGTAAAAAAAGTGAAACCAATAAGTAGTTATTGGTGCTTGGTTATTTTATAGTAAGATATGATAGACTAATATATAATGGATCTAAGTATGTGATAGTACGAGGGGATCACTGTAATAAAATAATCAGTTAGTTTTTGAACAAAAATATTCATCTAAAAAAGAATGTCGTTAGAGTTATAGATTAGTCATAGCAGATTATTTAAAAAATTAATTTTTAATGACTTAGGTTTTGTTTACTAGGATGGATTTGGGGAGAGTGAATGAGGGGATTTGAGAATATTTAAATGCAATTTTTTTTGTTGTTTATTTGAGTGGATTTTGAGATAAGTGAGAGTGAATTTGGAAGCACAGTTTGTGAGAATTAGTATAGGATTTAATTGATATGACAGATTAAAAAATTTACTTCTAAATCTACTTTCACTTACCTCCAACTCCACTCAAATAAACAACAAAAAAATTTACCTTCAAATCCTCTCAAATCCCCTCAAGTACTCTCCCTCAAATCCATTGAAGTGAACAAAGCATTAAAGAAACATAAGATTTTTATAAATTTTATTTATTATTAGTGAAAAAATATGTGTTTGTTGCATATATGTATTATTTTTTATGATAACTGTAACATCGCATTTTTTTATAGTAGAATATTACCAAAATAAAAAACAAAAAAATTTACCTTCAAATCCTCTCAATTATTCGACCTCAAATCCATTGAAGTGAACAAAGCATTAAAGAAACATAAGATTTTTATAAATTTTATTTATTATTAGTGAAAAAATATGTGTTTGTTGCATATATGTATTTTTTTTATGATAACTGTAACATCCCATTTTTTTATATAGTAGAATATTACCAAAATGAATATTACATATATGATAATGGAACTATTATAAGAAAACAAACCTATGAAAGACAAGTT
This sequence comes from Vigna reflexopilosa, assembly GCA_027742785.1. NCBI lineage: Eukaryota > Viridiplantae > Streptophyta > Magnoliopsida > Fabales > Fabaceae > Vigna > Vigna reflexopilosa. Next base: position 41,546,433 of record CM050911.1, on the reverse strand, counting down.
CTACACCTGTAGAATCATCTGACTTTCCAACTGTTTCACCCTCACCTCTCACTGTTGCAACTGTAAAGTTCCCTAAGCTCACACTATTAAGGTAATCATCGCAAAAGAGAAAACATACACAAAGACAGACAACACAAAAGCAAGGGTAAGCTAGATTCAAAACAATTAATGTTATATATATATATAAACATCATACATAAGGCAAACATATCACAATACAATCGCCAAACACTTTATGCAATACACTATTAGGAATGGACTGTCCGGACTTAGAATGATTACCGAGCTATGTCGGGTTGTGCACTTGTGGTGGCTTCTACTGCTTTGCAAAGTCATTGCCAACGGGTTTCACCCTACCACACTCACAAGGTTAGTTTGTTCCGGGCCTAGAGGCATACTGGAAGCCCCCAACACTAAGACCTCCTGCTACTCCTCACGAAATGGATCAATCCTCTCTACTTGAGAATGAAATACTAGTGCAAAAACAGCGTATAAAGTCACGCGTTTAACATCGAACCACTCAATAGCCAACGTTAAAAATGACCGGTGGCATTTTCGTAAATAAATGAAACTATTAAACGTCGTTTAGAATTGTAATTCGACGTAAAAGAATATAAAACGTCGAATGCCCCAGCATAAGACGTTAAAAGGTTAGTGAATTAAAAAAAATTGAGCGGGAGATTGAAAATTCATTCACTTTATCTTAGCGCGCATGACCCTTTCTTTGCTGAAACTTTTTTCGAACGAAGTTTGATGACCATCACATGTAATCTTTCTTTCATTTGATACAAATGCATGTTAATTAACTACTTTAGGTATGATTTTTGTTTGTTTTCACCGATTATTTTCGTATTCTTATCCTTCATAGGCGCATTCTGCTTTCTCTCTCACTTGTAGCAATACTTTATTACGATGAACCCAGGTTACTTTTCGTTTTCGTTTTTGAAGAACTTATTTGTTGGTAACTTGTTTGTTATTTTTTTTTGTTAAACTTGTTTGTTGTTGTTGTTGTTTGGTTGAACTTGTTTGTTGTTATTGTTTGATTGAACTTGTTTGTTGTTTGATTGAACTTCTTCATTGTTTGTTATATTTCTTTGATTGATCCTATATTACTGTTCATAGTTCATGCTTTATAAAATACCAAAAACTGAAAATTGTTGTTTTTTATACTTTTCAAGTCTCGTAGAAATGTAAAAAAAGGATCACAATTAATTAAAAAAAATTAAAAAATTGATTAACGTCATATATTGACAAAATTCGACGTTAAATTAATGTCATATATTGAAAAAATTCGATGTTAAATTAACGTCATATATTGAAAAAATTCGATGTTAAATTAACGTCGAATTTTTTAAATTCGACGTTAATTTAACGTCTTCTGATATGACGTCGTTCTCGAATTCGACGTGAAAGGCAAAAAATATTCGACCTTATACATTTTTGTACTAGCAAAAGACCAGGATAACTCCCAAAATTGAGCTTCTGCATTCATTCTAAATAAACTTGAACCTCACCAAAAGATTCCACATGAAAACTTACTATAGCACTTTGAAATCACACTTTAATTCCATTTGAAACACAACTTATCTCTTTGATACATATATAACTCAGTCCACCCTCATACATAATCCAAGATAAATCACCACATCATTCAAATCAAACAAGAACATATAAGAAAAGAGTAAACTAAAACTTGAACCAGTCGCTAAGCGAAACCCACTAGATAATGGATTAGACCCTCAACTCACTCGCTAAGCGCATACCATTCGCTATCCGAATAAAACTGACAATGCTCCCAAACTTCACTAATTCGCTCAGTGCATACTATTCGCTAAGCGAAAGTCCTCAGACAGAAAATCCACCTCTACCACAACTCGTTGAGCGAATCCACTCGCTCAACGAGTCTGCATAAATCTACAGCACCAAATCTGCAGAATTACGCAACCTACATCAAATTTACCAATTCCAACTATTTTTCCCAACTTTTAACCCTTCTAGATTGTGTTATCTACTTACTTATACTCTACCAAAGTTTTCTAAACACTCATAACCTAAATCTAAACAAGAAAACTCAAAATCTCACTAAAAAACTCACAAAAACTCAACTTAGAGCCCCAAATTGAATTATACCATTTGTGGAATAGTTCCAAGCAACTTAGGGACTCTAACAAGTCCCAAATGACTTACCTAGACTATCTAAACTGACCCTTTGCACACAGAACTCCAAACCCAAGTTTTTACTACGCCACTTTCTCCAAATTAGGTTCTAACACAAGTAGAACTCTACCTCATTACCAACACACTATACTAACCCAATTCTCTAACATTCCAAATGTTAAACAAACCCTAAATTAGTTCATAAACAACCTCAATTCCACCAATTTAGTTCAACAACACTTTCCCACCCTTTTACTATCTTAAACCTTCATTTTAGACCAAACCACCAACAACCAAGATTTCTCTTCTATATAACAGTCCAATTTTGTACAGTTCAGCCCAAGCACATCAACTATAACATCATAACACATATATAACAGATCCACACATTATCAACATCAATCAATATACAAAGCATGCATCCATCCAATTTCTACCTACAAAATCACACTTTTCAACTTAAACAGCTTAATTATAATAACTATCAAATTCATCCAGCATATTACAAATTTCAAAAGAGCTAACTAGCTTCCCTTACCTCAGATAAAAAACATAGCTCAAAGAAACCCCGACAATTTGCTTGCACCACAAGGAAATTCTAGAAACGCCTACAAATCACCAATTGGTGATAAAAAACAACTCTTAGAACTTAAATTAAGTCAAGAATTGAAGAAGGAAACCAATTGACACATGCAACTAGATTTCTTTGCATGATCAAGGATAAAGAAAATACCAAGAAAAAGGGATGAAAGCTTACTTGCTCTAAACGACAAATTAATCGGTTGGATTTGAAAACCTTGATGTCGTGGTCATCTAGGCACCTCCTGATCGTCAAATAGATGACTTAAGATCAAGAAATCTTAGAGAGAAGGTAGAGAACTCTAGAAAAGTGATTTCTAGAGAGATAATATGTTTCAAAATAATGAAACTCGTTTATAACAAAACTATTTATAATAAAACCATTTAATATTAAAATAATCGGGTCTCACTATTTTTAGACTACCACCACTTCTAAAATTACCATTTTTTGGGGTTCACAATAACAAAATATAATAAAATTATTATTATTATAATTATAAAATTATTATTATTATAATTATAAAATTAAATTTAAATAATATTTACAATTTTAATCTTGACAATATTAATTTTGTTTATTATAATAGTCATTTTAGTTTGAAAAATAGTTATATTTTCGAAAAAAGATTGTCAAATTAAAAAAAAAGTTAAAATTAAAAGAAAAAAAAGTTATTTAAAAGATAAAATTGATGAAATAATTATTTTAATTTAAAAAATACTTAAAGGGTAAAATTGGAAGCAAAATATGAATATCAAAAGAGAATCTTCGTTTATAATTTATATAATAATATAAATGTAAAGGCTTTAATTATGTGGTCTTAGCTCACAACATTTTATAGAACAAATCAAAATAAAAAGGTTAGAGTTGGTTAAATTTGAACTCTTTTAACAAATAAAAATATTTATATTAGTTAAATTAATGTTAAGTATTTTAAAAGAAATAGTTTTTACATTAATATTATTCATATGTTATAAATTTATGTGACATATAATAGAGCCATAAATTATTTAATAAAAAAAACGTAGATTCAAAGATGGAAAAGAGTTGTAATCCGTGAGTTTCATTATAACCAATTTGAACACAGTTTTTCTCTTTAGTTTTTTTATATAAATATCATTATACTCATTCTTTTCATTCACATTTTACTTTTATCTTTTATGTGTTAATCTAATATTTCTTCTCTCAATTCTTATGCTCTATCTAGGAAATGTCTACCAAAATGCATATAAAGAAAAAGAAAGTACGCACCACCAAGAAGGAAGTTCGATCTCATCATCTTTTTTTTTTTTTATTTTTTATGAAACTTCGATTCAATTTATGTGTTTATTTTGTTGTCTTGATGTGCATGTTTATTTTTGTTGAGAATGATAATGGAGACATTTATGAAAAATATTTTTTCAAGAGAATCATTGTCATAAGCATCGGCCACACAAACACAAATTAGATTATCATTAAAAAAATAACAAATTAAATAAATTTTAAAATAAAAACTCATTAGTGGTGGCTTTGTCGACTCTAAGTTGACGTTATTTAGAGCTAACCTTCAAAAATTGACACTAGTTAATTAAAGCTCATGCTTTTATAGTTTATTGTATGTAATGCAAATCCCATACTATTAACTAATTAGTGACAGCTTTTGATCATACCAAATGTCAATTTTCTTATAGTAGATGTCCAGTAAGTTATTGTAATGGTCACAGCATAAAAAGTGGAGGCTCACTCATTTAGGGTATTTTTGATACATTTTTAGTTTAGAATTAATTGGTTGTAAGGGTACTTTCTTTAGTGCAAACAATATGCAAAAATTTTACTTTGTGAAAATATTAATCTACAATGTTTTTACTAGGGCTGTTAAAATGGATCATAACCCGCGAGCCAACCCGGCCCGTTACGGGTTCAGACCGGGTTAGGTTTGAAAACATTGTATATTTTATGCGGGTCAGATTTTAACCCGATTCATTTAAATCCGGCTCATCGGGTTGAACCCGTGGTGGGCCGGATTGGCCCACCAACCTACTTACCTAATTTTATTTTATTAAAATTTAATTTTAATTTTATAAAAAAATATTTATTAAGTTTTTTTGCTTGAAAGAATTATTTAAGTTCCATATTTTCAAAATTAATTAAACATCTATGTTGGGAGTGAAATTTAGGAGTGAAATTTGTTTAGATTTGAATTATAGAAAGTTTGTAATTTTTTTATTTAAAAAAAATTATAATTAAGTGGGCTAGTGAGCCAACCCGTTTACCCACCAACCCGTGGTGGGTCGAGCCAGGTTCGAATTTTTTTAGCTCGCTAATAAATGAGCCGGGTTGGGTTGGCTTACTAAGTGACCAACCCGTGGTGGGTCGAGCCGGATTACCCATTTTGACAGCTCTATTTTTTACAAGGTCGGTAGGACCTCTTCAAAATCAAATATCTTACGATTTTTATAATATCTTTTAATATCAAGCTTGTAGTTAAAGAACTTATAAAGATTAATGTAAAAAGATTAATGTACAAGATCATGTACAGCTGAAGCAAAGATCATGTCTTAGCCAAAGAAGATCTATAAAGGTCACCTTACAATTTTATATGAAAAACTTAAGACAAAGATGAGAAAATAAATACAATCTACAATTCTTTCAATCTCCTAACGATCATACACTAGTGGAAAAACGTTGTTTAACGTCGATTATTTTGGGCTTTTAACGTCACATATGGAACCGACGTTTATTCGGGTAACGTCAATTACACATCGGCCAGGATATGATCGACGTCTATGTAGACGTCAGACTATATAAGTCAGACGTCTATATAGACGTCGGACTCTATAGGTCAGACGTCTAAAATGTCGCCGTATTTGATAAGATCTTTCTCCGCTTGAGGCCTCTCGAGTTGAACCTGGCTTATGGTGATTTGAGTTTACAACTTTATATTTTAGTTGAAGAGAATGGATTGTATGTTTTTTTTGTATTGGATGGTTTTAATAATGTAGTGGAGGGAATTAGAGGAGTGAAAAATGCAAGAAATCGTCGTCCAAGAACCTTGCCCAAGGACACGAGCAAACTTGGACAAAACTCAACGAAAACGCATTTTAATCGGTTGAAATGAAAGATAATTCAACAAAAAGTAATGTACTCGGAGTAAAATTAATTTTAAACGGTGCAAAAGTGAGAAAACGAACCTAAAAAATATAGCCCGTGGAGAGAAAATGCGAGGACGATGATGAACAATGAGTGCGCGTAACTGCTGCCTCGCGTTCACAATGCTTTAATGTAGACATTTAGAAGTCAGTTCCCCCATAACAAACGTCTACAGACGTCGGTTCCCCCCACAACAAACATCTAAAAGGCTTTAAAAGTCGGAGTGGCGAGATCAGACGTCTAAATCAAGTCAAAAAGTGACTTTTAAAATTTCTGGGTTTAGGGTTTGGATGTCGGTTGCCCAAATAACACACGTCTAAAGGGCTTTAGAAGTCGGAGTGGCGGGATCAGACGTCTAAATGGAGTCAAAAAGTGTTAAATTTCTGGGTTTAGTGTTTAGACGTCGGTTCCTCCAATAACAGACGTCTATAATATTTTAGACGTCGGGGCCCCTCTTAACTGACGTCTATATGACTGAAAGAAATGACTTTTCACCCACCTGTCAGACATATAGACGTCAGTTAGGAGGGGCCCCGACGTCTAAAATATTATAGACGTCGGGGCACATTCTAACTGACGTCTATATGGCCAACTTATTTACGAAAATGCCACCGGTCATCAATATACATCGTGCTTACTCTTAACCGACGTCTAAGGGGTGACGTTAAATAGCATTTTTGCACTAGTGTAAAGTGATAACGGTTCTTTATGGGTGTGCAAAAACTTCTATAAATTCTTTACTTTGTGAATTAAATCTAGCAAGTTCAAAGTGTGATCTTTTTTATAGTGTTAGTTTTTTGGTCGAGGTATTAATATCAAGAAGATCTTAAGATAGTCTTACAAGGAGTGATTTGCATACTATTTGTTTTCAAAAAATTTGTTTACTGGAACCTTTTAGTAATTCTTTTAAGGAAGAATTAGACATAGTTTGTTTGGTGCACCAATGTAAAATATGTTTGTGTCGTGTTATGTTTCTTATGCATTAAGAAATCTAGTTTTTTTCTTTGGAATAATAGTTCAAGCTTTATTCAACCCCTTTTAGAGTCACTTGTCCAAATATTGGTCTATTAGGTCTAACATGTTAGTGGTCATTCTATGTTAGGCGGTGTGATACAAAGATAGGCATATAATTATCTTATCTTTAGTAGTCAACATGTATCTGAGCATCATATATAGCAAATATTCATCTCGAGTGGACAGACACTAACAAAGAGTTTAAGAAAAAAATCTTGTTGAAAGAAAAAGTTATTTCTTTGTCAACATCTTGTCTTATCCCAAGATGAATGTTATGACTTGCATCTCATTGGAAGTCAAGTTATCTCTCAAATAGATGTTTCACCTTTCAAACCCCAACTACTAAAGGATTACTTCTTCTTCTGGCTACATTTGTATTTAATCACTCACACAAGGCCTAGGTCAATCATGGTGACCATCCTCACACACTTGGATTGTCGCCTAGTAGTAGTGTGAGGTAGTTGGAGTTCTCCTTAAGCGCATCATATAACATTCTCTTGTCATCTTTTAGTCCAAATTGATAGTTACCACTCTTTCATTATGGAAAAGGAATTTCATGACTTGGTAAGGAGTATATATGATTTCTCTAAGCATGTTCAAGGATGGATGTCCGAGAAAAACATTGTAAGATGTGTTAGTGTCTACAATAAGATACCATACATTGATAGTCTTGTAACTTATGTTTCCTTCGTAGAATTTTGTTTAGAGGCCAATGTGGAAGAAGAGATGAAAGACCAAGAAGAGGAAGCTCAGAAGGGGTCAAAAAGGCACCAGAAGGAGCGAAAACACGCAGCCCGGGCATCCAAAAGCGCAGCTGAAGCGAGAAAAATCGACGTCCGCCGCTCGGGCGGTGGCCTTCGACACCCAGGCGGCGGAGCTTCGTAGACTGGGCAACCATGTGGTAGGCTGGACCGGATTGGACCGGATGACCCATTTTGACAACACCACGTTACCCTGTGGTGTCCACTTGTTCATAAGAAAATATAATAATTTGATCATTGTATGGGATGATGATACCTCTCAATAAGCATAGTTTTACAATAAATATTGATATTACCAACAACCAAAATCTGTCAGTAATGCATAAAATCCGTCAGTAATGCACAAAATCCATCGGTAAAATTAAATTACCGACGGATTACCGACGGCCAATCATCCGTCGATAATAGTGAAGGATAAATCCGTTGATAACTACCGGAGGTAGAATCCGTCGATAAATTCGTCGGTAATTACCGAAGAAAAAAAGCCATTTGTAATTACCGAAGGAAAATATTCGTCGGTAATTACCGAAGGAAAAATCCGTCGGTAAAAATCTCGATCTGAATCATCTTCTTCTCTGTTCTCCCTCTCCCTATGTTTCTTTAATTCATTTTTACCGATCCAGAATCTTTGTATGGTAAATTAAAACCTTGGCTTTCGTCATTAAAGTGGACAAAATAATTTTTACCAATCGTTCTTCTTCAGAATCGTTACAGTGGAAAAAATTATTGTTGCACAGTGGTGGAAGTGCTTGAGCGTGAAAACGAATAACAAAAGAGGGTTGCACAGTGGTGACAGCAGCTGAAGCGTGAAAGGGGAAGAAAAGAGACATTGACCGGTGCTGACAGTGGTTGAACTGAAGAAAGATGGAGGCGGCCTGACTGAACGGTGCGGTGATCTTGTTGAACAGAGATGGAGGCAGTCTTGATTTGTAGTTGCAATGGAGTGGAAGAGAAGAAAAAGATGGAGTGGAAGATGGAGAAGTAGGAAAAAAATCAAGTTCCTCGCACAAATGAGGAAGAAATGAGAAAAACGAGATATATAACACTCTGCTCGCAGACAGAGAGGAAAAATGGGTGGGAAAATTCTCGCTCATTTTACTAACGGATGTACCGATGGCTTTTTCCGTCGGTAATTAAAATAATGGACGGGAAAATTCCCACCCATTTTACCGACGGATTTACTGACAAATTTTTCCTTCGATAAATGAAGAGTCCATTACCGACGAATTTAACGATGAATTCTCTCTTTTGGTAAATGTAGGACACATTACCGAAGGATTTATCGACAGATTTTTCCTTCGGTAAATGAAGGGTACATTACCGACGGATTTATCGACAGATTTTTCCTTCGGTAAATGTGAACTCTACTATCGACAGATTTATTGACGGAGTTTTCCTTCGGTAAATAAAGGGTGCATTACCGACGAATTTATCGACATATTTTTTCTTTGGTAAATGTGAACTGCATTATCGACGAATTTTTCCTTCGGTAATGATTATGTCGGTAAAATCTGTTGGCAAGAAAAAGAAATGAATTTTGTCGATAAAATCTGTGGATATTTTATAATTGGATAACTCGACGGGTGTCAATGAGAAAAAAAACTACCAAGATGTGTTTGCAAATGTGTTATGTCAATTTCCTACTACTTGGTAGTTTTTTGAATCTTGGATTTTCTAGAAGGTGGGATGTAGGAATTTAGGGGCTTTCCTCCAATGCTTTTCCCCGCCTTTTACCCCTTTTTACTCTATTATGTGGTGCTTTCTTTCCACATCAAGGCATTCTCCTCTTGGAAGGCATTCTTATCTTTTATCTTCTATTTAAGGGTTTCAACCTCATTTTTTAGTTCGAAAAGCATTTCTTTGTGTTTGAGTCTATGGGTATTATCATATTTTTAGAGGATATTTTCCATTATTGGTCATGTTATAGATAGAAATCTTGTGATTTTTTTAACTCAATCTTACAATAGATGTCAAAATATTAATACATTTACATGATCCTAAGTGGAGTACAATTTTGTTTTTTTTCTTGAAAAAGGTTCTATAATCTTTGTCTACCCTATGTCTTTGTCCAGAACAAGTGATTAGGATGTTTGTAATGACACTTCAATACTCAAGTTAGTTAAGATAATTATATCACTAATTCATACTTATTCTGTTTGTTCAAATTCATATTTTCTATAATGGGTTTTTGTGAGCTCTAATCATTTGTGATATGTGTTGGGAATCTAAGTGAGTCTAAGTCCCACATTGGATAAAAATGAGAAAGTAGAGCAATATATAAAAATGAAAAACCCATTAAGCCATTGTCTTAAGGTTTTGGGTAGAGAGTAGTGTTGATCCCTTATATAGTGGACTCCGATGTTATTGGTGTTTGTGTAACCTTGTGAATGGTTGTGATGGGTTGAAATATGTTAGGTATAAGATGTGAGTGGTTATTTTTTTGTGTGTGATTCGATCACTAATATATAATATATCATTAGTTTATTAAGTAGATTATGCGAGAATGTAATGTACTTAATCAATGTGTATCCAAATACGTTTTATACATACATTTTTCATATATATATATATATATATATATATATATATATATATATATATGAATATGAATATGAATATGAAGCTTTTAAATAAAGTCAAACATTCATTTAGTTGTCAAATATAACTAATTTTTTACTCAATTACCTTGTGATTTTTTAATCCATTTTTGTCTTATTATATTAGTATAATTTCTATATTTTTGGGAGAGAAAAAATCTAGAATAAAATACATAGTTGACATTTTTATTATTATTATCATCTCCTTTATTTTTAATGTTTTTATTGACCTTTTAGTAATCACTATTTTCATATTTGTTACTACTACCATAATTCATTGTTATTATATTATTATTATTATTATTATTATTTTTATCATAATCATTTCAATAACAATCAAGACTTCTATGGTTTTCATCACACAATCTTTATTACTACTATTTCATTATTACGTACTAACCAATAATTATTTATTTTCAAAATTATTCATATCACTTCCGTAAAGTCTTTTCAAATTCTATTATTATTGTTATTATCATCATCATAATTATTAAAATTAAAATAATATTTTTTTAGATAAAATAATTATATTTTTAGGTTTGTAATTATGTATGTATATATAGTTAGCTATTCGATATTTTAGAATAAATTAAAATCAACAATAAGAAATGTAAATGTTATATTATTATTATAATATTAATACTATTATCATAAATTGTACTTTTATTCTTTTATTAATACGATTATTACAATTTTCCCTCTTATATTAAAATATAGAGTAAGCTACACCCTCTTAGAGTAGAAGAAGAAATATGTATCGTCCTTCCTTTATGTTAAAAAATATAGTCTACCGCTAGTACATTTCATTTATCACAATTAAGGAACATAATAAATTTTAAAATATTTAAATTAGAATATATACGAAATATTTTTAATTTACCAACTCACTCATTTAATAATTTATTTTAAATATGCATAGTTACATATTGTTTACTTTTAAAATAATCTTTTAACATAATAAGTATAAATTGAAATTGGAAGATAAATCAACACAAACACATTAAATTATGTAATGAAAGACGTTTTGTAATAATAAATTATATATATATATATATATATATATATATATATATATATATACCAAACAATAGTGAAAAAACAATTCTTTAACTCGTACTATATTTTTTGTTTTAAAAACATCGAAACATATCAAAATGGGGTGAAATTTTTGTAGTTTTGGCAAATTTATATGTCTTAGTTAAATGGGAACCGAAGCATAAGGGATATATTGCATTAGTTGAATGGGAACTGAAGCATAAGGAATATATTGCATTGGTTCAATGAGCAACTGAGGCCTAAAACTCTATGCAACTCGCATGCTTCCTCTACAAATAATATTTTTGTCTTGACAACTTTTTTGAAATAGGTCTACTGCCTCGGTTCTCTGACCACCCGAGGCAAAAGACCCTGCAAATCCCTCTACAACCTCTAATATCCACTAACAGTGTATTGAATGGGACATACTGCCTCGATTTTAAACAGAACTGATGTCCTAAGTCTTGTCATGCAGTTGACAACTCTGAAACTGAACGTTCCAACTGCAATTTGTCAACTCCTATTGTCTCGATTCTTTGTGAACTGATACCATATGCTCTTTCTGCCTCGGTTTAACCATGATCTGAGGCCTATAGTTTGAACATATTTCCAAAATTGTTATTTTCTAAAAGGTTTAGGCATCAATTGTAATTACAACCAAGGTGGTAGGGGTTTTATTGTCTCGGTTTTTTACTTAATCGAGGTAACACTACAAGAAAAATGGTAATTATATACGGATTATTATATACGGATTTTTATCCGTATATAATGAGAATGTTAGATACGGATGTTATATACGGATCTGTTTTATACGGAAAAATCCGTATATAATGGAAAAAAAAATTACATACGGATTATCCATATATAATATCGGAGGATAATATTCGCGCGTGTTGGCGGGAACTTTGCCAGAGCTAAATCTGTATGTAAGGTCGTATGTAAGTGGAAAGAATATTTACCCACTGATATTTAATACGGATATGAGGATAATTAATAATTAAAAAATAGAACCAAATATACAATCTGATTAAACTCTTCTCACTTTTCTCCCTCCCGCCTTCTAGCCAAGTTTGTCCCCTTCTCGAGCCCTAGCTTGTCTTCCTTCTCGAGCCATAGCATCATTCCATGATTCTTCCTCACTCACTGCAACTATGATTCTCTCTCACTCACTGCAACCATGATTTTCCCTCTCTAAAATCCTATTGTCACACACATTGTTGGTGTTGTTAACCCATTATTCTCCCTATTGTCGTTGTCTCTTCTTCCGTCACACTGTCCGGGACCTCACACTCGTTCTCCTTCACGGAAACCCTCTTTTTCCTAGTTTTGAGCCACCATCCTCTGTTATTGGAACCGTAGTGTAGCATTGGAGGATCGAGGACGGTGAGTAGTCGAAGCTTTGAGGTTTTTTTTTTTTCGTTTTGCTCTGGTTGTGTATTACATTGACCTATTTTTGGTCGTTGTTGTTTGGAGGTTTGAAATCGCGATTTAGGAAACCCTAGGTTTGTTTCTTCGAACTGGAAGATATAAGCTGAAGTTGCCATTGTCTTCTACATCTGGTAAGTTTCAATTTCTTAGATTAGGGTTTGTCTTAAACCTTGATTGTTATTGAAAATGGGTGTTGAGGGAGGGGATGGGATGGGATGTTGATGGAGATGAGTGTTCTGGTTATGAGTTTCAAATGCTGAACCTGCTTCAAATGCTTTCAAACCCTAAACTGATTTTGAAAGATACATGGTTAATCAAATGAAACTTCACACTGCTAGGTTTGATAAATTGAAAAATCCATTGCGGAAATTCAACAAAAATTAGATAATCAAAACTTGGATAATGAATTTTATGACGAAGAAATCTTTGGAAGTGAAAGTGAAGAGGATATGGAAGAAGAAGGATGTATAAACGTTTCATATTAGAATACTTTCAATTTGTAGATTTGCTTTTATTTTGGAAATCTTTAATATTCAAGCCATAAGGCTAAATACTCCTGAACTTTATTGTTCTGTGCTCTAGTTAATTAGGATCGTGCTTCCATTAACAATACCTTATTCTAAACAATACTTTATATTTGGTATTTTGACTATGATGTTGGTTGATTATATATCTAGTGATTGGCACTTTAAATTTTCGAAAATTGTTGTGGTTAATACTGATTGATCCTTATATTCAAATCTGAATGTATGATTGAATTGATCTATGATAGCATTGTGTTTACTTTAGAATTATTAGAAATCTGCATATGTTAGAAGAGAATGTTGGTACTTTTTAAAATTAAGTATTTTTATAATTTCCATTTTAGAAGAGAATCTTGGTATTGTTATAGTGTATTTCCATTTTATAAGAGAATCTTGGTACTTTTTAAAATTAAATTATTAAATGACATTACTTTTAGGAGGAGCTGTCTGCAAAGTTGTTGGAATTTTTGGAGTCCCCACATGCTACAACTGACATTCTACTTGCTGATATAGAGCAGGTTTGTTCTTTATACATTGTTTTAGCCAATTAACCCTTATGCAAATTATGTTTTGCATTGTTGTACTATGATTTCAGAAGCTGAACTATATTGAAACTGGAAGCATCCCTCACACAGGTTGAATGTCTTAGTTTGAAATTGTTTTCTAGTGAAGTTTCCTAAAATTAACAAAAAATAATAATTATTACTATTCTCATTACTTTCACCAGAGTCTATTGTTATTAAAGCATTGTCAAATGCATCTGAAAACGGCTTACATAAGAAATTTAGATTTATGGTGATTCGATTATTGGTTTTATGTATGAATATAGTTTTTACTTTAAATATGGAAGTTGTTGTGATGTTTAGGTGTTGGATGTGTGATTCTGACCATGAGAAAGCAATTATAGATTTGTTATACTCTGATTCAAATGTTTACCTGTATGCGTGAAATTAAGTTTGAGGCACTTCAAACCTGTTGGCATTGTGTTTACTAGTTGATAAACAATTGGTTGCTGACATTTAGATAGAAAACCACTAATTTTCATAAAAGCCTTTGCAGAGATTGTACTTTGTTTCATTGAAGCTCGTTTGAAAATCTAGTTAGTGAGATATAATATTAAAAACACTATTATCATTTTAAAAAAAATCAAAATATTAAAAAAAGTTATTATTAAAAGTAAACTTTAAACCTAACTTATATATTATTATGATTTGGTTTTAGAGAAAAGTATTATAACCATATAAATAAGAAATTAGAATATAAATTAGAAAGAGAAGTATTGTTTTTGAAGGTTTGTAAAGGAAATAGAGTAATGGGGTATGGTTTTGTTTGAGTTGTTGTCTTGTTGTTCTTAGAGTTGTTTGGTGGAATGGATTACAACAATGACAAGAGGTAGAAGAAGATGGTCCTTCATAAGATATATCACAGTGAAATGAATGAGTAGCAGTAGTAGTGGAGTCGGAGTTCGTACAATGTACTGAATTTAGATAATGCGAATATGACGTCCTCTACCGCAACACTCATCTCAACTACATACCACTCGCATTCACATTCTGCACCTGTGGAACAAAAAACACACACGTGTATATATATATATATATATATATATATTTTGAAGATATTAACATATGTATGTTTCATTGATGAGGATTGGGGAATGATGCCTTAATGTCTAAAGTTATGGACTCTATGATGCAAGTAGGCAAAAGAACATGCAAGGGATGATTCAACAAATGCAACAAGATGGAATAAATGGAAAATGCAAGATGATTAAGTGGATTTATGCAAAAGTTAACATTTACTGTTGGGCCTAATCTAGTGAAGTGCATCTGCTGTCAAAGACTTATACAAAAATAGTGCAATGTTATAGCCATGATATGAAAGTGGATTAGACTATCAAAGTCCCCAGATGAACCTACCAATGTTTTTTATTTTTTTCTTTTCTATCTTGCATTATTCTCTGCCCATTCTTCATCTGTACTTCATTTGTTCAGATACTCCTCATTTCGTTTTGTGTCATTCCCATGGTGGCTATTGTGATTCTTGATCTGTTTAATGCTTTTGTGGTCTTGTTTTTCTTTCTTTAAATTTATTTTTCTGTTTTTAGAATTTCAGAATCATGTTCTGTGTGTTTTCTTTAATTTATTTATGTTTTCTTTAAATTATTTATGTTTTATTTATTCAATTTTGTTTTATGCTCAATGCATGCATGCTGCAAAAATTCTTGCACATTAGAATGAGTGCTGCAACCAGGTCCCATTGCTTGGTTTGGAATCCTTACTCATTAGTTTAAGGCAAGTTTTAACAAACATAGTTTCTTCATATTTATATACTACATGCTGGGTTTGTACAAGTAGCAATGAATGTGCATTCTACATATGTAGATGACACTTCTAAAGACATATAGGGCCTTTAATGAAAGAAAACCTTTGAAGGCTATACTAGATCATGGGCATATTACTATATAATTGCAGAACTTTGAGGCTCTACATCTCTCAATGCCCAAACACCCCAATCATCTAAAATTGAGAAGATGGAATTCTCCTCCTTCTTAACTCTTACACTAACACGACTATGTACTTACCTAAATTATGTTGCAATGAGTAGTGGCTAATTTTTCGTTAATTGGTCTGTATACAGAACATGGATCATCCTCCACCAAATCGTTCATGGATGTACGATAGATGCTATAGAGGAAGAGGTGCTTTGAAAGAGTCATTCGTATTGGGTGTTGAAGAGTTTATAATTAAAGCTTGTGAACAAGAACGTTATCGAAGAGATGGGGGGCTTCGATGTCCATGTTTAAAGTGCGATTGTACAAAGATTCTGAACGAAAGAGTTGTCAAGGTTCACCTCTACAAAAACGGTTTCAAGCCTAATTATTTCATTTGGGAGGATCATGGGGAAACCATGCCAGAAACTGATTTAGTTAATGATGTCACTTCGAGGGGTGTGGAGACAGAAGGTGAA
Organism: Vigna reflexopilosa; assembly: GCA_027742785.1. Taxonomy (NCBI): domain Eukaryota; kingdom Viridiplantae; phylum Streptophyta; class Magnoliopsida; order Fabales; family Fabaceae; genus Vigna; species Vigna reflexopilosa. Next base: position 41,530,241 of record CM050911.1, on the reverse strand, counting down.
CCAATGAACAAGTTATGACGATGGAAGACATGGTGCATGATGCTCTTATGCAAAGACAACCCTTCCAAGCCTCAAATTCTTCTAACATGGAAGAGGCTCCAAATGAAGAAACTCAAAGGTTTTATAACCTTTTGTTGGAGGCAAATATGCCTTTGTATGAAGGAGCATCGGATTCCAAATTATCAATGTGTGTGAGGCTTTTAGCTTGCAAGTCGAATTGGAATATTCCTAACCAATGCTTAGATTTCATTGCAAATATGGTTCTGGATGCAACACCCATCAAATCTTGTTTGCCGAAAACTTACTACGATGCAAAAAAGATAGTGTCGAAGCTGGGATTACAGTCGCAGAGGATTGATTGTTGCGTGGATGGTTGCATGCTATTCTATGATAATGATTATGGAAAGAATGATGAAGCGTTGGTTGAATGCAAATTTTGTGGGAAGCCAAGGTATCAACAACACAAGACAGGAGGAAGTTCTAAAAAACAAGTACCTGTTAAATCCATGTTCTATTTGCCAATAATTCCAAGACTCAAAGAATGTATGCCTCAAAAGAAACTGCAGCAGAAATGACATGGCACCATCACAACAGGTCGTCAAATGGGGTTTTGCGTCATCCATGCGATGGAGAGGCGTGGAAGCACTTTGATAGAGTACATCCTGATTTTGCCATTGAGCCACGCAATGTTCGACTTGGTTTATGCTCCGATGGTTTTAATCCATATGTGCAGTCGTCAAATATACCATATTCATGTTGGCCAGTAATTGTGACGCCGTACAATCTTCCTCCAGATATGTGCATGTCTAAACCGTACATGTTTTTGACTTGTCTCATTCCGGGGCCATGCAATCCAAAGGTAGGCATTGATGTATACCTAGAGCCTTTGATAGATGACTTGAAAAAGATGTGGACTGGTGTCCTAACATACGATATTTCAACGCGACAAAACTTTATCATGAGGGCGATGCTAATGTGGACAATTAATGATTTTCCTGCTTATGGTATGCTGTCTGGATGGAGCACCCATGGTAAATTGGCTTGTCCACATTGCATGGAGCATTCAAAGGCTTTTAGATTATATCATGGGCGAAAAAATTCGTGGTTTGACTCCCATCGGAGGTTTTTACCAAATGAACATGCCTTTAGGAGAAATAGGAATGCTTTCAAAAAGGGGGAAGTGGACATGGAAGACGCGCCACCTTATCTGACGGGAACAGAAGTTTGGAATAGAGTTAATGGTTATCCTAAAGTAACGGATAACCATGGTGCACCAAGAATAGATGGATATGGTGAGTGGCATAATTGGACGAAAAAGAGCATCTTTTGGGATCTACCATATTGGAAGGATAATTTGTTAAGGCATAATCTTGATTTCATGCATATTGAGAAGAATTTCTTTGACAACATTTTTAATACCGTGATGAATGTCAGTGGGAAGTCAAAAGACAATGAAAAGGCCCGAATGGATTTAGGTTTGTATTGTAGACGAAAAGACTTGGAGCTCAAAACTCATACTAATGGAAAGATGTACAAGCCAAAAGCTAATTATACACTTTCAGTTGACCAATCAAAACAGGTCTGTCATTGGTTGAAAGATCTTAGGATGCCTGACGGCTATTCTTCTAACTTGTCAAGGTGTGTTGATGTGAATAGGGGAAAGATCATTGGGATGAAAAGCCATGACTGCCATATCTTTATGGAATGCTTACTTCCTATAGCGTTTAGTTCTTTACCGACTCATGTTCTCAATCCCATTATAGAAGTAAGTCATTTCTTCAGAGATTTATGTTGTACAACATTGAATGAGGTCGACCTTCGGAAGATGGAAGAAAACATTCCATTCATTCTTTGCAAGATGGAGAGAATATTCCCCCCTCATTCTTTGATTCTATGGAACATCTCCCTATACATCTTCCATATGAGGCAAGACTTGGTGGACCGGTCCAATATAGGTGGATGTACCCATTCGAAAGGTGACAACATCTTGTTGTATTGTTCAATTTAGATGCCATATTTCATGATCCTAACATACCTATTTTGAAATTGTAGGTTCATGGGATATGCTAAACGTTCAGTTAAGAATAAAGCTAGGGTTGAAGGATCTATTTGCGCATCATATTTGCATAAAGAAACAACTCATTTCTGTTCCCACTACTTCAAGAACTTTATGTTAACACCACAAAGAAATAGAAATGAAGTAGACATTGAAATTGAAAGGAAAACATTATCAGTGTTTGACCAAGGTGGTCGTCATTCCGGGAGGGAATCATCTCATTGGCTAAGTGACGAAGAATTGAGATCAGCTCATGTTCATGTCTTGATCAATTGCAATGAAGTTCAACCTTATCTTGAGTAAGGCTCCAAATACATTGCTTTTCTCAAGTTGTTGTTGTTATCTATTAAATTGACATTGACCAAATATTGTCATACCTATGAACAGCTCATTCTTACATACCTATCAAATTTCTGAGTCAAACAGTTCAGCATACATACATGCCAATTTCCCATTGTGGTTCAGGGAAAAAGTACGACTTCGAATCATTAATCCTCATTCATTTCTTCCTTAATTATGTAATCATTACATTATTCAATAGTTTCAAATACTTTATGGTTGTAGGTTCATGACGAGCCTTTAAGTGTGAGGAACCAACATCTTAGAGATTTATCACTTGCTCCTTTAAGATGTGTAAAGGAATGGCATACCTACTTTGTGAATGGATATAAATTTCATACCCATGCATGGAGCCAGGGCAAGAGGACTATAAATAGTGGGGTTCATGTTAAAGGCCTTACAGAAGGGGGTGAAGATGATTTCTATGGTGTCATTAAGCACATATATGAGCTCGAGTACAATACCTCAACCATTGAAAAGAAGATTGTATTATTTTATTGTGATTGGTTTGATCCATCAAGAACAGGGACAAGAGTGGATTCAAAGTATGCCATTGTGGATATTCGAATGGATAAAAGATATGTCTTGTTTGATCCTTTTATAATTGCACATAATGTAGAACAAGTGTATTATGTACCATATCCTGCATCACGCACAGACAAACGGGGTTGGTGTGTTGCAATAAAGACAAAACCTAGAGGTCGTATAGATTCTAATGAGGTAGAAGTCGAGGTGCCATACCAAGTGGAGGAAATGTCACATGTTAATGACATCATTGAAGTTGAAGAAGTTATCCGATTGCACGATATAGATGCCGGTCTTCAAGAAGTGGACCCCAACAATGTACCATCAGTTGAAGGGTATATGGATGTTCAAACAAGTGAATCGGAAGAAGAATGCAGTGAAGAGGGACAAAGTGAAGATGAGGACGAATATTCATTTCACACATCTAGCAGTGAATAGAGTTAGGATGTCTTGTTGTACCCATGGGTGCTCGTAAACCCATACTTTTAGAGTTTTACCAAGAAGAAGTTATGAAATCATTTATGTAATTGCACTTTGCATGTTATTTCGACACCCTTTGTGTTTGAGTACTTATTTTGCTGATTAGAATTTATTATGCAATGGTTATGTGTGGATTAATTTTGCATTCTTATTTTCTGCTTCATTGTGTAGTAATGGCAAACAAAAACATCATCATCATCTTGTTCTCTTACTTTTCCTTTCCATTCAATTCTAAAAATATATTGACCCAATAGTTTTGTTTTTATGTTCAAGAGTATGGCAACAGGTGGTTGTGACCCTCCTATTCCACCTTCAGGAAACTCAAATAAGGAGAAGGGGAAGAAGAAATCTTATCAGATTAAGTTGATGACCCGTTTCAATAATGTAAATGGTTCAACTAGTCAGCCATCTACACCTACCTCTAACTCCACTGGTAGATCTGTTCCACCACCATTGCAAGTTCCTGGTTTGACAACTACTCCACCATTTATTCCACCTTCATTGGAAGTTCCTGCCTTCACACCTAGTCCACAACAAGTTGGTAATGATCAATGGAGATCATCACCCTCCCCCCATGTTGGTTCTAACCCAACAACTCCCACAAGTGTTGCACCAACACCTCCTACAGGGGATGGAGTTCGACATTCAAGTTCAGCGGCAAATTTTGAAGATGTTTCCAACAATCGTCCAATCATTACACCTGTTGGAGGAGGGTAACAAAAAATGAATTTAATGTTGGTAATTGTATAATGTATTATTCTAATATTTGACTTTTATTTTGGTATAGGTTTTATCCAACAAAAACAGCATCCAAAGCAATCACAGCTACCATTAAAGGACAGTTTGATGAGCCATGGGTGACTTGGGGACAGATCCCTCAGAGTCGCAGAGATGTTTTCTTTGAGCGTTTTAAGGTACACTTGTGTTTAATTCAATTTTTGATTTGAAGTTCGATTGGAATGATTGATTTTAATTGGTGGAAATGTCCTCAACCTTCTATGAATTGTTATACATAGTGTTGTTTGGGTGTTTTATGTTGGTAAATGTGGTTAATTGTATGATTTGGATTTAGTGTAGTAAGAACTGTTCTGCAGAAAACAGTATCCCTTCTAGAGATTGAAAGGCTCCCTCAATTGTGTTGTAACAATGTTTTCTGCTTCATTGAATTGGATTTATCCTTGTGTTTTGTTCTCCACAATTGAAAGATGAATATCGTGGGCTTCACCTATTCGTAAAGAGTCCTCTAAACCTCTCTAGAAACTCTTATTTCTATATCTCCTTCAATGCTAAATGTTTACCATAACTCTACAATCTTTTCATACTTCTCTACCTAAATGACCCCTTAAATTGCATAGTCTGCTCCGTGTGACGAAAACTAAAACTAAAGAAGAAAGACTAAAACTAAATTCAGTAAGTCAAATCTATAACAACATCAAATTATAACAAGAATTGTGATAGAATCAATCCAATTAGAATACAGAAAAGGAACTAGTAGTTAAACCTGCAAAATAAGAGACTAAGTCAAAACTATTCTAAAAATCAGAAACTGGAACTACTTAGCTAATTAGTGAAAAAGTTAGTAGAATCAAATTGTTAGTGCGTTTATCTTAGCAAAAACAGTTAGTAAAACTGACTAGGTTAGCAAAAACAGTTATTACAGATTAGTAGAGTTAGCAACTGAACAAGTATAGAAAAAAAATAGTAAGGTTAGTAAGTTAATAAATTGATTGAATCAGCAAACAAAGTTAGTAAAAACAAATTAGTAAAACTGAATGCATCAGCAAAATGATTAGATTAGTAAAGAATAAAGTCAAAAACAGATTAAGAAAAACTAGATAAACTACACTACTATGAGATAGAAATTTGAAGTCACTAAGCTAAGTCAGGTCAGGTATCATACTACTATTAAACTACCTCTGAATCTAATTCTACTAAATCAACTGTATATTAATTGTATGCTTTGCTTTGACTGAATTAAATCAATTACATGTTTAATTGAATATTTAAATCAATTACATCCTCTATCAACAACCATATCAACAATATGGCTAGTACATGCAGTTGGCATAGGGGCAACAAGAAGTGAATTTCTTACACCCGTCTTAGATATCATAAGGACCCTCATTTGCAGACAATTGATAAGAAGTGCATGATAGTATATTGTCTCAAATATATCCTATAGCGTTTAACTGTTGAGCCTGCATCACATAACCATGTAGCCTATCGAATTGAAGACCATCTAGCTTAAGCTGTAAACGAATGTGCAGTCCGACTAATTGAAGTCCGACCACATGATGCTGGAATTCTAACCATTTAACATTCATGTTTTTCGTCAACAGAGAAAGGTATCATGGAGGATTGAGGATGAAGAAAAGATAAAAAAGAATTTCCATACCAAAGCATCTCATAGATTATCTGAAATGTTTAAAAAAGCTCGAACACTAGGGAAAAAACCTAATTGGATGGGAGAGGAGGTTTGGAATAGTCTTTTGGAGAAGTGGAACATGCCACTTTATAGACAAAAGTGTGAAACCGCCAAGAAGAACAGGACATCTGACAAGGGTGGTTGTTTGCACACTAGAGGATCCATTAGCGTGCATGAGCATGCTATTCGTTGGTATGATGACATATCAATTTTATTTTACATTTCTACTCATTAATTTTACAAATATTTGTTGCTAACAACTTACATCTTCTTTGGTTACAATCACAGGAGCTTGGTCGGACAGTGCATGTCGATGAAATATTTCAGCAAACACATATTCGAGCATCAACAGGACAATTTGTCGATGAAAGGTCTAGGCGGACACATGTTAGTTTCTACTAACTCTATTATATTCTTTATTAGGTTTTAATTCTTATTTGGTCTATCTATTTAACGATAATCATATATATTCATTTAACAGGAAGAGTTTCAAGCAAGATTTTCTCAAATAAGATCTGAGACTGGATCTGTTGGTGCTTCAGCTACTGCTCCCCTAGACCCTGCAGATGAGGAAAGATTGAGGAACCAATGCTGGTTGGAGGTTGCTGGTGGAAGGTACAAGGGACGGGTATATGGCATTGGAAATGTCAGCGGTAGAGATGACTGTGTCGATAGTTACATACAACAGACACAGGAGTCTTCTTCTCAACAACCGATTGTGCAAGACATTTCTAACCTTCAAAATATAGTATCAACCCATGATGAGCAACTTCAGCAACTTCGGCAGATGAATTCTAAATTTGAAGGTTTTATTGGCGCCATATTGCATTACCTTGCGCCTCCTACAGCAGCAGCTGCACAAGAATTTCTTCAATCCCAAATTCTTTCACAAACTAATGTTCAACAACCACAACAACCACAGGAGGATCAACCACAGGAGGATCAATCACAGGAGGATCAACCACAGCAGGATCAACCACAAATGGATCAACCACAACATGATCGTTATCAAAAAAATTACTAGTTATGTTTTTAGAGTAGGGCATCTAGGATTCAAACTTATTCTCTGGAGAACTTATTTGAACTTTTATTTGTTCTAATTGACAATTTTGTAAACTTTTTTATTATGAATTAATGTTAAATGCTTGTCTCTAAGTTAAGACTTAACATGTCAAATGAATGAATGGATATAATAATGGGCAGGTGTTATGATTTGTGTTTGGAAATGCGTAAGTTTGATATTCATTTGACTGTAAAAAACTGAATATAATTTATATACGAATTATCCGTATATAAATTATATATGTTATATACGGATAATCCGTATATAAATTACATACGGAAAATCCGTATATAAATTATATACGGATACTCCGTATATAAATTATACACGGATAATCCGTATATACATTATATACGGAGTATCCGTATATAAGTTATATACGGATTATCCGTATGTAAGTTATATACGGATTATCCGTATGTAACTTATATACGGATTATCCCTATGTAACACTACCTACAACAGTATTATATACGGATTTTTGTTCATATGTAATCCGTATATAACCAAATGTTATATACGGATTTTGGGCCTTATATACGGATTTTGGCTGTAGATAATGACGGTTTTTCTTGTAGTGTAATAGCCTTTTTGGGGGTTACATTTCCAGAAACGTAAAACAATTTCTTCTCATGCGAACAATCTTTCTTCTTCCCCTAAGAGCACAACTTTCTCCCTTGCGCGACCTGGGTTTCGTTTCCCCTCCACCTTCTGTTCGCGCTGCCACGATTGTCCCTTCTCTTGGCGTCGTTGTTCTTCTTCGTGTGGTAAGTTTTTCAGACCTTCGCCATTTTTTTCCATTTTTGTCTGTGTGCTTGATAGTAAATTGGTATGAGATTTATATAATGGTGATAGGAATAGCAATGGTAGTGTTATTTGTTGATGAGAATCCATGCAAGGGAAGAGGGGGTTTAGCCATATGAATTGTAAAAATCTTATGATAATGTAAATTAATGTATAATATTACTTATAATGAAGATTAAAATCAAATTTGTTTGTACTAAATTCGTTGATAATGTAAATTGGTGTATATTATGAATTAGGGATGTAGAAATTAGGGGAATAAAATTTTGAATTGTATGTATTGAATTAGTTGATAATGTAAATTGGTTGATAATCTAAATTGGAGTATAATTTTGATATAGGGATATAGAAATTAGGGGAATAGAATTTTGAATTGCTTGTATTAAATTGGTTGATAATGTAAATTGATTGATAATGTAAATTGGTGTATAATTTTGAATTTGGGATATAGAAATTACGGAATAGAATTTTGAATTGTTTGTATTAAATTCGTTGATTTGGTGATGAAATAAACTTCAAGGTTAGGAATTATGAGACTAATTAATGTGTTGTTTTTTTGTCCAGATATTGTATATTTGTGGTGAGATTTTATAACTTCTTAAACGCAGACATTCTCCATTGTTGACCAGCTTTCACGCTCTCAGGTTCCTATTCTTAATACTTTCCTTTTAATATGAACATATAATTATTTGTTTGCTTGAATATATTGTTTGCATGAATGTATTGTATGTTGCATATGTAATTATTTGTTTGCTTGAATATATTGTATGTTGCATATGTAATTATTTGTTTGCTTGAATATATTGTTGTTGTGAATTAGCCTTAGTTTCTCGTTTGAGATTAATACAAAAATTATTTACTATCTCCAAATTTGTTTTGGACAAATGTACTTTTTACAAATGAATAGAGAGGAGATGATAATAATAATGTATAAGTATTGAATCTTGAGACAATTTAAGAAGAGTAATAACTTTTTCATAATTTATTCATATATATATATATATATATATATACATATAAATTTTAATATACATGTCTTAAATTTCATGAAAATTTGCAGTTATGTTTTGTATCGATCTTCGGGTGCATATTTGATTGTAATTTATAATCACTTTCATTTTGTGTAACATGAAGACCAATGCGAAATGCTGGAAAAATTTCGTGAAATTTTAGATATGTTGTTTAAAATTTATATGTTTAATAAACTAAAAAACGGAATCTTCTTGAATGGGATGGGGTCACACCTTGAATAGAAAAGTGATCATTAAAGATTATTGAAGTTGTCTAAACAATTTCAGTAAATATGTGCATGGATTGAGATTGGATTAATTCCTCACACATCAACGCTGAGTACGAGAGAGGGGTAGAAGAATTTATACAGTTTGCACAAGTAATGAAAGTAGAAGTGATGATGAAGTCAAGTTTAGAAGTCCTTGTGTCAACTGTTTGAGTGAGAGAAAGTTAAACGCAATCGATATTAGAGAACATCTTTTATGTGATGGTTTCCTACGAAGTTATACAACATAGATATGGCATGGCGAATTAATATACTTTCCAACTGTCTCTCCAACTGAAAATGTATTTGATTCCACCATGGAAGATCGACTAGAAGAAGACAAATTAGAGGACATGATCCACGATGTTGGCGTAAAAGCTTTTGCCCAAGCGCATGTGTATGAAACGATATCAACTTATGTGAAGACTCCTTTGTATGTTGGTTCAACTAAGTTCACACGATTGTGAGCGATGTTAAGGCTCATGAATTTGAATGCAACCAATGGATGGAATGATAAAGATTTAAAGAATTGTTGACGTTGTTAAATAAAATGATGCAAGATGGAAATACAGTACCCCTCATAATTATGATGCAAAAAAAAATTCTTTGTTTGATGGGTATGGAGTATAAACAGATACATGCATGCTACTACTATTAGACGACCTGAGCACTCAGGACGAGTGCGTACTGCTGGAACTGGCATAAACATTACACAGTTTTTTGGAGTTCCTCGCGTCACACTTAATACATACCCAATCAAGAGTATAAAGAAAGGTTGATGCAGGAGATCAGAAAGAAGGTCAGAGTGTAGTTGTATGATGAAGTCACTTCATAAGTGATTGAAAGGGTTATGCGCCAGTTTCAGCAGTAGTTTGAGAGTTATGGCATGCATCTGCAGTCATCTCCTGTAGTGGAACATGTTGTGCTTCCCACAGGTAAAATTAATAATCATTTTTGTTTAATAATTTACTTATTGTATAAGATAACATTTAGTTTGATAGGTAGAAGCAATAAAGGAAGTTGCTCAGCTTCAGGCGTCGTAGGGGACGACATGGACAAGACTCGTCCATGTCAGCTATATGTTTTACATGGTACCAGGATCATGTTAGTGGCTCATGGTACAGTCTTTGAGGCATCCACTGTAGTTCGTGGTATGAAGCTAACAGAAGATGAGGTGAAGGTCACGGTAGATGAAATTGTGGTACTAGTTGCGATAGTTCATGTGCCAACAAATGACACAAACATTTCAATCTTTCCTCGCTTGGCCTAAATATTTGGTTGGTTCTATTTCTGACCCCTCGGTATGGACTCCTATTATATACTTCTCAATTTTAAACTTTACTTGTTATTGACATCCAAACCTAACTAATTTTTCATGTAACAGCAGACAGGTCAAAAGGAAAGTCCTACACCGAAGAAGATTCATTAATCTGAGGACAATCCTCTTGGTACGTTACACGAGCTTTCTAACATCATTGCAGATGCGCCAATGATTATTTCATGGGATTCTACTATATTTGGAAGAGACTCTGAGATCCCATTATACTTACATAAGCAAGATGTTTTGGAGCTTGCATTAGGAAAAGAAGAACTTAATATTACCCTCGTTCAGTTGTGAATGATGTAAGTCTATGAGCACTTTTCTATATAAAATTGATTTATCAAGTTACTTATATGAAATCATTTTTTGATTTTAGGTATATGTTTGGTGTAACTAACAAGATGGAGTTCAATGATGTATATGGGTTTATTGACTCCCAAATGACTCACGAAGGAAATAAATTTGATGACATCCAAAAACATACGTCACCAGTTGTTTTGCAATTGGGAGAAAGCTATATTTTGTCCCTTATATAACTGGGTAAGTGAAGTTTGTTAACTTTAAAGTTTCATTTTTGATTTTAATATATAACGATTAAGTTATTACAAATTTCAGGCATCATTGGAAACTACTTGTGGTTTCCATACTGGAGAACACTATTGTCACTAGTAAGAAAACACTTTTTTAACGTGCCATATACGCTTTGGTTTATACGAAACTGAAGCTATAAAAACATGGTGGCATTTCAGTAAATATGACGAAGTTATATGCCTCGGTTCACTGAAAGGAATATGCATCAGTTGTACACTTAGCCCATGTGGTACGGTGTTATTGCCTCAAATGTATACTTAACTGAGGTAATATTTATTTACTTTCACAAATGCATACAGGGTTTCATTTACGCAAAAACAATTCTTCTTCCTTGCGAATCCACTGTTCCATTTCTCCCTCTCGCGGCTGAGTGTCCTCTCTTCTCACATTCACTACCTCTAGTGCCACCTAGAACCTTCTTCTACTTCTCTTTCTTACTCATCCTATTTCATACCAAAGCCCAAAATTTCCCTTATTCATAATCCCAATTCTCCTTATTGATAAACGAAAGCCCTAATCCCTAATTATCTTTCACTCTTTTTCTCTCTCAGCGATTCATCTCTCTTGAATCCAATCCATGTCACCTATGGGTCCCGGCTTCCGATTTCTTCCCCACCGACGAAGGGCTACTAGAAACTTGTCCCAGTAAGATCACCAGAAACTTGTCCCAGTAAGACCATATCACCGTGGTTGATGTCTACAAGCTCGACCCATGGCTCCAGGAGCAACCGCGCCACCAAGAAGGGCTACTAGAAGACCACTGGAAAGGACCGCCCTGTGGCCCATGGCGACCGCACCGTGGGGATGAAGAAGACCCTTGTGTACCAGATTAGTCGAGCCTCACATGGCGACCACACCGTGGTGTTGTAACGGTGCTTCCTCCACAAGGGTTCCATCTTCGTCGTCTTTGCGATGCTAGAAGCCTTGTTTGATGGAAATTAAGAGTGGCCTTGCGTTCGAGGTGTGGTGGTCTCCATTCTCAGGCTTTGCATGTTTTTATTGAATGTTTTGATTTGGGGCTTTGTAGGCACTCTTCTTCATTTTCACAAATTTCTCCTGGTTCCAAAATTAAGGTTATGCAGATGGGGGAAAGAGGAAAAACATTTTGCCTTCTTACCCTTGCACTGTTGCGAAGAGGATGGAGACGCGCAACTCTCAGCCATGGATGACAGCTTAAGGAGTTCGCGATTGAAGCTCAATGTTGTGCTTGCAAGGAAGAAAAGAACTCATCTGCGTCAATGAAGGTACGCGCCATGAAAAGGATTTGCGATTTCTAAGTTTGGTTTTTGCGTCAATTATTTCTATGATTCTATGTGCAAGTTGGGGTGGAGAAGATTGAATCAAGGAGGCGCTATTTTCTTTCTGGTTGTGTCAAATTGGTGGTCCGGTTGCGGAGCAGAAAGGGAAAGCATCATTGCCATTCAAAAATTGTAACCTTGGGGTTTTCTCAAATTGGGTTTCTGAAATTGGGAAATCTTGGGTCTCTATTTTGATCTCGGGTTGGGATTTTCTGGTTGCGCGAGCGAGTGATGTGAAGGAGGGCGCAAATGTATATTTCCAAGTTTCAAAAATCAACTGAAAAACACTTTGACTTGCACCACTCTGTTTCAGGTTCCTCTACCGTTAAAGCCACTCCTCACTTTGAAGGTTTACACATGGCTTCCACTACACCACATGACCAACCGCAATGGGAATTCTCCTCTGACATGGAAATGGATTTTGGATCTGAAGAGCATGCTTCCATTATGTATGTTGCCTTACCAGTTGATAAAGAGTTGCAACCTGATGAAGAGCACGCTTCCATTGTGTATGTTTCCTTTTCATATGAAAATACTAATGCTTCCATTGAGACAAAGAACGATGATGTTGAGTCTAGTTTTCGTCCAAACTTCCCAGTACCAGAGAGTCTACTCCATAATCTGCCTCCAAATGAGAAAATACATCAGATTGTTTCAAGGACTACAATGTTTGTCTGCAAACATAGAAGTCAGTCATAAATCCTTCTTAGGATGAAACAAGGAGATAATCCAACCTATGGATTCCTGATGTCGGATCATCATCTTCATGCATACCGCTTCGGCTCAGTATGAACCGAGTCCTAAACTCTATAAAAAAACATGTTACTGCCTCGGTTACCTAAGAACTGAGGCATAATCCTATCTCGTTTTTACCTCGGTTCATAATCGAGGCATAAAGCCTACCCCTTTTTACCTCGCTTGTATATGCCTCAGTTGCAGAACCGATGCCTATAAGCAAAAATAATTGTTGTCGTTGACCCTTACTGCACTAGTGTGTGTGGTTATGCTTATTGCACAAGTCTTCTCCCAAACATCTTAGACAAGTAGTACATTGGTAAGAACCTTAATGTTTGGACTTTATTTGTTATATAAATGTATGCTAAAGTCATTTTTTTTAATAATTCCCTTGCAGCACATATGATGTTGTCCGGGAGATCAACTGCTAAAACTAAAAAGCTTGCATAGTTGGTCCTTAAGGTTTGATATTTTAGTCCATACTTTCTTATAATAGTTTTATTCCAATGATGTTCCTTAACATTTTATAATTATGATGATGTATTGTAGTGTAATAGACAAAATCGGTGATATGAGTGTTATTACTACATAATGTATTGGATGATGATCACTATTTGTGCCCATATTACAAGTGGATGGGAAACGGTAATATTTGGTTTTAATGAATTTTTCTCTCTCTATAGTTTAGAATTCATATAAACTAATTGAAATCATTGTGATTAAAATCATTGTATATTGTGCAGAGATTCAATTCTACACTTTCAATTGTCGAGAAGTCTCTTAAATACACAAGGAAAACACTTGCAAAATATGTAATTCAACTCTATAATAGTATGTAGATATATAGTAAGTTGTACATTAGCATATTTATGATTAGGTTAACTATATGTACATTGGATTAATTTATGATTCTAAGTTGATTTATGGTTAAAATTCTATGTACATTGAATTGATTTATGATTTATTATAATTTTCATTGAAAATAAGCTTCTGGAATATTGTATTTGTGTGTTGTGGACAATTTTTATTATGCAGGTTTGTTTTTGTAGTAAGGTTTGTTACAGAAACAAACCTATCTTTTAAAACCAAATATCGTAGAATAGGCATCAGTTGTGACCATAACCAAGAGAGTATGACCTCTATGGTATCAATTCTAGCCACAACCGAGGTAAAAAGTTTGACGAAAAAAAAAACACAAAAATACCCTCTACTACCTAGGTTCAACCCCTAATCGAGTCAAAAGAGCCCTCATACTACTTCGGATCCCCTAAACCGAGGCAATAAACCTCGCAATAAAAAAAATTATATGAAATATCTTATACCGCTTCAATTGCATTTGAATCGAGGCAAAACCTTACCTATTTTTGTCTCAGTTCTAAAACGAGACAAAATGTCTACCTTTTTGTCTCGCCTGTATGTACCTCAATTGTTGAAAAGCTGAATATAGACAAAAATAACCGATATATTTTCCCTTTAATACATAGTGAAAGATCTATAAAAAAACAAAAACAAAATGTATTTATATAATGATAACAACTGCATATTTCAATTATTTTACATATTAATCATTGGTAGATTATATATATATATATATATATATATATATTAAAAAATAATTCTAATTTGGGTATTAATTATAATTATATTAACATAATTATTTATATTAAATTATATTGAAATGAAACATAGTAACAAGTTAGTGAATTATGTTTTTATGAAAAATATATATTACATTTATTTTGATTGATATAAATAAAGAATATTAGTATAATATCATTACAATATTTACATTTCTTATCAGTTAAAAAGAGTATCGAGTATTTTGATAATAAATTAATATAATTTATTCGTTTTATAAAATTGTATGTTAATTATGAAGAACTTTGTATTTAATTGGAGGATAAATTTGAGGAGATCCATGTTTAGGATTTGATATCCTATAATCATGGGTTACAATATAGTTTGTATATAATACAATATATATTAATACCAAGAATCACGCTAAAAAATCTAGAATTTTACGTGTAAATATGAGATATCATTAAAGATCTAGTTTCAAAGTGATTCATCATAACTCATCATAACCAACCTCCATCAAGGTCTAATATAGCAACTAACCTTATCGATATGGAAATCATAAATAATTAGAATAATAGAGTATATATATTAAGGAACACATTTGATTATATAACCTCCCTATATTTTTTCTTCAATGAAGCTATAAAAGAGCTGTATAATTATAACATGAAAACAATAAACTCCACTCCTTTTAGCAAGTGCAATAAATTGCATTAGTGATATTCTTTTGACTTTTTGTATGGAAAAATAATAAAAAATGAGCATTTTTAATAAATAAATTATACCACATAAAAAATACAGTAAATAAATTTTAAAATGTAAATTGTATTTAAGATTTGCAATGAAGTATTCAATTAAATTGTGACAGTAAGATTGTTAATAAAAAAGAGTGGTTAATATAACCTGGAGAGATGAAGATAAAAATTATTAACCATGTTTAATTAAGAAAATGGGAAAAGTGAAAACTTTAATTTTAGTGTTTAATTTGATACTGCAGAAGTAGATTGCGTTTAGATATGCGACAAATCCGCATTCAGAAAGTGGTCAAAGATCGAGGTCGGTTATTTTGCAATGAACTTTTTATCCGTTAATTCGTTATTTTCAACATCTCACCAGCGTAATGCATGGTCATATGAGTAAAGGGTTGATTATTAGCAACTTGTATAAATAGTCATTATTTTAGTTTCTATAATATTTTTTTATAGAATTACAATTTATGATAAATATATATTTTAAATTAAAACATTTTTAAAATTATTGAGATTTATTCAATATTATAAAATAAATGATGAATAGGTTAAAAAGTGTGATTACGAAAAGAAAATAAGAATTTACAATACAATCATTCAATTAATTTAGAAACACCATAAAAGACTGAAAGGATTATTTAGCCAATTAGATAAAAGTGTTTCTTTTATTACTCACACACATATATATTGAACATCTCACGTTAATTAGTAATATAACGATGAAATAATATACATAAATTTATAATATTAATTTAAACTTAAACTTAAAATCTAAAGTAGCATTTATTCTAACTATTATTGTTAAATACAATGAAATATCAACCATTACTAATTCTAATTTTGTTTAGACGTTTTCCTAAACTATACTATTTTTTTCTCTCTATGAACTTCTTCCGTTCTTGAAGTGGGCAATGGTCATTCATATGTAAATAGTGTTAGAGAATTTGGAAGAGAAAAGTAAAGAGTAAAAATGTTTGTATTATTGAAACAGATTAACCAAACGGTATTTATATACAACGTACAAGTATAACTATAAAAGTAACTCACAAAACCAGTAAACTAAAATTGTTTGACTTGTTTTACTTAATACTCGCCTTCAAGTCAAACACTCAGAAGGTCTGACCCCAATTTCGTATCTTAATCACTCAAGTCTTTCGATCTTTACAGCTTTTGTAAAAACATCTGCGAGTTGATCTTCAGTGTTGCAATAGATCAACATTATTCTTCCTTTGCTCACCATGTCTCTAAGGAAATGATATCTCACCTCTATGTGCTTGCTTCTGCCACGGCTGACGGGATTTTTGGAGAGATCGATGGCAGAAACATTGTCTATCTTCAGTCCCAAAGGTGCCTTCATAGGGATCATCAACTCCCTCAGAATTTCTTCACATCAGACCCCCTGACATGCTGCATAGCTACCAGCTATATACTCAGCTTCGTAGGTAGACATAGCCACAACAGGCTTCTTCTTGGAGCACCACGAAATTGGAGATCCATTTAGCATAAACACATAACCTGATGTGCTCTTCCTCTCAACACAGTCACCACCATGATCCGAATCTGTGAAGCCAATAAGCTCTAGGTTTTCTCCATCAGTATCGCGTGTTCCAAAACGAAATAGGATGCCAAAATCTGTAGTACCTTTGACGTATCTCAACACTTTTTTAGTTGCCAGCATGTGTGCCTTTCTTCGGTTTCCCCATAAATATGCTTATCAACCTCACACTAAATGACAGGTTCGGTCTACTATTGCACAAAAACCGTAACGAGCCAACAATATGCTCTTACACGGTTGCTTCAACATTTTCTTCATTCTCACAACTCAGTAACTTTAAGTACATCTCTATTGGACTCTTTACAGAGTTGCACCCAGACATATTAAAACGTTCAAGCAGTTCCTTAGCATACTTCCTCTGATGTAGTATCAGACCTGCTGCAATGTAAGTGAATTCCATCCCCAAGAAGTAGCTCAGCTTCCCTAAATTTGTCATCTCAAATTCAGACCTCATAAGCTTCTTCAATTCATTTATATGCGCTGGGTTTGATCCAGTGATGAGTAGATCATCCACGTACAAACAGATGATCAACTGCTCCTTTTCCTTGTCTTTTTTCACATACATGTCGTGTTCCACAACACATCTAGTGAAGCCAAGTCCAAGCAAGAATGCATTTATGTGCTTGTTCCAAGCTTTGGGAGCTTGCCTCAGACCATATAGTGCTTTCCTCAACCTGTACACATAGTGCTCTTTGCCTTTGCTAGCAGATCCAAGTGGCTGCTGGATATACACCTCCTCTTCCAATGGGCCATGGAGAAACGCGGATTTGACGTCAAGCTGACACAACAACCATCGCTTCGCACAAGCTACAGCTATTACCAACCTGATGGTTTCCATCCTAGCAACTGGTGCAAACACTTCATTAAATTCTAAGCCTTGTCTCTTGAGGAAGCCCTTTGCCACTAAACGAGCTTTGTATCTTGACACAGATCCATCAGGTCTAAGCTTATGTTTGAACACCCACTTCACTCTGATACTCTTCTTCTTGGCAGGGAGGTTGACAAGCTGCCAAGTTCCATTCTTCTCGATGGACTCTATTTCTTCTCTCATAGCGTTTCGCCACATAGGTTCTTTTAGTGCTTCAACTTCATCTATGGGTTCTGCCCTAGCCAGTAGAGCCATGTGAACTAGATCACCTTCATCCTCTATTTGCGCATCTGAGTAAACCTCGCACTCACCAAATCTCTGTGGCTGCACCTGCTGCCTTCGTGGCCTGCTAGATTCATCACCTTGCATATGCCTTTTGTCCTCTGACATTGTTGTTGACTCCACTATTATAGAGTTATCAACACTTTCCACTATCCTGGTCTTCAGCAGCTTGGTGCTGGCTCCAATCCCAGCATTAGTCTTCCAAAATTACCACATCCCTACTTAAGGTAACTCTCTCTTCAATTGGGTCAAAGAGTTTATATGCTCCAGTTGGATGATAACTGATGAACACCATTACTTTGCATTTATCTTCCAACTTATATCACCTCTGATATGGGACATGCATGTGCGCAAGTGACCCGAACACTCTCAAATGGCCAACTATCGGCTTTTCTCCAGTCCACGCCTCAAGTGGCACCTTCTTTTCTAGCTTCTTCGTCGGACACCTGTTGAGTAAGTGGACAGATGTGGACACCGCCTCGCCCCACAGCTTTCGTGGCAAATCCTTCTCCTTCAGCATGCTTCTGGCCAGATTAAAAATCATACGATTCCTCCTCTCTGCAAGCCCGTTATGCTGAGGAGTGTATAGAGTCGTGATCTCATGTACAATCCCATGCATCTGATAGTGATTCTCAAAAGCAGCAGAGATGTATTCTCCTCCTCCGTTTGCCTTAGTATTTTCAGCTGCTTGCCACTCTCTCTTTCAACATGAGCTTTGAATTGAATGAATGTCTATAGTGCGTCGCTCTTTGCCTTAATCAGATACACCCAGATCATCCTACTGAACTCGTCAACGAATAAGATGAAGTATCTGTTTCCAGCAATCGTTGGCACCTCAACTGGACCACAAATGTCCGAATGTATGACGCTTAGACAAGCTTTAGCTCTCATATTCAATTCGTTCTTAAATGGATTCCTCGTCTGTTTCCCCGCCATAGATGTTTCACACACTGTTTCTAGTAGAGCAATCTCAGGCAAGCCATGAACCATCCTCTTTACACTGAGTTGTTGCAAACTTCTGAAATTTAGGTGGCCATATCTTAAGTGCCATAGCCAACTTTCTTCACTTATCTTCACTAAAGCCATGCACTCGGAATTTTCTACCGCTTCCAAGCTAACCTGAAAGGTTCTGTTCTTGGAGATCTTGGTTCTCAAGATCATATTCTTATCACTATCAAAGAGCTCAACCTTGTTATTCTCCATCACCACATTAAACCCCTTTTGGATCAGTTGTCCAACACTTAGAAGATTGCACCTCATGTCTGGAACAAACAACACACCTATGATCACTACACCTGACCCATTCTTCCTCTGAATCACAACATCTCTCATGCCTTCAACTCTCAGAGTACTGTCATCAGCGAACTTGACTCTACTCTTCTTTGAATCATCAAAGTTGATCAATTAGTCTAGATGGCACGTCATATGGTTCGAACACCCAGAAGTGGTCACCATCAGAGTTAGAGGTTCTGAATCTGAATCCTCCTGAGCGACATTTGCTTCCTTAGCTTGATGTCTCTTTTGTTTCCCTTCATCCACATAGCACTCTGAAGTGTAATGTCCATACTTGTTACAGTTGAAACATTTAATGTTTCTTTCATCCTTCTTTTGATAGTAACTCTTCTCTACTCTTCCATCTTTCTCCACTGATACAGATTTATCAACGTTGTCATTCTTGTCTTTATCAGCCTTCCAATTCCCTTTTGATCGTTTCCTTTCCATTTCTTTGATTTCTTCTTTCCGTCGTGTTTGGAATGGTGCACTTTCAACACCTGTTCATCGTTCTTGGTTGGGTTTCTGTCCATCATCCTCATTTCGTGAGCTTCCAGCGAGCTTTGAAGTTCTTCAACCTTCATCTTCGAAAGATCCTTCGACTCTTCTATCGCAACCACTATATAATCGAACTTTCGTGGTAGCGACCTCATAATCTTCTCCATAATCATCAGATCGTTAATGACTTCCCCGCACCTTTTCATCTGATTCGTAATGGTGAGTATCTTGTTGAAATAGTCACCAACTTTGTCGTTGTCTTCCACTGCAGTAACTCATACTGCCTTCTAAGGGTTTGAAGCTCCACCTTCTTGATCTTCTCCCCTCCTATGTGACAACGCACAAGTATGCCCCATGCCTCTCTAGCAGTAGAAGCATTCTGAATCTTCTCAAAATGGGTATCATCAACACACTGATGAATGATGAAGAGTGCCTTGTTATCCTTCTTCTTGAATGCGGCTTTCTGCTCTTCAGTTGCACCACCGCCAAGCTCACGGTCATCACCTTCAATAACGTCACTCACGTCTTGGAACTTAAACAACACCCTCATATGTGTGCTCCATCTCATCCAGTTCTTATCCGTGAGTATTGGAAGGTTTGTTCTAGACATATCGCTTCCCGCCATCCTTCAGACATGCACTTCTTCAAGAACTCAAATCTTGAATGTCACCTTTCTTCTTGCTTCAAGTACCAATCACCCGCACCATACTGTGTTTCTGTGATTTCTTGAAGTAACCTAGGTCTCTTCACAACCTACGCTTTGGATACCAATTCTGTTAGAAAATTTGGAAGAGAAAAGTGAAGAGTAAAAGTGTCTGTATTATTGAAACAGATTAACCAAACGGTATTTATATACAACGTACAAGTGCAACTGTAAAAGTAACTGACAAAACCAGTAAACTAAAACTGTTTGACTTGTTTTACTCAATAAATAGTTGCAACACATATAATAAATAGATCTTAAGTTAGTTATTTAAAAGTTAATTAAAGGTATTGTAACAGGAGCTTAATCATACTATGAAGTAAATACTTTTGGATAAATTGAATGAATTCTATATATTCTTAATAACAATAACCAGAAACGTGATTAGAATATTTTATATGAATAAAATAAACTTATTTATTTATAGTTAAATCATACCTTCAAACCAGAGATTTTATGTTCCTATTCAACTTTTTAGTACAATGAACAAAATTATTAATGAGAATTATATTGAATACTATAATCACCAACAATGTTTAAATATAGATTTAATATATATTACGGATTAAGTTGTACTGATAATTGAATATAATTGAATATGATTATCTGAATTAATATTTACTATTTAGTATTAGTATATTGATAAAAAAAATAATTAGTATAACTTATATACCTAATATAACGATTGTTTTTTCAAATTAAAATTCTAAAAAGTTGCAACAAAAATAATTTATAATATAAAAATTGAGATTGTATATAATGTTTTTTCACGTGAAATTTTTTAATATAAAACAAGTTCAAACAGTAAATGTGAACATGTAAATGTATGTTCAATAGAACTCCAATCTCGGTACACCATATTGTTAAAAGACTTTATGTATGTAATATATTAAATATTTAATATTAAATTATAAACTCAATGTGTTTTATTAACAAATCTTATTTTATTATAGTATAGTATGTGAAACAAGTTATAAGAGTTTCATCCTAACTATTACTTATTAAATTTGAATATCAATTTGGGCCGGATTCAGATTCATCTTTATCAATGGAGTATAATGCAAATTTAGTATTTTAATATTTATATTTAACTATTAACTTATCATATTAGTTGGATACAATTTGTTTTGGTTCTCAAGTGTGTATCTACGAAGGTCCCTCATCGAACAATGTAAAGAAGGGAGAAGTAGAATAATATTATGAAAAAGAGAGAATTGGGTAGTTGTATATCATTGGAGTGTTTCCAATTTTGTACAGAAAATGTGTATGAAAAGTTTTTGGTGAAAGTCTCACATCGATTAGAGATAAGAACAATTATAATATATAAGTGGGTGCAAACTTCACTTTACAAATCGATTTTGTGAGAGTTGAATTAAGATTAAACTCTAAATATGGTATCAGAGTCTATCCTAGCGAGATCTTGTTTTTGCTAAAAAAAATTGCATTAAGGTTTGCAAGTTTAGCCAAAAAAAAATTGTATGTTGTGTAATAATATTTTTGTTGACATCCTAACCACATTCAATGTTGAATGTTGTGCTTTTAGAAAGAGGTTAGTATTTATATTTTTTTTTTGTACAATAACTTTGTTGATGGATGTGTGGTGTGATCTAACTTCGCGATGTACAAGGTGATAAGGATTAATGATGGATAAGGATTGTCATCGTCAATGAGTCTGTGTAGATCACTCGTGGCAAGAGTGGTTCAAACAGGTTTGTGACAACATATCATTGTCTATTTCAAAGCGTGAACAAGAAAAGATCATGTTGAAGATTCATTGAACATGTCTTTATGTGTGACTTTTATTGATCAGAGAACATGTTGGTTCTCAAGTCTATATTCACCAAAGTCTCACATTCAGTGGTATAAAAAAGAGAGCAATATAAAAGTACTAAAAAAATGAAGAGTTGATTTCTCAATTGTTACTATAACTTAACAAGTCTCTTACATGTACGTAGGACTTAGTTATGTGTCATTATAGGGTTTGCAATTTTGTCTAAAAAAATTGTATGAAAAGAATTATAATTTTTGCCAAAAACATTATATGAAGATTTTCCATATTAATTACTAGAAATATTGAGTAATAATATTTTTTTTTGTGTACTCGTGAATCCAAGTCTTGAAGTGCAACATATGTTAAGTTAACTGTTTGCTTTTATTTTAGTTCTTATAATGTTTTTCCACTTAAAGAGTTTTTTTCTTCTTCTATTGCTAGTTAATTTGAGCAGCTTATTCAGGTTATGAGTTCATGTTGGCTCAACTATTAAAAGAAAAGAACTTCTGTTTTAGTTTTCAATAAATGAAATAAATATACCAAATATAGTAAAAAACTCACATGTATAATTTTAATAATAATTTCTATAATGAATTTTATGTATTTTAATATGAACTTTTAATGAAAAAGTATTATACCAAAAATAAATTTAAAATTTAAAATATATCTCAATAATATATATATATATATATATATATATATATATTATACATCAATTTACATTATCAACCAATTCAATCCTAACAATTCAAAATTATATAAAACCTAATTCAAAATTATATAAACTTAAAAATTATATAAACCAATTAATACAAATTATATAAAAAATTATAATTAAAAAACTTACCAGGAAGAAGAAGACGCCACGACGTGGAGGAAGCCGTGGAGGAAGGCGCCAAGGCCAGCGGTGCAGTGGGGGTGGTTCAACGGGGGTGGTTCAGCAGGGCATTTTGCAACGGAGGGCGGTGCAGCGACGACGATTCAACGGCAGTGCAGTAGCGTGGACTCGTCAAGCAGAGCACCAACACGAGAACAATGGAGGCAGAAGCAATGAAGGGCGAGACGAAGAAGAAAGGGAGTAATGAATAAAATGAAGCAGAAGAAAATGGAGGGTGAGACGAAGAAGAAGAAAGAGTGATCGCGCAGGGCGAAGAGGAGAATGGACAGTAGGGTAAAATTTTTTGATTCTATGAAGTTATGGAGAGAGCTACTACCTCAGTTCTACCATTAACCGAGGCATTAAACCCATATACGCCTCGGTTAACCAACAAATCGATGCATATGCGCATTGGAAAAAAAAAATTTCTGAAATGGCATCTCTGAAACTTTCTTCCACTTGTACACTTCGTTCGATGCCAACCGAGGCATAAACAACTTTCCACACTGGTTCTAAAGGAATCGATGTCGTAGGGGTTGAACAAAGAGAATAGGAACCTTCTATAATCAGACCTGTTAGTTCTGGGCAGGACATATTGTCTCAGTTTTGTGCAAAACCGAGGCAGTAAGTTAGGTGACAGGCAAAAAGTCAGTTTTGCAGAGGGGCAGGTGAGATTTTGGCAGAGTATTAGACATCGATTTTTATTTTAACTGAGGTAATATTGATTATATGTTTTGGTTCCCTTGAACCGAGACATATAAGTTTGTCAAAACTATAGAAATGCCACCGCATTCTGATAGGCTTCAATTTCTTCTATACCGAAACCTATTGTGCGAGGTTCTATTGTGCGAGGTTAAATGCTGTTGTTTTACTAGTGTATATATAAAAAAGCAATCAATAACCTAGAGAGATATACCTATCGTTAAATGAAATTGGATTTATGGAAATTCTTTGACCTGTAAAATTATTTACAATTTTGCTCAATTTAATATGGTGTTTATTTTAAATTCATTAAAATTATGATTAAATGTTAGATTAAAATTGATTTGTTATGTTTCTCACATATTTGGCTTGAAATTTTGAATATTAGTGACTTGAATTGGATTGGCATATTTAGCAATAGATACTAGCTAGTGTAGTATTTTCTTTAATTACTCTTAATGTTTTTAATCTACATGAATTTTAGTTTATTTTTGTGTTGTTTTGTTTATTTTCTTTCGATGACTATTCAATGCACGTATGGTAGTTTTTGTTTATTTATAAACATGCGCAATGTATGACATACTTACTATTTATTTATACGAATATAAAGTATTTAAATTATATTTTTCATAAGAAATTTGTTTCAAAACAAAAATATCTGTATTATATAGAAAAAATGGGCAATATTTTTTTTTGAAGATAATATTATTATATGGATCATGTGATTGGAACCACAGCCACATGAACACAACTACAAAACATTTCTCTTTCAAACTCTTATTATTTTTCTAATTTACTAGTGACGTATAAATATTTTCCTGGATAAGAAATAACCATTTAAAAATTTTAAACTACTGAGATAAAATTTTATTCAGTGGTCGGAAATCGAAGTCTTATATTTTTGTTACTCGTAGCATTTCTACATATATGGTTATAAAGCATCTCTCTTTGAGGATATTTATTGTGTGTACCAATAAAAATTGGAAATTTCAAATACTGAAAAACAATTATATTTTATTTGGAAGACTTAAACTTCACTTTCAAGTAGTGTCTTTTTTCTATCCTTTCCAATGCACATAAGTTCTATAAGCCACCTTTGCCTACACCACTCACTAAAAGTTTATTACTATGGATTAATCTTGGTTGGGACCAGCATTTCTTAAAAAAAAAAACCTATCTTCCTTTCCATAACTAACTTCTTTCTTACTTCCAACAATGTTTATCCATAAATCTAAAACATTTTTGTTTGCATGTTGTCTAAACAATCTGCTTAGCTATTGGAAGTTTATGAACAGAAAAAAAAATAGTGTTAACTTCCAGAAAACATTCCTGTCTTTATCAATTTATTCTTAGAAAAAAAATGTTCTAAACATAATTGACATATGAGAAAAAATTGTTAAGTTGTAGTAACTTTTGGTATAAAGCTTTTACAATATAGTTATGTTAAAAGTGATAAAAAGGTTTTATTTAATTTTGTTTGTATTGAGTAGTGATATTTACATTGAAAAAAGGAAGTCCTTAAAAGTTAGATTTGATCCCTAAAATTTCTCTGGGAAGTGGCCTACTAGATTGAATTCTTAAGTTAAGTTTGAAAGAAAAAAAGAAAGGAAAGTGAAATGATTAAAATGACAAGGGAGTAATAACATAACATGGGGTTGTGTGCTGAGACTGACACATACAGGTCCCGCCTAGTTGGGTGAACAAGCACACTTCTCTTAACCTACCTTCCACTTCAACTCTAACCCAGGAATGATATTTATTTATTTATTTTTAAAATTTAAAAATAAAAACGTAAAATAAGGAGAATTTATAATTTTGTATAGAAATTAAAGGATTAAAAAGATAGTTAATTATGAAAATATTATTATTATTATCATTCGACCAACACACATAACATAACCCTATTTAACAACATCCCCACCCTCAATGTGTTTCCCATGCAGTTGTCCTCTTCAACTTCCAACACCCACTGACACATTCTCTCACTCATCTTTCTATCTCTCTTGATAGTTTTCATCTCGCAAACTCAACTGAAAGAACACCTGTTTTCTCCCTTTTCTAAATACCTACCTACCTAGCTTCCTTTTCTTACTCTGACAAATTCGCTTCCTATTCCTCCCCTTTCTGAGCCACCCCAAGAAGTAGTAGTAGCTGCCTAGCTAGCTTAGTAGTTAGTAGTTGAGCTTAGTTAGTACTACTTCTCACTTTTCACTTCTCAGGCACACGTTATCTATATATCTATCTACCTCTTTCTTTAACTTATATCATCACCACTATTTCTGACACACCCATCACTCACACTACTCTTTAGTTAACAATGTCTACCAGAAGATCTCGTTCCAGACAAACGCCAGTTTCCACTCAGATCACTGATGCTCAGATCACTGATCTCGTTTCCAAGTTACAGCACCTTATACCTGAGCTTCGCGCAAGACGTTCCGACAAGGTACTAATAATACTAATCATACTATTATTTTATTATTTTTATTCAACTCACTTAACTTCCTTTCTCTTCTCTCTCATTTCTACTTTCTTATTATCTTTTTTTATTTATTTTACAATTCTATAATTATTACGTCATTTCTTTAAGTTTCTCTCTCATTTTTTTCTTCTATATATACCTTTTTCCTCCTCTCCTGCATCCTGATTAATAGAGAGACGTACATAAGCATTTTTATAATAATAGTAATAGTTTTTCTTATTTAGTTGCTATCTCTTTCACCGTTCTCTCTCTAACACGAACAAGTCACATGCAGAAGACACAAAAACACAGATTTTCTGTGGCTTTGGTTGGCCTTGCTAGATAAGTCACGCGTGTGTCCTCCCATTAATGTTATTTTACCCACAACTTGTGAGGGTGTGGGACGTGGATATTCCCTCTTGCCATCATTGACTATATATGTATTCTTAGTGTCATTAAATGCAAAAATGTGGCAAATAATGAAATTAGTTTCTATAATTATTTTGGTTCTTGTGTAGGTTTCGGCTTCCAAGGTGTTGCAGGAGACTTGCAACTACATAAAAAGCTTGCACAGAGAGGTTGATGACTTAAGTGACCGGTTGTCACAACTTTTGGCCACCACAGACTCCAACAGTGCCCAAGCAGCCATTATTAGGAGCTTACTTATGTAATAATTAATATTCTAATACTTATCATAGAGCTTTAATCTTATGTGTCCATGTTAGTTTTGGTTATATTGTCTGCGTAGGGTTTGGTTTTTGAGACCAAACCAAAAAGGCTACCATGGGCTCCATGTTCGCCCTTACCTAGTTTCATCAGACACTTTGTATTACTAATATAAATAAAATGAACTTGCATCTTCACGAGCTATCATTTACTTCGAATATGTGCATATATGAAGGATGAATCCGTACCATTGCAGAAGATACATGACATTTATGTATATTTTTCAAATTCGGAGGCTGCAACATGCTTTAGTTTGAACTTAGCAATGTATCTTAATAGAGAAACTCAGCGGTTTGGAGTGGACCCATTTAAAGGGTTAATTTTGAACCTGACCTATTACATGTGACATTGCCCCCACACCATTTTCAGTTATTTGTTCTGGCCAACCCGTGATATTAGTGTTGGACCACTGTATACAATGAATCATTCATCATCAACCTTTATCACTCTATGTACGTTAACATATATATATATATATATATATATATATATATATATATATATATATATATATATATCTGTTGCTTCATATGCACCATATGTATACGGATAATGATAACAACTGCATATTTCAATTATTCTACATATTAAACCAACATCTGCCAGATACATGAACACAATATATAAGTACGTATGTATTTGTGTATATGCATATGAATGTTCGAAGGAATGATGTATAAACGAATTTTTAGTAATGAGAAATATAAATGTAATTGTTTCACTGGCAAAGATCACTATCTATTAATTGTGCTGAACTTTGTAGGTAGATACACCTTCACCAATAATTGTGAATACATTATTATTTTTTCTTTACTAAAATAATTATAGTATTTTTTCTTTACTAAAAACTCATTGCCATTTATTTTTACTATTAAATTTTTTTTTTACTAATGCTAAAATAGTATTCGGTTGTCCAAATATAATTTTTCATTAGTTTGTCTACATTCATAAGATATCAAACCCTTATTTTGAAAGAGAAAACAAACAATAAAAAAAAACAATATTTTAGCACCATTCAAAAATAATATTTCTAAAAACAATATGAAACAACTTGTTCCCGGACATGTTCATACGTTTGACTGGTACCTATTGATAGGCATGTGGGGATACATATGGGATTGTCTCTAGGTTTTTACGTTTTGGAATACATAATAATTAATTAACAAGTAATGTTTAGACCGTATTGTTTTTCTTTTGATCTGTATTTACATTTTGTACAATTCTCGGCAGAATTTTCTTTATTAGATCTATGAAAATTTACTATTATAAGTAGAGAAAATATAATATTAAATTAGGTGGAAGGTTATGTTATATATTACTTTGTATATGTGAGTTGTAACACTTGTAATGTTTTTTTTTCATTATTATTATTATTATTATTATTATTATTATATAAAATTATGAAGTAATGATAAATACTTCCTATTTTATATAGAATAGAAAACATAATAATAATAATAATAATAATAATAATAATATAACTATAAGTAAGATAATTTTCAAATATTATTATAAAAAAAAATTTATTTAAGTTTCAACCTCTTTGTAAATTTAAACATTTTCAATTGATTTCTTATTAAATATTTTCTGTTTATATTGAGTATTAAAATTTGTATGTTTTTCAATTAAGTTTTTATTGTTTGTTTTTATGTTAAGAAATGTGAAAGAAAGTAATTTTATTATTTTAATTAAAAACATATTGAATAATACTCATGTTCTCACCTAGAACAACCATACAACGTCTAAAGAAAATGTCTCTATCATCTCTATTACAATAAAATATCTGATTAATTTTAGTGACCACAAATAATTGTTATTATAATAATAAATATATAAATTAAAAATTATTGGTAACTAAAATACTTTTTATTACAATTAAAAAATTATAATTAATTTATAAATTAGTCTTTAAATTAATCATTAAAATTGGTTATTATTTAAAAAAATTTAGTACATTGTTGGTATAAGAGATTATTATGATTGTCTTTTGTTACACAATACTTTTTTCAAGGATACCAACACTAGTGCAGAATTGGCCTTTAACGTCACCTTTTAGACGTTGGACCACAAAATATCCAACGTAAATTATTGATCGATGACATTTTCGTAAATAGGTATTCATATAGACGTCGATTAGGAGACATCTATAAAATTATAGATGTCGCCCCCCTCCCCCCTAGCCATCGTCTACGGGGCTGACAGGTACGTGAGAAGTCATTTTTTTCCGTCATATAGACGTCTGTTCCCACCACTCCGACGTCTATATTTGATTATAGACGTCAGCCTCCCTTGTAACCGACGTCTATACCTGACAGGGTAGGTGAAAAGTTGTTTTAGGGGTCGGCTCCCCTTACAACTGACATCTAAATGCCCTGACAGGGTACGTGAAAAGTTTTTTTGGACGTCGACTCTCCCTAGATCTAACATCTATATACACCACGAATATTAATTTTTAATTCGAATGAATGTCATATTAGTGAGGTCACCGACGTCTAGTCGAGAATAGACATCGGGCACTGGGGGCACCGACGTCTTGGTTCCTGTTAAATCAGAAATCGCGAACCCGCGGTTACGCGCACTTCATCATCTTCCTCCTCGCCTTTTCTCTCCGCGACATTGCCTTTCCAGGTGCATTTTATCTCTTTTGAACTGTTTAAACTTACTTTTACTCCGATTAAATTAGTCTTTGATGGATTATCTTCCATTTGAACCGATTAAAATGAGTTTTTGTTTTGTTTTAATGCTGTTTTGCTCATGTCTTTGGGTAGTGTAGTAGTACCTTCTTCCTTTGTTAGCTTCCTCGTAAGAAAAGTTGCGTCTTTTGGATCTCTTATGGCATTTCAACCCAAAATCGAACTTGGGTCCTTACCTAGTTCTCATGTCACCGTATTCTTTTTCATTGGCAGTTTGAATAGAACAAGACAAGGACCCAGGTTCGGTTTTGAGTTGAAATGCCATAAGAAATCCAAAAGACGCAAGCTTTTCTTATGAGGAAACTAGCAAAGGAAGGTGTTACTAGGCTACCCAAAGACACGAGCAAAACTGCACTAAAACACAACAAAAGCTCAGTAGTTGTCAGTTAATGTTATGTCTGACGTCTATAGTGCCTTTAGACGTCGGTTAATGTCATGTCCCACATCTTTATAGTCCGACGTCCCATTAACGTCACCCATAAAGACATCGGATCAAAATCTGACGTTAAAAGTCCAAAATAACATGCACTAGTGCAAGTTATATTATAACATGTCACTCCTTTATAACATCTCACATTTCTTAACAGAAAAACAACAACAGGCAAGCAGTAAAAAAAAATGAGACAAAATAACATGTCACTCCTTTAATAAAAAAAAATTCAAAAATATAATTCAATAAAAAAAATATTTAATAAGGTCAGAAAATGCTAAAAAAACTTAAAATTTAAGTCTTATAAAACATTTATTACCTAGTTATATATGAAGTTATTCAAAGATTTCTTTTATTAATTAATAAAGATAAAAAAAATAAAGAATAGATTATAGGTTTTGGCCATAATAATAATAATAATAATAATTATATATATATATATATATATATATATTTAGTTCATGAAATTTGACGTGAAATTGGAATTCATCTTATTCAAAATTTTGATATATTTTTTGTTATCAAACTTTAAAAATGAATAAATAATTCTTTTAAATGGTGTAAAATGGAAACATGTTAAATAGTGTAAACAACTTAAAGACTAACATAAAAAAATAATTAAAATAGTCGCAATCAATTTGCAAATGTTTTTTATGACCATTGGTATTGGATTTATATTGCAGAGATTTTTTTTTAGAGGGTTTTATCCTTTTTTACTAACCAGAAACGCATTAATTACCGAAGGATTCATACCGACGGTCTTTTTGTCATCGGTAAAGATGTATTACCGAAGGATTTATCACGAAGTTACCGAAAGGTTTTGGCCCTCGGTATAGACATAGACTTAATGAAATCAGGAATTGGAAATTCCCTCCTCTGTTCTCCCAAAATCCCTTCTCGCAAAAGTAAGCTTCCCCTTTCTCTCGTTCACTGCTCCGCCCTCTCCCCTCTACCCACGTCTACCTTTCTCGTTCAGACTTCGAAAACACCATTGCCATTGTTTCCCACTCGTCTATTATGGTTTCGCCATCACCATTGACCGTTCTCGAGCTCCTCTCCATTCTTCAAAAGCGTGTGTGGTTGAAGGACGAAGGCATTGACGTGACGCCTTCCATTATGGACGATGCTTCTCTTAGGGTTTGTTAATGACGATCCTTTGGCGGTGTGAGGAGGTGTGTCTCCGAGTCAGTGGGTGGTGTTGCGGCGTGCACACAGCTTCGAGTTCGCGAAGGAGGCTAATCCAGGGGCTGCGTGACGATTTGGCTTTCTATGCGTGAGAAGGGCTTCGCAAGAGAGGCTATTAGAGGTGCTAATACACCTAGGGTTGTTGCTGCCGTAGAGGTAAGTTATTGCTTCAAATTATGTACCTTTTGGTGGCTGCCCTGTTTGTTAATATTATTTTTTTCCCTATGTGATGTTTTAACATTTCTGAACTGGTTGTTGTATGAGTCCGGAACGAGTGGGTATAGTAATATTGATTGAATAGTCGTAGAATAATGAAAAGAAGTGGGACTGTTTTGATCAGTTCTTGTTTGGATGTTAACTAAAAAAAATTGGGTTGAAAAGTAAACTAAAGAAGATAATGTTATGTTCGGTGGAAATGAAATTAAGTTGTTGATGTTTTGTGTTGATATGAGAGGGGTTGTGGAGTTTTGGAAAGGATATATGTGTTGGATGCTTTGTTCAGTTAATAAATCTGATATAGAGATTAAGAGTTCTTGTTGTATGGAATTAGTGTATTATTGTTTGATTCAACATGATTATATTGGATTGAATGTGATAGTTTTTGTAAATGTTTCTGGCTAGTCTGGGTTGCCACGATGAGGACTACCTGCAACTGAAGTTCCTCTGCTCCGAACATAGGAAGTGTGAGTTTTGAAAATATCTCCTAATTATAGAAGATTTTGATGAGTTGGAAAAATTATGAAACCTTTTTTAATTTTATGGGAATGAAAGGTGAATGGGAAAAATAGGTAGCATGATAAGTGTGTGGAGGATTGAGTGGAGCCACAAGCAAAGAGTGAAGGAACAAGAATGCTTTATGCAGTGGTTGCTATTGAAAAATGAAGGGTACAAGTCCATACTAGTGTGAATATTTTTCAAACCCACTCACTTTCCTATGTACTTTTGGAAGGAGTTTACACCATTTTCTAGATTATTTCAAGTTGATATAAGCATGTACAGAATAGTTGCTGCTGAGATATTGCTTCCTTTAAAATTAGGTAAGTTCATTGTGGTTTGAATTCTAAGTCTTGGCATCTCCATTGTAGACTTATAGTTGCAGTAAAACTTTCTCTTAAATTTGTTGTTGTTATATTAGATTGTAAATACTAAATACATTTAGTAAATAAATAAGGAAAATTATTATCTACTTTTTACTACAAAGATTATACAAGTGCTTGTAGACTATAAATGTTCATTAGATACAATATATACTCAATTTTTTACTACAATTAAAAGGTTAAAACCATTAGACTTCAAATGAAAAATAGAAATTCTCAAATTCTATGATCATATATATAACTAAAAAACCAGTAGAACTAGACTATGTTCTAGTAACTATAAGTTACCAATAACTATTTTAGGGGTTTTTCACATAGGCATTAAAGTATGTATGAATATCTATTAGAAGGACAGAAAGTTGCTCCATATTTGGACAAATTAAAAGAACGTTGCAATATCACTAAAAGCTAAAAATAGTAGACAGTAGACTAGATTAGACCAGACACAAGTTTGAAAGATCATGGACAAGTTCAAATGAGCACATACTGTAACATTAATTGACCATAGATTGACTTGTCTTTCATAATGTCTAAGAATCCAAAGTGCATGAAAGGAGCATATCACAAGTCCAAATCCACTTCATCCCAAAAGCCACAGTATATATCTACAAAAGAAACATCTAGCTAGAAAACAACACACATTCCAGTGGTTCCAATTCTGAAACATATTCAGTCATTATTAATGCCATATGCCATTCACCATTAAGCTTTCAATTTCACAATCCAAACATTAAAACAAATCAAACTTCCAAAGGGTGAGTGTTCACATCATAGAAAGCATCTGCAACATGCAATTAAAGATCCCCGACAATAACAACAGAGCTACTCATTCTTTTGTATATTAAATTAGTGTTTATAGACTAAAAACTTGTAGTAAATAATGGTTTTTTAGTTATACAAGTGCTTCTCATTCTTTTGTATATTAAATTCCAGCAACTTTATATTATGAAATTAGATTTGTTTAAGCTGGGAATTGGTACAGAAACAACATAGATCATAATTATATAGATATAGATATAGAAATTATATAGATATAGATATATTCAAGCTGGAAAATATCAACTAGGTGAAATTAAACTGGAATTAGTGATTCAAAGCAAAGCTAGCATGGTGATAAGTTGAAAACTATGCAGTCATATGGTTTAAGCAGTCAAGCTGTGGAAATGCACTTCATAGCTTATTTGATGTGCTTTCCTTGATGCAAAAGTATCCACAACTGATTTGGAATAGCAAGGGTTGATTTTGGGTTTATGCTTTCTAAACCATCACTTTTTGAGTTATAATAGAAGTGCTTTTCTCTAGTTGCAGTGCATTTGTCTAGTTTAGAACTTCCTGCTGGACATCTTTTAATTCATTTCTAGAGTCTTTTTCAACTTTTAATCATTGTCCTAGAGTCATATTAATAGTTTCCAAATCAGTTTGATTCATCTATTGAATTTTGGTTGGTGAATTAGCTTGAATTTTGGTGTTAAGAGCAACTCAAACAGTGAAATTCTGATTTGTAAGTATTTAGCCTCTGATGGCAGCTTAAACAAGTCTTACTTGGTAAAACAAAGTTGCTCAAATCATAAAATTAAGTGTCCAAACTCGTTTGAGCAAAATTGTCATTCAAACCATCAAGTTTTCAACACTTTTCTGATATGAGTTGCAGAATTTTTTGAATCTGTGTTGCTGTGATTATTGCACTGAATTTCATCTTAAATTAGTAGCAAAAGCTTGGTTCAATTGATTAAAAAGAAGTGCACAATTCAAAATTAACAAACAGCCTGCATTGTAAAAAGCGAGTGAACTAGTGCTAAGCTAAATTTTCAAAATCTGATACACATTTTACAGTAGCTCTCTTAGGCATTTCATCAAACACTTTTGCCTATTTTAAAATTGAGTTCAAATTAGCTATATCTGCAACTTATAATTGTTTCTTGCTTTTTAAATCCACTTTAGAGTCTCTCCTAAGTTCATTTTGAGTGCTACCTTTTGTTGCAAGCCTATTAATTGCTTTATTTAATTTGTTGGAAAATCCTGCAACTAAATTGTTTGATGAAAGTCCAGTGGTGCATGACAGGACTAGGTTCAGAATGTCCTTTGGTTATTACCGAAGGCTTTTGGCCCTCGGTAATTACCGAAGGCTTTTGGCCCTCGGTAATTACCGAAGGCTTTTGGCCCTCGGTAATTACCGAAGGGCAAAAGCCCTCGGTAAATGTTAGCGACAAGGGATTTACCGAGGGCTCTTTGGCCGTCGATAAGCCTTCGGTAATTACCTTTTACCGACGGTTTTTGGCTGTTTCCGAGGGCTTTTGGCCTTCGGTAATGCCCTTCTTTTTTGTAGTGTAATGACTATTATTTTTTGAAGGTTTGAAACCTCCTTTATTTTCAACTTTCAACTATTTTACAACAAAGATTACCTCTATTTTTTCAATTTTTCTGGGTTAATTGCCTATTAAATTTGGTAATTATAATGTAGAGGCCTTAACCTCTCTCGTTTGTATTATTTAGTTTTTGGGTTTACCTTCTTGCATTACTTGATAATGTACATGTCACCATTTAAGGTGCTTATATTTTTGTCAGCAATATTTATTTCTAACAAGATTCAAATAATGTAATGGAGACAAAAGACATGACAAACTTCTTTAACCAAAGTGTTCAAATATATATCATTAAAACATTTCATTCTCACACATAAAAGTAAGTTCAACTACAACGTAATTACAACTTAATCTGTAATTACTCAATATCCATAATATACTAAATATAGTTTCATCTTAAAAAATATCATATACTTCCTAAATGTTGTTAGCACAAGATGACCCTCTTGTACTCAAAGGAAACTTGAACTCATTTGCATCACCCAACTTGCTGAAATGATAAAAGAAAAATATTAAAATTGAATAATCAATGACAAGTGTAATTTACAAGTGTATGCATGCACTCATACATATCCAGAATATGTCATAAGAACATATATACTAAGACTATTATACCAACTTGATGCATTGATGTAATAGGGACCTTACCTGATGATTACCCATAAGCTTTGTGTCTTTGAAGCCAATAGTAACAGCCAACCACAAGAACATCAACAACCAATTGATCTGAAGGATATATACTTGTCCATGGATTTTGGATGAAGTGTGAACCACTTTCACTTTAGGGAAGCAACTCATTGGAAAGCATTGCCTAATGATTGAGAAAGTTCCAGTGATGATGGATTGGCTTCCTATAACGGCAGCAAGAATGGCTATCACCGAAACAGGCCATCTCAACTTCTCTGAAACACAAAACAATCAAATCTTCCAATCATTGGCGAAATTCACCATCATTTTCATCTATACCTTCGAAAGACCACAAATTACACTGCATACCTGGTATAGATACGTAAAAGCCAAAGTGATACTCTACTCAACATCATGATGTCTAGAAAGTAAGCAGTTTGCCTCATATAAGTGAGAACTAGAGATGGATAATCCAATGAGGTGAAAGCAATCTACAAAAGTCATCAAAATGTCTATCAAAGAGTTATGGAATTGAATCGGGAAAAACGTCTATCAAAAAGTCTACAATAGCAACCCACTTACCAATTCGATCTACAATCACATGTAAGCAACCAATTCAATTATATAATTGATTAA
This sequence comes from Vigna reflexopilosa, assembly GCA_027742785.1. Classification (NCBI taxonomy): domain Eukaryota; kingdom Viridiplantae; phylum Streptophyta; class Magnoliopsida; order Fabales; family Fabaceae; genus Vigna; species Vigna reflexopilosa. The sequence goes on along the minus strand of CM050911.1, from coordinate 41,494,255 downwards.
GCTTCTAAGGCATGTACTTTAAAAATTTAACTAATTTGATTACAAAGGGATATCAAACACATAAGTATGAACAATATTGCACTCCTTTCCCATAGATTCCACAAAAGAAACAAACCTAGTCAAAATGTTGTAACAAGTTACAAAGGTTAAGGGCACCATCAATCCTACAACAACAACAAAAATTAATCAGATGAAAAATATAGACCAATTGCCCCCCGACTTCCCAAATCCAAACACCATCGACACACCAAATGCTAACCCAAAACATAATAAAAAACACACACCAAAATGAAGTCAACTCACCGTTCCCACATTGAATTCTAATGACGACCCACTTGGCAAAACAAACACCAAATTACAAAGTAAACCGAGTTTTCGATTCCAAAGCCTAAACTTCAAAATGAGATTGATGAAGGTTTTATGAAATACAATACAGGGTGACATTTCTATTCCAAAACCTAAACTTAGAAGAAAAGCATGTTCCACTTGAAAATGAGAGAAAAGAAGCTTACACACTAGTGTGCTGGACCCAGGTTGACAAGCACACTAGTTTGCTAAACCATGGTTGGCGAGCGCACTTGTTTAACCTTGGTCAATGAGCGATGACGGATTCAAGCATTGGTAGGATGAACTCAGAACACTAGGTTTGATGAATGAGAAGGCGAAGTAGAAATTTGGACAAATTTGAAACGCGTCACATTTACGTCTCTAAAATTTTAAGAAAAAGTGTGAAATATTGAAAATTTTAGTATTAGAGGAAAGGTGAAAAGTGAAAGGAATTTTTTTTTTAACAAATTTTTTAGAATTACTTATTTGATAGCTTGTAATTGGTCTGTTTCAAATATACGAACCAATAAAATAGTAACACATAATATGTTGTCAAAAAATTGTTAATATATCATGGTCCAAATTCTAATGCAGGAAAAATATTAGAAAAATGAGCTTTGAACGTATTTTTAAATTATATCGCAAATCAACGATTTAATAAATATTGATCTGCAATAGTTTTTAGATGTGTGTATTTTTAATAAAGCATTTTAGGAAAATGTTTTAAATAAGGAAAGTAATAACACAAGTATTTTTATAGTGGTTCACTTAATCTGAACTACGTCCAGTCTCTTTTAAAAAATCTTAAGGGATTCCACTTATCTTATACAAGATTACAAACGAATACAAATCACTTCTGATATACAGTGAGTATTATCAACCATTCTTGGTTTCCAACTATTACAAACCACTCTTAGTTCCAAGTATTATAAATCATTCTTGATTTTCCTAATTATTCTTATTTTTTTTCAGTTGTTTCCAACAGACTTTTTTTGTCATGATACCTGCTTTTGATTTATTATTATTTGGTTTTTTATTTCCAATGAGTAACAGGATATAAGCACTAGTTATTACACCTACTTTACTAGAGTTTTAAAGTGTAAGTTTTCAATTTATGGGATTGTTCTAACTACTACAGTCCATTAATCACATTAATGTTACCACATAAAACTAAAACTTAAAAAGCAACTTATTTAACGAAGTTAAAACTGTAAACAATAACTCGTTAAATCACTGTATACTTCAACATAGTTATATTATTTAAATTTATTAGTATTTTAAAGTAAAACCTTTAAATGTAATTGCAAATGCCACTAGTACTGCAAAATGAGTTGGAACCCGCAACTCAACCTTGTCCATTAAGGATTTGTGTCGAGTTGAGTTTAAAAAATAAATTGAAATTTTTATTTGGGTTAATTTTAAGTTCAACTTACCTGAGTTGAATTCGTGGTGAGTCGAGTTAGCTCACCAACCCACCTAGACTGAAAAACACATACCCAACGCAGAGAGAGACCCTTCCCCTCTGCACAGTAGACCCTACCCTTCCCCTTCACGCAGAAACTACCTTTCCTCTTCTTTGCAGACCCTTTTCCAGTGCGCAACACGACACCAGCACGACTCCAGTGCACATACCCTTCCCATTCACATACAGTGAACAATGTGCATGATTCTTAGTTTCTAGCCATCGATTGAGTTGTAGTCCTTTGCTCAACATTGTGAACAGTTTGAACAGTTGCATAGGTTAGCGCTTCGCTTTCAAAAGATATATCATCCAAATATAGGTTTCCAACCTTTGAATTTGAATCCCTTTCAATGAATTAGTGGGAAAAGTCGATCCATCAATAAGGGATGAAGGAAAGCACTATTTCAAGTGTTCAAATTGGAAAAGCTCTTTTATCTCTCGCGGGAAGAAGAAAGAAAATAAGCTAGTGAACTCTTAAAAAGGCAGTCTCCTTACCTCTTTTTCGCTAGCCAAAGAGTTTGAGTCTTAAAGCACAACAGCCTTGGGAGTTCCATTCCATAGTGGTCAGCCTTTCCAAAACAGTGGAGAATAGTGTGCACGATTCCAGGTTCTGAAATATTGTGAAATTATTAAAGAACAAAATGAATTCTAAAACTATAAATCATCAATGTGTTCATGATAATTTGAATCATTAACGTAGAAAAGACATATTATGAAAGGTAAAATGGACGTATTATGATAGATATTCTGACGTCATAGTTTTGGCAGTCATAAAAGCTCTACACATTCTATGACATAGCGGAAAAGTACGTTATAATAGGTTCAACCTACTCTGATGTACTTTTGGTCACTTGTCATAATATATATCATTCTATTATGACATATTTTCTGTTACCAATCATAATATATCTAATTTACTATGTTGTAGTTTTTTTTACCTATCATAATACCTTGACTTCTATGACATAAATATTTTCACCTATCATAATATCTCTCTTGTTCTATGACATCTCAATCACCTATTATAATACACGTTATTTACAATTAACCTACTATGACATACATTGTCATATATGTCATAAAAACTTATTTTTTTTAAAGCTTTATACGTGCTCATTTACATTTAACATACTATGATGGACAATGTCATGTACGTCATAGAAAGCATGCCTATTTTTTTATTTAAAAGTTATTCCTTGTTTTACCATCTAAACTAATCAATTTACTTAGAAATCAAAAAATTCAATCAAATAAACAATATATGGAATTCATTCCATATATTAAATTGTCCAATAATGTTTAAAACATTATTTATACATAAAACTATATATTCAATCCAAATATTATATTAACCTACATATACAATACTAAATTGTAGCCAAGTTGCAATAAGTTACTAACATTTAAAATAAAAGAAGCCCACTTGATTTTAATGTCTTCCATATCTGGACCTTCTATTGGAGATGAATCATTAAAAATCTATAAATAAAATATTGGATTTGAAACAATATTGTAATTAAATAAGTATTTAGTCAGTTTATTCAAGTTGGAAATGGATCACAACAATTAGTTTGTTCAAAGGAACACACAATACCAACTTAGGTTGGTTGCACCTAACAAATTAGAGGTATGGCCACATGAAATAGTCAAGAACAGGTTATTAAGCATTGCATTATGATCAAAAGTAATGGTCAGTACAATGAGAAATCAAAATCCCATATGCTAAAGGTAATACATGTACCCGATGTGTTGTACCTACATTCAGACCCTACCAAGAGGAAGTATATAACCCTACTTTACACTACAAAACTTCAAATGCTCATGAACGAGAGTAACAACCTATATTGCGTCATGATAAAAAACAATAAGGGTTGACATAGGGCATAGCGAGAATCACAACAAATCAAAAAATTCACAAAACACAAAACACAAAACAAAGGTCAGCTTCCCTTACATTAAGTGTCATTATTTGCATATTTTTGCTAGATACATTTAGAACACCCCACAACCTTGAATGAGCTTCTAAAGACCTACAAAAAGGAGATATTCAATACATCATAATAATCATATAGGAAGGAAACAAAATATAAAGGAAAACTAATGCCTCTAATATAGTTTTGATGGACAATGAGCTAGATTTCTTAAGTATTTCTAAGGAAACTTAGTAAGTTTTGAAACTTAGTAAGTTTTGAAACTTAGTAAGTTTTCTAGGGAAAAAACATGGTAAGTTAGGTAGTAATAGGTGGATTCATAATGTTAGAATCATATAGTTTTTATTTATTTTTATTTTTTAAACTTCACGAGATTAATGGAATTATAAAGGAAAATAAAATTGAGTCGTGGGATTATGATAAGGCAAGGTTACTTGAATGAAGTTGAATGCAGATAATTGAGGCTCCTACATCGTATTGTTGATGGACCATGTCATCTAGACTGCATTCAAACATATGACCCAATTGGCCTAGATTGCATCCTTTCACCACATAATCTCAATTACTAGAGACACAGTTACATTATTAATAAAATCTTAGCTGATAAACTCCCTTAGTCACTTAAAACATGATCTTCCATGAATCCGGTTGAGAAGATGATCATGAATCCAACTAATATTTGAACAACTCTTTTACTACCTACACGTATCAAAGATAATAGTCATACACTATCTCAAGGAAATTAAAAGCCAATAATATTATAAAATTTGCAGAAAGGAAGATAATCATATGTCAAATAACATGGAACTATATTCAATTAAGTTCTTACACAAATAGATGATCGATTCCCAGTGCCAAAAATTCCATATAACAGAATTCCTACTCCCTGATGCATCACAAATAACTATGAACTATCATAAAATTTAGAAAAGTGAAACTATTAAAGAATGTAGTATAGTAAAGACAAAACTAACTTAATATCTATTTACCTATCAACCAACATTGTTAGTATAAAGCTGAAGAGAAGAAGTTTTGATGATGTCTCAAAGTCAAGTCTCAAATGCTCTTGCTGCAAGAAGATCTTCGAGAAGACTTGTTTTGTGTTAAAGCTTTTGTAATATAGTAGATTTATGTATAGGATGTGGTTTATCTTTGATTCTATATATTGTTTGTCTTAGGTTGTGTTAAAACTCGTTTTGAATAAAAAAACCTCATTTTATACTCAAGATAATCGATTATTAAATTATAATAATCGATTACCAATAATCAATTATGACTTGCCATAATCGATTATTACGAGCAATTATGTGAATTGTCAAGCAAGCTTTTGACTATTGTGCATTTATTAAATGCATAATCGATTATAATGCGTTAATTAGCTGACAACGGATTTTTGGAGGTATCCTTGAGTAAAATCTCTATAAATTAGATTGAGAATCTCATTCTAAAATATGAAATATGTTTATTTCAAAAATCTTATTTGTTTAATTGTGTGCTTTGATAAATGCGTTCTAGGGTTTGTGTAACCCTTGTGCTCTGGCTTTGAGAACTTGGTGTTAGCATAGAGCGAGAACTTTCATGGGAGTTCTGATTGAGTGTTGTTGTTGTTGCTAAGTTGAAAGTCTGTCATCCTTTGTGAAGATTCAAAGGAGGTGCTCATCCTTCGTGAAACATTCAGAGGAGATGTTCATCCCTTGTGGGTTGCAAGGGAAGTGAGTTTCATCTCTTGGGGTAACAAGAGAGGTGTTTTAACCTTAAAATGTTTCATTTTTTTATGATTGTAATAAATTTGTTGGTTTGTGATGATGAAGCATTAATTCTCGTTTGAGATTAACAACTGGACATAGGATCTATGTGATTCGAACCAGTATAAAAATCACCTCTACAATTTTCTCTCTTCCTTACTCTTTTATTTGTGTAAATTGTTATTAAGGAATTTATATTTTACAAGAAAATTATTAAAGGTATTATTTGCGATAAGAAACCAATTCATGCCCATCTTGGTTTGTTATACACGCTAACCATTCTGTTGCACCGCTCCGACAATGTGTATTAGAGTTTTCTTTGATAGTAATTCAAAATGACGGGGCAACATCAAACCTTTGTTGAGGGTGCCTCTATCAATAGACCTCCATTGTTTACTAGAGAAAAATATGCTTTTGGAAAAGTGAGAATGCAAATTTTCATGGAATCTATTGATAGTGAGATTTGGGAAACTGTCACAAATGGTCCTTTTGTTCCTAATGTGTTTATTAACAATTTACAGGAATCAAAACTGCGTGAAGGCTCGTAACATAATACCATTTGCTCTAACTATTGATGAGTTTTACATGGTCTCAACCTGTAAGAATGCTCAAGAGATGTGGGAGATGCTAAGAGTCACCCATGAAGGAACCATTGATGTTAGGAGAGCCAGAAGAAATACTATAATCCAATAGTATGAGATGATTCGCGTGAAGCAAGGAGAAACTATTGTGGATGTTCAGAAACGCTTCACGCATATAGTGAATGATCTCATTGGGTTAGGTAAGTCCTTTGAAAAGAATGAATTAAATATCAAAATTCTTAAATCTTTGGACAGAACTTAGCAACAAAAAGTGGTTGCCATCAATGAGTCATAAAACCTCAACACCATGTTAATGGTTGCATTTTTTGGTGAGTTGAGAGAACATGAACTGGATCTCGGGAGATTGTACGAGGATGAAGAAAAAGGAAAGAAAAAAACTTTAGTTTTCAAATCTGAGATTGATAAAAGCGAACGTATGAAGACTCTGAAGAAGATGAAGAAAATATGGGTCCCTTCATTAAGAAATTTAACAAGTTCATGAAGTTTAAGGGCAAAAGAATATTTAAAAGTGGGAAGAAGGAAAACAAGGAATCATCATCAAACTATCATTGTTATGGTTGCGGAGAAAAAGGACACATGAAGGCAGATTGTCCAAACCCAAATAAGGGTGAAGAAAGAGGCCAAAAGAAGTTCTTCAAGAAAAAGACGACATATATTGCTTGGGAGGAAGATAATGAATCTACAACAAGCTCAAGCGACTCTGATGAGCAAGCCAACATATGTTTGATGGTTGATGATGACATCTCTGAAAAATAAAGTAAGTATCTCTAGCGATTCTGAAAATTCAGATTATAGTGAGAGTGAATTGCTTGGCACATATAAAGAATTATTATTTAAATCGGAGAAATTAAATAATGCTCATAAGAAATTAAAAAAGGAATATAAAGAATTAAAATCAAATTACGAAAATATTCTTCAAGAAAATAAACATTTGAAAAATAAAACTTTATATTATGAGAAAGGTAAATATACTAAAAGTGAAGAATGTATTTTATGTTCAAATAAAAAGAAGCCTCATTATAAAACAACCAATGCTGAAAGTAGTAATAATTTAAAAATCAAAATGGTAGTTAAACATGTTCCTAAAAATAATTATAATTACTACGATTGCAATTATAGTAATAAAATTAAAAATGTTCCTAAATATAATTATAATCATTATGATTATAATTTTAAAATAAAATCAAGTATGCTCCAAAATATAATCAAAATTATTATGATTATAATTATAAAAATAGAAAGAAAAATAAATATAAAAGAACCCATAGAGTTTGGTTAGAGGAATGAACTACTTATAGGAACCCAAATGTTGTTACTTGTTTCTATTGCATAAAGTTTGGGTACCAGAATATTATTTTTCTATTTTGCAAATTATTTCAAAATTAAGGAAGAAGTTTTTGAGTGTGTACCAAAACTTGGTAAAGTATGGTTTTTCAAATTAAGGGAGAGTTTTTAAAATAAAAAGAAAATATTGATAATTTTTTTTACTACTTCTCTCTTTCTTCCTTAAGGTGTCACAATAGGAGCAGTTTAATTTTGTTTAAGTTACTCAACAATGAGAAGTACTTCTTTATAGTCTTTTTATTTATTTGTTATGATTTCTAAATTTATTGTATTTCCTTGAATTATTGCCTCTTGTTTCCCTTTAATAAAAATTATGATAACTATTATTTATTTGTTTTTCCTTATTTTGTTTTATGGCTTATATTAAGGGGAGTTTTAAATTAAGGGGGAGAAATTATATAATCATACATATATGTTTTTAATAATGATAAAAAACGGGGGAGAAATATGTTTGAAGGCTTAATTTAATTATATTTATTTATTGCCTACTAATCCATTTTCTTTAAGTTATGTATGAGTTACATATTAGTACATGTTACAAAAGGCTTTAAATTAATGCAAATCAAAGAGTGTTTTATCATCATCAAAAAGAGGGAGATTGTTAACATAAAGCTGAAGAGAAGAATTTTTAATGATGTCTCAAAGTCAAGTTTCAAGTGCTCTTGTTGTAAGACGATCTTCATAAAGACTTGTTTTGTGTTAAAGCTTTTGTAATATAATAGATTTATGTATAGGATGTGATTTATCTTTGATTCTACGTATTGTTTGCCTTAGGTTGCGCTAAAATTTGTTTTGAATCAAAAAACCTCATTTTATACTCAAGATAATCGATTATCAAATTATAATAATCGATTATCAATAATCAATTATGACTTGTCATAATCGGTTGTCACAAGAAATTATGAGAATTTTCAAGCTAAGTTTTTGACCGTTGTGCATTCATTAAATGCATAATTGATTACCATAAATGGATAATCGAATATCAAGCGTTAATTAGCTGACAATGGATTTTTGGAGGTATCCTTGAGTGAGATCTTTATAAATTAGATTGAGACTCTCATTCTAAAATATGAAATACCTTTATTTCTAAAATCTTATCTGTGTAGTTGTGTGCTTTGATAAATGTATTTTAGATTTTTTGTAACCCTTGTGCTTTGTCATTGAGAACTTGGTGTTGGCATAGAGCGAGAACTTTCACGAGAGTTGTGATTGAGTGTTGTTGTTGTTGCTGAGTTGAAAGTTTGTCATCCTTTATGAATATTCAAAGGAGGTGTTTATCCTTCGTGAAACATTCGGAATAGGTGTTCATCCCTTCTAGGTTGCAGGTGAAGTGAGTTTCATCTCTTGGGGTAACAAGAGAGGTGGTCTGACCTTAAACTGTTTTATTTTCTTTGTGATTGTAACTATTTGTTGGTTTATGATACTCAAGCATTAATTCTCGTTTAAGATTTACAACTGGACGTAGGATATGTTTTGGTCCGAACCACTATAAAAATCATCTGTGCAATTTTCTCTCTCCTTACTCTTTTATTTGTTTAAATTGTTATTAAGGAATTTATATTTTTTGAGAAAATTATTAAAGGTATTATTTGCAAAAAGAAACCAATTCATTCCTCTCTTGGTTGGTTGTACACGCTAACCATTCTGTGCATCGCTCTGAAAAACACCACGGCTAAGAACTGAAGGAAGAATTAGTGTTGCACTTGCTTACCTTGACACAACATTCACTAGTGCAGCGAAGTGAAACAACCGCGGTTGTTTTTGAATATACGTTGCGGTTCATGAACCACGGCATATACGGCCGCGACAAAAAGTCTAGGACTTTAGGCCGCAGTTCCAACCGCTGTAAAAAGTTGGGGATATGACCGCGGTTCCCCCTCGAACCGCAGCGAAAACCCCCTCTTTTTTTAAAAAAAAATTTCCTAAAACAATAGGCCGTGGTTCAAACCGCAGTAAAAAGCTGGAATATAGGCCGCGATTCGTGCTACAACCACGACCAAAACCCTTTTTTTTAAAAAAAAAATCGTCTATTCAACTTTTATACACGGTCCCACCCTGCAACTTTCTCTTATCCTCACCATTTACGTTACATATTCATAAGCTCTCTGCCATGTTCCAGTTCAATACACTTCATCATCCTAATTAAATTCAACCTAAATTCAACCTTCATAACAAAGCCCCTGTCAGACTCATTGATCACACTTTACTCACACATAACCTCACACCGAGACTACAGTGCATCCTGAGATGCTCACATGTCCCCATCTCTTCCTTTACGTTTTCGCACCCCAACACCTAAAGTATCTAATAACTAGACAATTTTCACAACGTATAAAATATCATTCCGAATACAATAAAAAAAGTGCTTATGCAAACACAATTTCTGTGTGCAACGATGATGTGTAATTGAAAATTTACAGTTGATAGTTAAGGCATGACGCGGTTCATCGTGAAATTGAAGCACAAAAACGCAAAAAGGACGAAGGGCATCAAAGGAAATACCTGGAATCAGACGCACTGTTAATGGCACAGAGAGGAGGGCTTCGAAGAGAAAGGCACTCGAAGCGCCAAAAAAAAAGAAACTAAGTAGAATGGCACGACGGAGAGGAGGGCTTCAGAGAGAAAGGCGCAGCGGAAGTTGACGATGTCCAAGTGGAAGTTGACGATGGCACGGCGGTAAAGAAACACCTCGCAGAAGACACTTGAAGCGCGGCGAAGAGGAATGACGTGGTGGAGAGGAGAAAGCTTTGAGTTTCAGAGTTTTCGCGTGGAAGACGAAACTGTTCACTGATATCTTTTTAACCTAATTAAATGATACTACTGTGGTTCATTATAAAACTAAGGTAATATAGTGGAATAAGCCGCTGTTTCCATAATAACAGCGGCCTATTCTGATTAAAAAAAATCTTAAACTGATTGAAATGGCAATGTTGTAATTTTTTGCCCACTTTCTGCCGCGGTTAACAACCGCGACCTATTCCCTGACTCCAATTTATTTCATAACAGCTTTTGGGGAATGTTAGAATTTAGCAGGGGGAATAGACCGCGGTTCTAAGGGGAACCGCGGTCTATTCCCCTACAATTTGATTTCATATCTGACTTGGCGGGAATGTCAAAATTTTGCAGCGGGAATAGACCGCGGTTCTGAGGGGAACCGCGGTCTATTCCCCTGCAATTTTATTTCAAATCTGACTTGGCGTGAATGTCAGATTTTTCCAGGGGGAATAGACCGTGGTTCTGACTGGAACCGCGGCCTATACTTTCGATATAATTTCAAAAATGCCACCGCACAATATTATGCTTAGGTTTCTATTGAACTGCGGCGTAATGTGCACGGTAAAAGATCGATTTTTTATTGAAGATGCCAATTGACTGTTGAACAAGTAGATTTTATGTAAGAGAAAAGTATTAAATTAGTTTGAAACCCAAAAGAAATAAGAAAAGACACTGCAAAAACATTGCTTAGGATAGTATAAAAATAAACTGACCTCTACTAAAGCAGCAAATGAAGTAGTCATCATAGAAAAAGCTTCTCTAGCATCAAATGTAGGAGCTCCCCATTGAAAAGGATAAGGAATTCTTATCATGAAACAAATGCAAACTTACACTTGATATTAAACTCACTTATATGCATAATATAAAGTTAAAATTACATATATATCACTTCTTGAGCGTGTATTTGTATTTGTATATTATGATTTTGTATTCAAATGTTATAATAAATACTAAATTGTAGAAAGTTAAAAGTAATATAAGTTTAAGGAAATTTTCCTCAAAAAGAAAAAAAAATAATTGAAAATGGGATAAACAAACCACACCAAGTTTTTTTTTTTCTAACTCAATCTTCTAGTTAAACTCATTTAAATAGATGAGCCAGGCATTGTAATCTAGTTTTCACAAGGCAAGTCTAAGATTTGTTGTTTGGCTTAACTAGAATTCCTACTAATTAAACTTTTAGGGTAGGAGATAATTAAATGAACAATTAGTTGGCATAGTGATATATGGGATATAGATTGTCAGGTTGTTTAGTATATATACACTTAGATGCATGTAACATAAAACAATTTATCGATTTAGTCTCTCTAGTATTATCTTTTCTCTTAAACATCCTTTAAGTAAGGAAATTACTAAACTAATCTCTAAGGTATGAAATATCCATCGATTTACTAATGTCCTATGAAGGATTTTTCAATACATAAGAAACTTTATAATGTGATTTTTAATAACTGGGAGATTGCTTATATTATTTGTTCATTTTAGGGACGACTATTAAGGAAACAGAGTAACATTTTAGGACTGAAATTGATGGGTTACATTCTTTTATAATATAATAACCAAATCGGTTGAGACTTCGTTACAGGTCACTCAATATACTTGCCTTGAACAAGTAGGTGCAGAAATTTAAAATCCACAAACAATATTCGAAGGCTGAAGTATGAATAATGCATACCTCACCAGCAACAACATCAATAACATGCAGAGTGAACCCTTGCCCTGCATTGTGTGCATCACCTCATTCATAGCAAAATGTTCTAGTTAAAATTTTGCCATCAATCGCGAACTCGGTACCTTAGGTATTTTTGTCAATCCTTAAGCTAAAAGAAACACTTTCATATGACTAAGAAACACTTTTAAACTCGAACACAATGTTATACTCACAATCCCAATCCTAAAGATTTTCAAATGAGAACTAAAAAATGAATGTAAAACCCACCAACACATAGAGAAGCAAACGCACGAACGTACGAATACATAAGAAGCAGAATTAATGAGTGAAATTGAGAAAGGGAGAGCGAGCCTAGAGCGAAGGAATGGGATTTCTTGGATGTGAAAGATCAGGAAGAAAGGAACATTGGTATGTGGGGCTTCTTGTCTACGGAGAACAACTAAGATGACGCCATAGAGGCTTTCTCGGTCACTCCCACTTTGTCTTAGCCAGTTCCAGCTACGACGACATTGTCGAGGCCCCAAAGTGAGGGTAGAGTATGTGTGACCCGTCAGTGTTGGACAAGAGACAGTTGGTCGAAGAGGCGGTTGTGACTACGGTGGTCTGCGTTGGTAGAGGAAACCAGAAAACCTAATTATACGCGAAGAGGAAGATGTGTGAATCAGAAACGTTAAAATGATTGGAAATATATTAAGGATTCAGAACTTTTACGACATGTGGTTTACTACCTTTCACAATATGTTTTGAAGTTTATTATGAAAATGTCATCACATTCAATTTATTATGATAGGTCATGAATTAACAACCATATAAATGGCTTATTGTCTTCCTAAACCTGACATAATACATTTTGAACATAATTTCAATTTTGTCATCATGTCCATCTATTATGACAGATAATCTAAAATACATCATAATAACTCTTATTTTTATTACGAAAATATCATTGATCAGCTTATTGTGATAGGTGGATTTCACCTGTCATAATATGTCATCATAGAATCCTTTTTTTCCATAAGTGAATGATTTTTTACCACCAACCATATAAGAGACTGAGAATGAGGGTAATGATTTTGATTGAGAAAGTAAGACACCTAGAGTAAGCACTTAAAAAGTTTGGGATCATTTTACGAAAATGGAATTAAAGATGGTAAAGAAAAGGCAAAATGAAATACATGTGGTGTAGAGTATGTTGTTGGTGGTATAAAAATATAGACCTCAACAATGTTGCGTCATTTCTCGAAGTGCTTGATCCTAAAGAAATTAAAAGATAATGACGTGGAGGAAATGATAATTGATCATGTTAAGAAATTAAGATCTAGGGAAATTAACCAAAAAGTTATAGATGATCTTATTTCAATGGTTATTATTCAACATGAACTTCTATATAATTTTGTTGAATATAAATGGTTTAAAGAATTACTCGTATATCTAAATCTAGAAGTAAGAGTTCCAAGTAGGAATACAGTTGGGTCTAATATTTCAAAAAAATTTCATGAACACAAAGAGAGGGTGAAACTTGCAATGCATAAATATCTTAGTTGAATTTATTTGACGTCTAATTGTTGGGCTTCTATAAATCAAGAAGAGTTTTGTTGATACTAGTTGGAGGTTGAATAATAAGATTATTACCTTTCGTAAAATAAAACCTCCATGTACTAGTCATGATTTGGCAGAAATATTTTTTGCTTGATTATTTGACTGGAAAATGGAGAGGAAGATTTTTTCTATCACATTAGACAATGTTAGTGCCAATGAGGTGTTTGATGTATGTCATTTTATTCTTTGCTTTTTGCTCTAAAAAGAATTTTGTATGTTATTTATTTCCTTTTTAAACCATGCATTTAGAACGTTTATACATATATATCATGCCGTAATTCTATTTTTTACTAAAGTGATTGCATTCTACATATATTTTTACAATAAAATATACATTCACCATCCACATTATATGCATATCTTCCTTTGATGGAAACTCTTTTATAGAAGGATGAAAAGATTGGTCTGGAATAATTTTTACATCCCAGGACTTAAACTCTACTCTGTCGAGTTGTCTTCAGCTCTACTGGTTCGTTTCAGCAATGGACGGGTCCCTTTCACAGATGAATCGAGTTCCTACAAACCAAAGTCGACCTCCTTCTGTCAGTTGTCGAGTTTCTTCCAGTGAGTGTCGAGTTCCTTGGTGCTAGACCACGCTCCTTAGTGTTGTTGGGTATCAAAGCGTACATCATTCAATTCTTAATTATCTTCTTTAATTCCACACACAAAATCATGCCTCAACTCAAGCAGTTAGTTGCATCATAAAAAAGGAGATATGTGATTTATTGTAATTAATCTCTGGAATTTGTTGGAAACATACCATTGCCAAATCCCTATAAATAGTAGATGTAGATGAAAAGGAGGGATATACCCCGCTGGCAGAGAATAAAATTGTCTTTATTCTTCTTAGTTTCTCTTCTCCATTATTTTAGCAAAACATTTTTCTAAATTTAGACCAAGCTGCAGGAGTTCTAGGGTTTTGTCTGCAGCCACTAAGAGCACATTTAGCACTTTTTTTCTCTTCTAGTTAATCAATGTGTCATTGCAATTTTGGTATGTCTTCCCCTTTCATTTAGATTTTTGCTTTCGGTCACTGAATAATTATTGTTTATATTACATTTTTTATTACTTTTATTTGAAACACTTATAATTAGAATAAAAGTACCAACACCTCATGCAAGTTTAGGATCAATATTGTGGCATTCTTACTATAAGGGCTATTTTTGTTCCACATATGAAGTTTGAAGCAATTTGATTTTGTTATTGAAAGATGAATCCTTCTACATGTGAATAAAAGATTAATGTTTTAAAGGATAATATGTTTAAATTGTTTGAAGAATATGTCAAATTAAATTCAAATGAGTCAAATACTTAATGATATCGGAAGGTTTGAATTGGATCTTTATTTAGATGAAGAGAATTTTGATTCAAAGTTTTTTTATAAGTTGGATGTATTAAGTTATTGGAGGGATTATCAAAATCGTTATCTAACCTTGTCTAAGATGGCTTCTGACATTCTTAACATTCCAATCATTACACCTTTAGAAAATGTTGAGGCACTCATTTCATTTCAAAATTAGTTGCATGATTTTGGACTAATGGGTAGTGAACTTTAAGCTTTAACTCAACCCCACAAAACTAACACACACCCGTCATGCTGAAGTATATATATCTCGAGCGTGAAACTAGATCTGAATGGGTAATCTAATAGCGGGTGGAACAATATGTCCAACAAATAATACTAGGATAGGCTCTAACTCTAATATCATGTTAAGGACTGGACTTTAAGCCTAACTCAACCCCACAAAATCTGCTTGTAAGGTGTGGTTTGCACCCACTTATATATTATAAATTGACCTATTTCTAATTGATGTGGGACTTCCAACCATTCTAGATTTATCCATTCAAAATAATCTTATAGATGGATAAATGACACAAAAATATCAATGTTACATAATTATTTGTTTTGTTTGTTGGATTTGCTTTTAGATTATATTTGGACTTTAAGATGATTTTGAATTGTATTATATATTTTTATTATTATTTTGAATTGTATTTGAAGTTTAATATAATTTTGAACTGAACTTTATTTAGATTTAAATTATAAAAAAATTATTATTTTTTTGAAATTAAAAATGAAACTTATAATTAAACGAGTCAATTAACAAATTTATTTAACATACAAACCTATACAACCCGTATTAAGTTCAATTGAATTCAATATTTTTTGATTTATTTATAAATAAATCAAAATGAACTAACTGACTAAATAACCAATTCGTATTGACGAAATAAAACTGAATTAGGTGGCTCGGTTTGAGAACTAAAAATATGTGTATAAGTTTTCTCTAAACAAAAAATGGAAAGTAAAACGTTACGTCGAATAATTAGTTACAAATTGACCAACGGTGTATGCGGAAAGTTTGGAAGTAGTTTAATTTCTGAAAATGGAGAGAGAACAAAGATGCGCGTTTTCAGAATTCGTTTCAAACTTGAATTCATTTTTCTTGTGAAACACTTTTTGTTTGATTCTTTTATTTTTTAAATGTCTAAATTGAATATGACCCAACATGGTTGTTGTAATTAAGTTTATCAACATCAAACTGTTCAGCATCTCCCAAACTTGACACATTATCTATTGTTGTCGTGCCTTTTTCCTTTGCCCAGAACTACCTTTATCAAATACGTGACTTGAGGTTTGTATTTATTTCTCAACACCAATTTCTTCAAATTATAAGTAGTGTGTGCCTTATGTCTTGTAAATACATTCTTGGTAGATTTTGGGACAAAATATATTTATAAGTGGGATGTAATCAATCACTAACTAGTAACTTTTGGTTTCATACAAAACTTCATTATTTAAATTAATTCAATTTTAATTAATCTTATTTTAAATATTTTATTAAAATAAAATAATTTAAATTTAATGATTTTTTATTTTAATATAGTATTTTAATTATCATACAATATAAAAATTTATTTAAATATCAAATAATTATTAACAATTCAAAAATATTAAGATTTGTCTAGATGTTTTTATTTGTTGTTTATAAAAAGAAATTATTGACATCAACTTAAATTATTTTCAATTGATGTCGACTGTAACTATTTGCGCTAATATCAATTAATATTATTTTTATGATGTTATCAATGTTGACTGAAAAATTCCTCTAATAATTGGTACAATGCTCGGTATTGCTAACTAAAATTCTTCCTAATTATGATTAAAAAAATATCGGAAAAAATCTAGGTCATATATGTAAAGAAATAATCTACGTATTAGTCAAAAACTCTAATGAATATTGACTAAGAAATATCGGTGGTGTACACAGTTTTAATAAATTAAATTATAAAATAACTCATGTTATCTCGATATAAAATAACATTAATAGAAAAACTTTAGCAAATATTTTGATATTATCTCGATATTAATTATTGTGGCATCTCAAAAATAACATTTAAAAGATGATTATCATTAGGAATTTTAAAAGATGATATCAAGGCACGAATTCTCATAACTAGTCGTTCATAATATTAGGTACAATCCTCCATTTACTTTAAAGAAGTTGTTATAGAGTAAAGTATTACAAAACAAGGGTATTATGAAACCACTTATGCATAACATCATAAATATAGATGTTTGAAAGGCTAATCTAGATTTATACTTTAGTATTCCACATAATTTCAATGTTGCTTTTTTTCTCAGATTCTACATTCTCTTTTGCTCTCGTGGAAGTCATAGTCATTGCAAAAGAAAATATCAACACAAACAAAAATTTGAGTAAGCTAGATAAAATAAAATAGAATATTCATATAATTTGATTTTTAATAATATAGTCTACAAGATATCCAACATTTCACCAAGATTTATCTCATACAACATGTATTATCACTTAACAAGATTTGACTTCTAAAGGACCCATGTATTGGTTAGTGCCCAAGGAGTTTGCATACATATATATGCTCAAATACTCTAACCTATCAAGAGTTATAATTATATTGTGTATAAAAAGTTTTTCCAATCCACTAAGCCATACAAGGTAATTCAGTACATCTATTGATGTGTGATTAACATCATCACTTTATATATGAATCTTCATCAACTCTCACCATTAGAAATTCTCATCTATTTGACTCAAATTATTAACATAGTCAGAATAATCACACTTCTGCACTTATCACCAATACACCTTACAACTTAACAAGATTGGGTAGAATTCCACCTTAGGCGCAACTACCTTGATCATCCAAATTTCATGTAATAACCACACTAAATATCAATGTTCAAGAACAACTAGGAAAACTTCATGAAATACAATGAAAACACACAACAACACAAAAAAAAGTGGCCCCTAATGATATGGAGAAGGCACCTAACGCTTATTAAACAATGACTCATTATCAAGTAAGTGCCCAACGACATTCCACTTACACCCAACAATGAGGCCTTTGGAGCTCATTGAAACATGAGCGCCCATCATGATCAAAGGGGACCCAATGCTAAGGACCCTTGGAGCTCACTGTAAAAGTAACGAACAAAGGTAACACTTCACGCTTAACGACCATGCCTAACGACCTAATCATTAGAAGCTCTCTAACTTTGGCTCTCAAGGCAAGCGCCCATCTCCTTGTATCCTTGCCTAATGTCATCCCAAATATCCAATGACCGTGACTTTTATCAACAATGCACAATTGACTTTAATTGGTAAATTACACTCTTAAAATTTCCAATACTAGTTGGAAATAAAGTTTTTGAAAGTAAAACTTGAACCCAATTGTGAAAAGCCTAAATTCTCATAGCCTCATCCACCATTTCAAATTTACAACAAGCAAACATAATTAAATTGACTCAAAGTTAACAAAAAGGAAATTATCCACCCAAATTTGCATTTTTATCTCAATTTCACAACAAATCAAACGTATATACATCAATCAAATAAATTTTACAAATCTTCAACAATTATTGAACATAAAAGAAATCAAGGACAACTTCTCTTACCTCTATTAGTGTACTCTATTCAACTATCCTTACACTGTATATCTCCTCCTGAGATGTTCCTAAAATGTAGAAGGAGCTTAGATTAATTATCTAAGCATACCACTACAATCATAACATATCAAGGAAGACAAAGAACCCACCTATAACCACATGCATGCATAAATTTCCCTTGCATGTAACATCTAACTTATACAAAGGTAATGTAAGAGAAAACTTATATTGAAAATGTGAATGGATTTCATGAATATAAATCAGACCAAACAATTACAAGAGATAAGAAAAAGTGTATAACAAAAGAAAAAGAATAATTATAGAGCTCAAGACAAATATATATATATATATATATATATATATATATATATATATATATATATATATATATATATAACAAATATACTTTTTGAATCTTGAATTTTTCAATTTTGGCTATTAAGATTTTTTCATTGAAATATATGAGCATTATTAATCAATGGTTGGGTTCATGCATTTAGTTGAATCTTAATAACTTTTTTACTTATACATACTATATTACAATTACGAATGATATATTTATTTTCGATTTAATATTAAAAACTTATAACATTTTAGGCAATTTAAATTTATATCAGCTAGCCCGCCTTGCTCCATCATTTGCTCATACATGTTAAAGGTTTTGTGAAATGGGTCAACATAAGTCAACAAACTCAAAAATTCAACTCACCCCATACATTTTTTTATGAGTCTAAGAGCTTTCGCATATTGTCATAACTATTTACAACAAACATATTAGATTGGTCATTTCTAATTAATAGTCTTCAATTCCCATTTTGATTTTTCTCATAACTTATTAACCAAAAATACCAAAATATAAAATACCTTTTTATTCAAACCTTAATATCTTGTTTTTACAAATTTCCCCGATTTGTTTAACTTAAATATATTCTCATATCTAATATTCATTCATTATTTCTTATTACTTGAATAAAAAAAATTATCACTTTATTCATATGAGACTAACATTGTTTGGACTTAAAAACTATTTAATTGGTTAAAGAAAAAAAAAAGAAATTAAATTCATGCAAAATGTAAATTGAAATAACTTCAATGATATTGCAAATATAAATCTTTAAGACTAAACGTAAACATATAACATAATAAAAATTTGGATAATGATAGTTTGAGACCCAAAAAGTAACAAATTTTTTACACTACCACGTGTCGTTTTTGTATTGGTATATCTGTGAAATAAAGAAAATGTTTAATACCTATTTTGGTTTCTCGATTTGTGGGGTCTGTTCAAAGTTATCTTTCCTTTTTTCAAAAGTTCACTAACATCCTACTTTTCACAAAAACGGTGCACGTTAGACCCTTTTGCTTACGGCGTTAAAAAGACTAACAATAGAGTTGCCTACCTGGCAAAACCTGAATGAGTTGTACAATTTATTATTACGTGGCATTCTCAGTTTTCCCTATTTTCATGGCCGCATCTTCGTTTTCTCCAGCTCTCAGTTCCCTCTCCCTCTCCGCCTCTTCCCGCTTCTCTCTCCTCCCTTCGCCGCCGCACACTGTCTTCCTCCTCTTCGCCAAACCCCAACACCACCCCTCCCTCCTCTACGCCAAATGCAAACCCTCCGATGACATCGACACCTCCTTCTTCTCAATTAACATCGACACTTGATTTAAGCAGCAAAGAAACCAAAGAACAACAATCTCATGAACTCAAAGTTGGTCTTCACCCTCTAAAGGTTTTTCTCCCTCACTTTAATTTTTTTTTCTTTACAACTGAATTATAGTGTGATTGGTTAATGATGATGATGATTACAGTGATTGAAAAAGATAAAGAAGTGTGACAAAGCTTTTGAGTGGAAAAGAGACTACCACGTGGCAGTCTCTTATTGGATGAACTTGCTAACTAATTGGATAAGTTATTTTATTTTGGCCAGCAGAGCAACCCTGCCGTTAGTTTTTAATGCCGTAAGCAAAAAGGATCAACTTAACCTGTTTTTGCGAAAAGTAGGATGTTAGTGAACTTTTGAAAAAAGGGAAGACACATTAGTAGGGAGAGGGATCTCAAGGCGCGTTTCAGTTTTTCAATTCAAAATATGATTTCCACACTTGGGATTCAAAACCCTAGAGAGAGAAGCACCTCAGGACGACATTTATTATCACATTTATATCGAACTCCGTGGCCAAGGAACAATTCTTTGTAAAACTCATTGTGCAGAAACAACACTGGGAACAAAGACTAAATAAGTGGGGAATTTAGGCAAAGTTTTTGCACACAGGGGTCAAGTGTGAAAATGATATTAATTTTTAAGTGAACTAATTTTTTTTAAGATTTATTGGACATACAAATGATATTTTCATGCATTGATTATCACATTTATATCGAACTTCATGTCCAAGGAACAATTCTTTGTAAAACTCATTGTACAGAAACGACACTAGGAGCAAAGGCCAAATAAGTGGGGAGTTTAGGCAAAGTTTCTACACATAGGGGTCAAGTGTGAAAATGACATTAATTTTTAAGTGAACCAATTTTTCTAAGACTTATTGGACATACAAGTGATATTTTCAGGCATTGATTATCATATTTATATCGAACTCCATGGCCAAGGAACAATTCTTTGTAAAAGTCATTGTGCAAAAACAACATTGGGAGCAAAGGCCAAATAAGTGGGGAGTTCAGGCAAAGTTTCTGCACACACGGGTAAACTGTGAAAATGACATTGATTTTTAAGTGAACCAATTTTTTTTAAGATTTATTGGACATACAAATGATGTTCAGGCGTTGATTATCACATTTATATCGAACTCCATGGCCAAGGAACAATTCTATGTAAAACTCATTGTGCAGAAACAACACTGGGAGCAAAGGCCAAATAAATGGGGAGTTTAGGCAAAGTTTCTGCACACAGGAGTCAATTGTGAAAATGACATTGATTTTTAAGTGAATAAATTTTTTTAGCATTTATTGGACATACAAGTGATGTTTAGGCATTGATTATCACATTTATATCGCACTCCATGACCAAGGAACAATTCTTTGTAAAAATCGTTGTGTAGAAACAACACTAGGAGCAAAGGCCAAATAAGTGGGGAGTTCAAGCAAAGTTTCTGCACACAGGGGTCATCTGTTAAAATAACATTGATTTTTTAATGAATAATTTTTTTTGTTAGCACTTATTGGACATATAAATGATCTTTAGCCATTGATTATGATATTTATCTCCAACTCCAACCCCAACGAACCTTTCTTTGTAAAACTTTGAAATTGCCATTGATTTTCAAGTGCACATTTTAATTATTTTTTACCACTTACTGGACATTGAAGTCTTGTTGAGCCAATTAATATGACACTTAAGGCAAAGTATTCTGCACATGTTCATCAACAGAGTCCATGTCATTTAGTGCTTAAGTGCAATTTTTTTTCAACATTTAATAAACATACAACCCTGTACATACCACATTCAACACATATAATAAGATACATTTCGTCAGTACAAATGTCCTACACAATAAATGGTCATTATTCTATTCAACCCTGTCATAATGAACACCAAATATAATTAACTTCAAATTTCATTATCAATAAATGTAATGAATACATTTTTTTTGATGATTTGTAACAAAAAATATGTACATTCAAACCTAATCATTACAATTTTAAATAGTGATAAAAAATTGCATGTCCTTGCTGCACTGCTGCTTTTGTACTAGACAATTGCAGATTCTCCCCTGAAAACTCATCTTTTCTAGTTGTTGAAATGGATTCATCAGGTTATGTCCACATTGGACCACTTTTTCTTCTATTTCACCTACAAGTTTCTCAATTTGACTTTTCAGAACACAATTCTCCTCCATCTCATTTTTCTCCATAGTCACCTGCCCATTCAGATAATATCATGAATTTCTCACTATAATCATATTCAAAAAGAAAGATTTATTCGAAATCATGAATTACAATTTTGTTTTGTCAATGAACATGGTGGTCTATTAATGTCTTAAAGTTTAGTCTGAGACTATGTCCATTCAAAAACACAAATTAACCACTTGAATATTTAATTCATGAAATAAGGTACTTCTATAGAAAATAACCTTTTACCAAATTTCAATTGTTGTGTCAAACATAGTCTTATCCATGCAATAGTGATGTTTTAGTATTCTTATTTTCATTTTAAAAGAATTTATCTTTTATCCATGCAATAAAATTAATTCTACAAATAGTCTCCTAAATTTCATTGGGTAATTCAGACAATCACAACTTCAATCAAATGTCTCTTGTCTTTATATAAATAATTAATTCATTGTTTGCATAATCCTAAAGGTAGATTGACAATGCTAAAGCAAAAAGAAGGAATAAGAATCTAACTCCCCGTACTCTTCTTAACACTAACTGCAGTTAACTCTTTTGTCCAGAGTACATGGTATAGGCATATAGTTTGCATAGCAACAAAATAAGACCATGGACCGTGACTTAATCTAGTATCAAAAATTAAGAATTTTTAGCATGAATACCCAAGCTACTCAATTATACATGACAATAATTCAATTGTGTTCCACCCTAGGATTTCTATATTGTTCAATGAAAGTGCTATAAGTACACACCTCCAAATTGATGTTCCAACCAAGCCACAATGTATTTCCCATAAGTGTATTTCTTCAAAGCATGAGCATGAATTCTTACATGAGCAAGTAATTGCTTGCTGTTTTTCAGAAGAAATATCAACGACCTTCTAGATCACATAATTAGCAAATTGATCTTTCATCATTATCTACAATGAAAACCAAAATACAATAAAGTAAGTGTACATACCCCAAAGGTGTATGCATACAACACAATCCAATTAAGTGGTAACTTAGCTTTGTTCATGCTAGAAGTAATGCAAAAAATTCAACATTTGTAATGATTTAGAATTTTGAGGAGATCGACACCAAATATGAAAGATCAATGTAGAATTAGTAATATACCGAAAGGGTTGTTTGGCAACTTTGAAAATATATATCTACGTAACGAGGCTTTATAAGATTTTTTAAAAGTGTAATCTCGTGTGAACAATATATGAACATTTTACAACCAGAAAATGAGACTCTCCTTCCATGAAAGACCTTATAAAAGCATCAAACAGTCTTCCCAAAACTAAACAAAGATGCTGGGGAGTGAAGCTTTTTTCTAGAATGGAACAACTGGATATTCTAATGAACAAGTAATGCGTAATTTGCCTTTGTATGTTTAAACTTACCAATAAATTATCACTTTGTTCACCATGCCTAAATATCTCTGGATTTAGCATCTCACGTTCAGTGGCATCACCATACTCCAAACATATTTCTACAACATTTGAAGCAAACTTATGCTGGCTTAATTCAACAATATGTCTTGACAACTTGCTGATAACTTGGATCCTTTCTTGAGGTTTTCCTCTCTCCAAGACATGTGGTTGTGACATATGCTCCTTTCTTGGACTCCCAATTGCCATACTACAGTAAGATTAGATGTCTCCTTCTTTTGCAATGAAAATTACAAATATCACATCACATCCTAAAGACCACCCAAAATCAGCAAGTCATTCAATTCTCTTATCAAGAAATGCGTCATAACACTAACTCCATTTTAGTAAAACAAACAATAACTCTAGCCAATTAATAATACTAGTGCTATAAAAGCCATTTACTCAAATCCTCCACACAAATTCGCAGGAGCATTGAGTAAAAACTCAATTTCATTGAGGCAACAACACATATCAATTAACTAATACAAAATAAATAACCACCATGAATGACATCACACTAAAAAACAAGAACTTCAACTATGATCCGTGTCATCCATCATCAATGCACAACATCAAACATTTAATAAAACCATAAATTACAAAAACACTCAGACAAAAAACATCAAAAGCACTCCATGCCTACATATTCAATTCAAAAAGAAAGGTAAAAAACAAACAAAATACACAATAGACAAGCTCTTCTTTTGGTCAAACAAACATGTCCCGGCCGTTGACCATACAAACAAACACACAACAATCCCACACACAGCTTCAAAACCTACCATGATTATCATCATCATAACACGTAAAGGAAAATAAGGTAAATTTCATGCAACACACAAACAGAGAGCAACCTCGAAATCAAAAGAAAGAAACTAGTTAAAGAAATATCAGAGTAAGAGAGAGAAAGAGAACATAATGAGGTGGTGAAGATTCACTGTTTCAAAACCCTAAATTGATTGCACAACAAGAGAGATAATGATGGTTTGAGTTTTGATGTGTAACGAAGGAGTGCAGTGAGGAAGAGGAGCAGAGGATTCACTTGTTTTGAATTTAAATATATAGAAAAGAGAAGAAACAAAAGCTGTTGTTTCTTTCAACAAAGCATATTTGTATTTTCAGCATAAATTAAACAATCAATCTAAAAAGAACTGTGCCAAACGACCCCAAAAAAACATCTTAATCAATATTCACAAAATAAAGCCACCCAAAATAAGGTCTTTGTAATGAAACAATGAACAAAGTATTCACACACTGTAATCCATTCGTTTAAAATGGAAGCTAACAATACGTGTTATATAACGGTTCATTCAACCCAAATACATGACAAAAACAACTATAGAACACCAAAAAATCATACGCACCGAACACAACGAAATCACCCGTGAAAGGCAGGGAATGATGGCGGAATGAGACAACTTTCGGTGGATTGGGCAGTTTCCAAACGGTCGAATAACGCCGGAAAGTGCTCCGCTGAACGGTCAACAGCGGCGCGCTTCCGATGAACGGTGGGAAGTCACTCGAACTCCAAAACCTCTTCATGCGACTAAGTTTTCGGTGGCTGGGTACGTTCCAATTGGCGATAAAGCGACAAAATGTCCTCTGGTTAACATTGAATAGCACAGGTTTGCAAGTGATGGTGGAAACTCCGACGAGCTCTTCTCGCTGGCCTGTGGTGCTTCTCTCTTTAGGGTTTTGAATCCCAAATGTGAAAATCATATTTTGAATTGAAAAACTGAAACGCGTCTTGAGACCCTTCTCCTCACTAATTTCCACGTCATTTCGCTTTTTTTCTTTATTTCACAGATGTACCAATATGAAGACGACATATGACGGTATTAAAAATTTGTCACTTTTTGGGTGTGAACGTATCATTATTTTAAAAATTTATTTGTAATAAATAAAAGTATTTATAACGTTAGAAATACGAAGGTGATATCAATATTTTTAATGTAAGTTCTTACCATTTTCAGTTCTTTAAACAACACTCTGAAAGTAAGTAATGCTAAAATTCTTATCCAAACTAAGAAATGGAATTAACTGCTATTTAAATTTCTTTTACATTTGTGATTATATTCTCTTGTACAATTTAATTCATTAATTTGTTTATTAGTAAATATGGTTGCTTCATTTGTTTCCTTCATGATTTCGAGTTTCCAAAAGAAGTGGGTCACCTCTTTAAGGTGTGGACCCACATGCGGTGTAACTTGCCACGTGGCAGTGTAAGCAGGGGGCAAGTACCATCCTTGACGCTGCTGCAACGGAGCAGATCATATCTTCCTTGCGACCATGGTAGCCTCCATTTCTTCTTTCTTTTCTTCCCCCGCCCAAATTCTTTGACCTTCTTCCTTTCATTTCCATTCATAGTCCCATTTCGCAGAAAAACACAGATAAAAAGAAACCCTAAAAGTCGTCGTTCTCTCTTCTTCAGTCTCTCGCGTTCGGGACCTCGATCCGCGTGAATGTCCAAAGGCCCGTGGTAATGGCGGGGAAGTCAGACACAGAGTCGATCCGCGTTCCTTACAAGAACCTCCACGACGATTCTTCCGCTCCCGAACTCGAACTCGTAGATGTCGACCACCGCGGCCACCGGATCCACGTCAACTCGCCGCCGTCAATTCACTCGCCTTCGCCACCAAGCAACAGAGCTTCCTTGGTCAATCTCGTTCTCAGTTGCACCGTAGCCGCTGGCGTCCAATTCGGTTGGGCCTTGCAGCTCTCTCTCTTAACGCCCTACATTCAGGTTCGGTATTTGCGGTTGCGTGTTTCACCAGATCCTTCTCTTTCGCGATTCGATTTGTTATTGCAATTGGAATGTGGATTTGTTTCTATATTAGTTGTTGAATTTGCAATGTGTGTCTGGAGCGTGACTTCCTGATTAACTATGTGCATTGTTGCTACATTTTGGCGCAGACGTTGGGAATAGGACATGCTTTTTCTTCTTTTATCTGGCTTTGTGGCCCCATTACAGGCCTTGTGGTATGTTACACTCTTCCTTTAATCTTATTGACAAATGCAGTCATTATCTTTGAGTTCAGTTGAACGTATGCTTGTGTTGTGTTCACCGTTTTTACAGCATTAGTTAATGCTATGTTGAACGAATTTATCTATTTTACCATGAATCCGCTTGTGTGCCGAACTCCTTGTTTATTCATGTTTGTCTCTTGCTGTTTCGTTCTTGTGTACTGTAATTTAGGTGGATCTGATTTGTTCTTTGATAAATAAATCTGTAATTCGCATTGTGAATCACTTTTTCTGGAATGTTGACGGGATGATGTGAGCAAGTTTATGCTTTTGTTCTTTTTGCTTTTGAACTAGTAAGTCATATGTTTGCCTTAATTTTTCTTAAGGTTCAACCCTGCGTTGGTGTTTGGAGTGATAAATGTACATCGAGGTTTGGCAGAAGGCGGCCGTTCATTCTGGCAGGATCTCTTATGATATCTGTGGCTGTAAGCATCGCTGACATTGGTTGTTTGCTTTGATTTACTTTTCTACGCTACAGTATATATAAGCTAAGTCAAGTCTTGTAATTTAGGTGATATTAATCGGATTTTCTGCAGACATTGGATATGTATTAGGTGATACACACGAGCATTGCAGGTTACTGTTGCCAACCTTTTGTTCTTTTCTTGATCATTTTATTTCTTCGACTTCTTGAATTTCTCCTATGTGACCACTTAGGCGTTAATAAATTCATATGTCTGGAATTGTAGAACATTTAAAGGAACCCGAACAAGGGCTGCTCTTGTATTTATTCTTGGGTTCTGGATGCTGGACCTTGCTAACAACACGGTGCAGGTAAGCTTGTTAAATTAATTGGTATGTTCTTCATTATATTATCATTTTTGTTCAGATGCAGTTCTGCAGCAGAAAATTTGATCTCCTTCATTTCTCCAATTTAATTTGTAGGGTCCTGCCCGGGCACTTTTGGCTGATCTGTCTGGTAAAGTTTGTCCGCCTCACTTGTTTTCTTTGCTCAAATTCTCAACACCCACCATGGGATTATTGATTTTCATATTGTACAAAATACTTGTTTGTTGGGTAGTGAGGAGACGTCTTGCTACTAAAATTTTGCTTCTATTTAGGTCCTGATCAACGTAATGTGGCAAATGCTATATTTTGCTCATGGATGGCAGCTGGGAACATCCTAGGATATTCTTCTGGTGCTAGTGGAAAGTGGAACAAGTGAGACTTGGCTTGTCTTTTGTGCTTATTTATATATTTTTTCTGTCACCAAAATTTGATGTGTTATTAAATCAGTAATGGGAAACAAGACAGGGGAGATTTGGTTTTACACCTGTGAAAAGATTATGCAAAAATTTAGCCCTTTGAGAGAAACCGTGTAGTCTACATAATGGATCCGGAAGTGGTTTTGGTGAATAGATTAACGTAAATCCAAAGATAGGAATTGGGTTTTGTTATTGTTATTGTTGATTTTCCAGAAATATGCTGGTTATGACTTTGTATATTGTACAATTATTCTGTTTATATTTCATACTAATGCTTTACCGTCTCTTGTCTAAGCAGATGGTTCCCTTTCCTGACCACAAGAGCTTGCTGTGAAGCCTGTGGCAATCTTAAGGCAGCATTTCTTGTGGCTGTGGTAGGTTACTATTAAATTCTGCTTGATTGGACCTTCATATTTTACTTGTTAGTTTACGTTGTCAGTTGTCAGACATCATAAGCATGACTTATCTTAGAATGACTATTTTTTTTTCCTTTTCCTTAGTACTGAAAAGTAAGCTCTTCCAGTTTGTATGGTAGTTTTTTGTATTCATTATTTTTATTAATTCTCTAGTGGGACGATAATCTTTATTTGCATTATCTTATGACACAACAACATCTCTACTTGCATTCTCTTGTGCTCAACATCTCAACATCTTTATGAAAGCAAAGAGAAACACTATTAGGAAAAGTTTGTGCTGTTATTGGGTTCGGTCATTAGCTTAATGATCTTCCTAGTTAAATCACATACTATTAAACTTAAAAGTTTTAATGCATAATTGATTTAATAGCTTGAAATCCCATCATACAATATTGGCAGGTGTTTCTGGCATTATGCACATTTGTCACCCTATATTTTGCTGATGAGGTTCCACTTACTACTGCAAGTCAACATCATCGCTTGTCAGATTCTTCTCCTTTATTGGATGAACAACAACAAAATGGTGTTGAATTTTCAAAATCAAGGCCTTTATCTGTTATGGGTGAGTCCAATGACCAGAGAACTGAAGATCACATTGGGAAAGAGGCAGAGCTAAATCATAAGAATTTCAAAGCTGGGGAAGATCATACTGAAAATGTAATGGATGGGCCTGGAGCAGTATTGGTAAACTTGTTGACAAGTTTAAGGCATTTGCCTCCTGCTATGCATTCAGTCCTGATTGTAATGGCTCTCACTTGGGTAGGTACTGCAGTATTTATTTGTGAAGGTTTCTGCTATCTGTGTTCTCAAATCGGTTGTGAAGGCACTTAGTTTTGTGCTGATGCTTCCTATATGCAATCATTCTTATGTTCCCTTCAATCATGTGTCTTTCTGCAGTTGTCATGGTTTCCCTTCTTTCTGTTTGACACGGATTGGATGGGGAGAGAAGTTTATCATGGTGATCCAAAAGGGGGCACTTCTGAAATAGATCTTTACGATCAAGGTGTTAGAGAAGGTGCATTTGGTTTGCTATTGAATTCAGTAAGAACTCAAGATTGAGCATGTTTTCTTAGAGAGATTTCTCACAAGATTTGCTGACGATGATCTAGAACTTCTTTTATCTTTATGTTAAATTCGGGTGTTTGGATTTTTTTCCTGCCCAATTACTGATCTGAGTCATGTCATCTGACGCTGCTTTTATATGGCTTCATAGGTTGTCCTTGGAATTAGCTCTTTCTTCATTGAACCAATGTGTAAGTGGATGGGCACGAAATTGGTATGGGCGCTGAGCAATTTTATTGTCTTTGTCTGCATGGCTGGCACTGCTATCATTAGTCTGATTTCCGTTCGAAATCATTCTGGAGGGATAGAACATGTAATTGGAGCAAGTGTAGCAGTCAAGATTGCTTCCTTGATTGTGTTTGTTCTTCTTGGTTTTCCTCTTGCAGTGAGTATGAGCTGTTTGATTTTTACATTTAAACTATTTTGTTGCACCACCGATTCCATTTCCTTTTAGATCTTCTGAAGCAACCATTCTATTATCTTTATTAAATATCTAAGGGAGTTCATTCATGACATGATTATTTACCATATTTGTGGCAGATTACCTATAGTGTACCCTTTGCTGTCACAGCAGAGTTGACTGCTGATTCAGGGGGTGGCCAAGGTTGGTATCTTTTGTAGATAATTTTGATATGCTGAATATTTGGTCTTTTAAAGTTTCTGATCTTACGATGCTTTGTTGGTTATGCAGGATTGGCCATAGGAGTTCTAAATCTTGCAATTGTTGTTCCTCAGGTATTTTTCTTTTTCTTCTTCTCTAGTATTACTGTCTGTTGCTCCCCCTTTCTTAGAGTGAATCTTTTGAAGTTACAAAATTGTCTTGTTTTATATTGTTTTATCATTGTTACATGTGTCTGTTCATACTACTACATTAATGTTGTGCGGTGTGGTGTTTTGATCTTTCCTATGCAATTAACTCTCCAAATTTCTTCCTTATTTACTATTTTTGGACACAATTCCAATGGACTTTATTTTAGAACAGGGTGCATAAAATTTATATATAACTGAAAAACCACATTGAATATTAATAAAAATATGTATAAATTTTGTCTTAGTCCGTGTAGTTGTAATTCAGCCATTTTAATCCTTACTCGTTATTTCATTCACTTTTAGTAATGCATACAATTTTTAATCTGTTAATCTCTTATTGTTTAAATTCATAGAAATTAAAATGGACTACAACAGTATGTTCAAGAACTAAAAAAAGATGATTTTTACATGAGACAAACATTAATGTTTGTTCAATTATAGTGGTACCAAATTAATGGTTGAACAACTAAAAATAAAAGGTGAAAGACTGTTCCCTCTATCCTAAACTTGCCTCTCCCTTCATTTCTTCCTGTTTTGTATTTTCTTATTCTTTTGTATGATATCGGGATGAAACTGGTGGCACTGTGACCAATCAATGGTTGATTATAGCTCTCTGTAATAGTTTTCCTTGATGACATCTTACACTTTTAGAGTTGGAGTTTCTTGTAAATGTTGTGAATTCGGTTTTGATATATTATTGGCATCTTTAGATTATTATATCCCTTGGTTGTGGTCCCTGGGATGCTCTCTTTGGTGGTGGCAATATTCCTGCCTTTGTTCTGGCCTCCGTTTGTGCTCTGGCTGGTGGTGTAATTGCAATTCTCAAACTGCCAAATCTATCTAGCAATTTCCAGTCAACAGGATTTCATATGGGCTAGCCCTTCGGAGATCTATTCTGGCAATATTTTATCTTGTACATGTTCCTCTAAAATCGAGACTGCACCCAAAATATGGAGAGCTTACACGATGATTACTTGCTTTCCAATCCACAGAAGGCGCATGCCATATTCAAATTCATTCATTTCCCCCCACATTATGGGTGTCTGTATTTTATGTAACTCACTCAACAGTAGAAGAAAGCTTAGGGCATATAGTAACACGGTTTTGTAATCTCATGCATTCACTTATGCCTTGTTGGGATGATAAGTGTAATATAGAGGGGAAAAATAATAATCAAATGAAAAGAAATAGAAGACATGCTAATGAAATGAAAATGACGTACAAAACAATATAGTGAAGATTTTTAAAAGAAATAAATAATCTATTTAATACATACATGTTTTGTTAAATTAAATAAATATTTCAACTTTTTACTTGATTATTTATAGTAATAATATTTATATATAATGCAGTAAAAATGTTTATTTTGTTTGTCTTAATTTTTATCTCCAGATTCAATTGGAGAGTTAATAGTTTCCAGAGTAGTTTAATAAATTATTTTCTAAAGCACAAAATTCCTATGGAATATCCAATGGAATATATACGAAATTCACAGAAAATGGGATTGAGAATTATTATGAAGGAACGCCCACTATGCTTACCGTACAGTTTTATGTCTGGGCAATTTCTTCCTTCACTCCCATATTTTCTTACGCACCCTCATAAAACATTGTAACCGGAAATTGTCTCTCAAGTGATTCTAATAGTATTGTCCTATCGGAATGCATTTTAAAAAATACATTATATTTAAATTACTTTTAATAATATCAATTGAGTATCTTTATTTAGGTGAAATTATTCTGATTGGTATCTATACTCTCATTTGGCATTAATAAATGTTTAATGACCGAATTATGTTATTGCAATTAAATTTTTTTAATTAATTTTAATAATATTCAAGGGGAATTTTTTCTAGTAAATAAATGAATTTAGAAAAAGACAGAAAAGATTATATTTATTATTATTATTATTATTGTAATTAATAATAATAATAATAATAATAATAATAGGGTTTTGAAGGGGTGCAGAAAGAAAGTAAGGGATGATGTAATAAAATAGGAGGGCATTATTTTTTATAATCGGAGTTGGTGTGATAAAATTTAAATTAGGCATTAGCGGCAAAAGAAACATTGTGTGGCTTGGCATGTGCTTGGGTGCAGGTAATCTATCTATTGCATATTGTTGGCAGGTCAATTCTCTGTCTTTTTTTTTTCTGCTAAGAAAAGGTTAACCTTTATACAATAATAATAATAATAATAATAAAATAAATAAAATGGCACAAGGACAAAGCATAAAGCAACGTGTTCCTATTACATATAAAATCACTCCTATTAGCCCAAAGGAATTTCATTTCACCTCCTAATTAACTTCTTTCTATTCAAATTACACTTCTCACCAATTCTCTTATTTCGCATTAATTATTTATTCACAAATTATGCACTTTTACATTAGTTGTACACATCTCAATTTCGTTATTCCTAACCACTCAACCAAAAATTTTATATAACTAAAATACTCCAAATCTTGTGAGCAATTTTTGTTTTTTAAAGTAAAACATCTTTTAAAATCAAATTCCAAAAATAAAATTTTAATACTTTCTTACAAAAATATTGATTTAATATTTTCATTACATTATCAAGTTATCACGTACTTTACAATATTTTTGTTTATGTCTCGGAAGTAATATTTTCAATAAACTAACAAAAACCGAAGAAAAATTCTATAGAAAATAATAAGTATTAATAGAGTATTTGTTAAGACGGGATGTGTATATCTTATTTAATATTTTTAATTAAAGTGTGGCGTAACACCTTTTAATATCACTGAAACTTTTGAAACTTCCTCTGTCTACAAAATTTAAGTGCATATATGTTTAAATGTAGTACTATGCATAGCTCTATTACATTATTCTTAACACATTAATCACAACTGTAGATATATTGTTGTTGTGAGTACTGTAATGATTGAAGTTGTTGGCAAAATGAAGTAATGCTTTCAAATATTCTAATGTTGGGTCACAAATTTGTGTAGAGCAAATGTTGCTTCTTCTGAATCATGCTCCAAAACTTCCATCATTTATGTTTTATCATAACATAACTCAATCATTTTAGTGTCATATTACTAATTAGAAAAAAAAAAGATAAATAGACATTTCTATGTGTATATTTATTCTCCACTATATATTTAATTATGTTTTTGACACATTAGTTAAACTAGTTCAATATTTTGGTTAAATTAATATAATTATTAGTTAAATTCACGTCCAAATAAAAATGATAATTGTAATACACTCAGACACTACATAACTATTAAAAAGTCTTATGAAATTTCCATAATCATCATTAGCCTTGTGATAAGACAAAGAATCAATTGTCAAGATATTTGTGTATGTAGATCAAACATGATTGGTTAAACAAGTTGGTTAGATCAAAGGTGATTGGTTAAATAATTCAATTTTTTTTTAAGTGAGAATTACTAAAACCTGAGAAAACTCTAAGAGAGTGAATGGACGTGATGAAGATACATAGCACTTTCTTTTTTCAAGATGACAATATTTTAATTAAATCAGTGCAATA